>JAJJHY010001290.1:11271493-11294335 GCA_021224005.1 Drosophila setifemur
GTTGTTATACAATTCTATTGTGTGAGTGGCTATTTTTGCGTTATGTTTCAAATAGCCGAATGCTCATTATAACAGTATCTCTCAGTATATCGCTCAGCAGCACAGATTTGTGGGCGCGACGGTGTAGGGTGGGTGGCGAGATGGAACCCCGCCCCCAACGCACCCCCTCCCTCCCTCGCACGGTCCTTCTACGATTCGATATACAATGTATGGCTGCCTCAGCTGCTGCTATTGTTTTTGTATGCGTACGTATTTGAATCTTTTTGTTTTTCAAAAACGATACTCACACACATGCACACCAACTATACGCTCTCACACACACGGGCACTTAGTATCTATGAGTTTTGTCTGTTGTCGGTTGTCGTTGTTGTTTTTGTTTTTGTTGGAACCAAACACGCGCTGAATGTTGTTGTTGCTGCCGCTGGTTCTGTTTTAATTTGTCGAAAAGCGCTTCTGCCTGTGGAACTGCCCTAATTTGTATTTCCGCGCGTTACAATTTGATTACTACTACTATTGGGCCCAGTGCTTGTAACTTGTAACTCGTGCTGGTGCTGGTGTGTGCGTTCGCTCGCTTTTTATGGCAACCGGCGTTTTGTTTACTGCAAATATATATATACATATATATATGCGCCACTCTCTTTGCCCCGCCAAAATTCCCCACTCCCACGCTTCCCCCCTCTCGCTGTTTCTTTTTGCCTGTCAAAATGTCGACTTCTAACTGTTATTGTTGTTGTGGTTGTTGTTGCGTACAATGCTCCTTGCATAAAATCGATATGCTAGCTGCGCCCTTTTTGCGCTCTAGCTCTTGCTCTCTCTGGCTTCCATGGACACACATATGCACAGGGGGAGAGCGAGCACGTTTACAGATACACAGCACACACCGACACAGATGGAAGATGGCAGAGCGATAGACTTAATACTACTACTATCTCCAGCCGCCCCCATCCCCTCTCCAACTATCTCTTTTTCCCTCCGAGGTTGGCTGAACTCTCTCTGGTCCTCTTCATCTTCCTCTTCCTTGGTATCTGGCTCTTCCTCAGCCTCAGCCACTGCCTCAGCCTCTGCCTCTTCCGGCTCTTCTGCGCTCTTCTCTCTACGCTCGTTCAAACACCGAATTGCATATTGTTTTTGCCTATTAATATTTGTTTGAATGTATTAAACTTCCAACACACAAACGCACACTCGCACACCCACAAGCAAACAGAAAAAAAAATATAAAATAGATATGTGAATGGATGTATGTATATAATTGCACAATTATGCAGCGCGGCGCGATCGTTTGGCAAAATGTAACAATATCAGAGCGACTGTTACTCGTTTTGTTGTTTGTTTGGTGTTTTTTGTTTTTCGGTCGTGTTGTTGTTTGTAAGCGGTTGCACAAGTCAAGTCGCGGACTTTCCGGATATCCGAAATCCCCAAACCGAAATCGATGATCCTAGGGATTCTTACGTTTCGTGTGTCTAGCTGCTTGGCTTTCGTGCCGTTGTCGCTGGTCCAACTGCTATTTGTTATTGTTTCGCACTACTTTCGAAAAAAAAAATCAATTGCAGATGGAGCACACAGAGCACGAGATTTACGGAGGCAACAACGGAGACCGACCGCGTATCTAGCTTATTTTTTTTTAAATGAGACGGTTTGTGTGGATGCACGTTATACATCGATGTATCGAAACACCGATGTTTTCTTTCGATTAAGGGTTAGCATTCGTGTACGCTGCTCTGTTAACGTTTCGCTGTGTTCGTGTTTCCCATGTTAGTGGCGGGCTCTTTGCCCGAAAACCCGCTCTCAGTCGACGCTCTGCCGCCGACGCTCTCGCTCTCTGCTGCCAGTTCCACGATTCTACCCGATTCCTTGAACCCGCTACATGTTAGCTAACATAAGCGGAAATAAACGCCATGTAAACTCGTCTGTTAGCCCAGTGGTATTTCGATTAACATGGTCGGACGCAAGGAATCGCTCAACATTCGGCGCGAGTTCGTGAGAACGGTTAGCATTTACCGCAGGACTGATGTTCATAGTTGGCTGTGGCAGCGAGAGAGAGTCAGCGGGAGAGAGTATCAGCCAAAGAGAGAGAGAGCACATTGGCATGGGCAGAGTGGCGCAAAGGGATGAAATGTTTTCGAGGTTTCGGAGGAAATTCAAAAATTCAGCTTATTGCGAATAAGTTTTGCGAAAAACCATGGAAATTACTTGTTTGAAGCCCATTTGAGTTGGAGCTCTCGGCTGTATTACCCCTTTGACCCCTTCTGGCTGCGCTTCTGTGCGGTGAGAGCGCTCACAGTTTTTTTGCGCTGCGTTTACACGGCTCAAGAATAAGTTTAATGGAAACGACTTACACGTTGGTTTCAAATAGTTACTGCTTTTAGTCACAGCTAAGTTTTAGCTTAGTCTCCTTCAATTTTGTGGGTTTTAACTTGGGTTATATCTTGGTAGAGTTCCATTGGGCAGCTCAAACGGCAGTGTAAACGCAGCTTAGGAACCGTAAATTAAAATGGCGGAGAGCTCTGGCTTAGGCAGAGAGAGCGAGAGAGAAAGAGAGCGCAGAGTTGTCACTTCCAGAAACTGGAAGACTTTGAATCTTCGCGCTCATACGGTAGTGTCACCGATATCAAATTAAATATCGAATCGAATAACTAAGAGCTGTTTTTAAACTTAAAATTAAATTCATAAAAACCATGAAACAAGTTGGATACAAAATGTTTTGGGAAACCAAAAAAACCTTTTTCAATTGTCTAGGGTTGCCCTGCCCTGGTCCAGACCAGCGCCTATCGCTTATCGACTCGCCTATCGATCGTCACCCTGGAGCATAGTTTTTACAAATTAAATTGAAACATTGAAATGATCTTTCGGGTGAATAGTAATGGAAATCATGACTGTCCGTTTGCCAGCGGGGTCGTCAACCGTTTTATGATGCACGCGACCATTATCCTTGCAAAATAGCACAGACTGAGACTAAGGGCTGTTTTCGGCTCATGTCCTTTTCCGTTTTTGCACTAGCAACCACCAACGCCGACAGTTTGGGGTGGTTTCCGCTTTGGCGTGATACACCCCCTACCCATCGATGGCCAGAAACCGAAAAACCCGTCAGCAAGGACCAATATCCAAGAGGCGGTTCAATTTCAACAGCAATCCAGTCCATTTTTTCAATGTTTCCCTTCGCTTTTATGTTTTTCTGTTTTTCGTTTCTCTCTCCCTCTTTCCTTCTCTTCCTTCCATGTTGCGTGTTGCGTGCGTGTGCTTAATTGCGCTTGTATTCGCCACTCGACATGCTATGTTCTGCACACCCAGCCATCTAACCACCCTCCGACCCGACCCGACCCAACCTAACCCAACCCAACCGACACAAGTCCCTCCCCCACCCCTTGTAACTTCCTGTTCCATGTGCTGATTTTTACCCTGTTCCAGTCTGTAGCAACGGTCTGTTCCAATTTACAAACAGTCGTGCACTGCAACAAATGTACCAGGGAATACATACAAGAATGTTCAATTAATGGAGCCAACCAGATTGAATTGATTTCATTAAAAATATTTATTATGTTCAATTTACACAAGGATTGGATTAAGCTTTGAAAAAAAGTTAATAATCCATTTCAACCATTTTTAATCCTCCAATTTCTTGCTGTTCCTTAATATTAATAATAATATTAATATTAACAAAATCCAGTTAATATTGATTTCTCGCTGTGCAAGAAACTTGCGAAATGAAGTACAACGAAATTGTAACGCAACTTTTGGCCGGGGGTGGTTTTCGCCGACGACGAATGCTGCTGAAGGGTGATGGAGTGGTGTGGTGTGGTGATGGGGTGTGGTGTGGTGGTGCTACTACATATTCCTATAGGTGGTGGGGTGGTGGTGCTGCTGTTGTCCATGCGGGATATGCAGATCCAGACAGATCGGCGTCGCAAGTGTTTGCTTAGCATACAAATCTCCATATCCATATATGTATGTATGTATGTATATGTGTACATACTTGTGTGTAAAATATATATGTTTGCATAAACTATATATGCATAAAATATATGAACAAGCTTCAACCGAAATATCCTTCAGTGGTGCTCTTGTTACATGGTGGAGGGATTTGCAAATGAAAAGCTATTGAAAAGCTAGCTGGAGATGTTCATAGAGTAGAATATATAATATATAATTTATTCAAATAATTGATACATATTTTAAACTTAACTAAACTACTAAAACTAAAAGAGTCTCTGCAAGCGAAAAAATATAAAATACTCTTTAAAATATTCCCGTTTGCTGACGCATGATGCGAATGCAAGAGTTTCCCCAGATATTGGCTAGGGAAATTTGGTGTCCACGTGCCCACGTGCCCAGATCCCCTCCCTTGGCCCGTTTTTCCTACCCCAAATAGTAGGCAATGGAGTTTCGGCGGAGAGAAGAGGAGAGGAGAGGAGCGGAGTCCAAATTGGAACTGAAATCGAAAGGGTTGTCTAATCCGTTTTAGCCACGGTCGAGAAACAAAGCAAAGCAAAACAAAACAAAACAAAACAAAACCAAAAACAACAACAATGCCGTCGGGCGTTACAACAAAGCGGGATTAAAAAAGCAGGCCCAACACAGGATTACATCGAAGCTGGAAAAACGAATGGCCTGCTCTTTTTCCAGCGCCGCAGGAAGGGAGGGGGTAGGTGGTAGGGCGTCCTGAGTCCTTAGTCCTTAGTCCTTAGCCTTGGCCCACCCTTAAGTTACAAAAACACGAACCTTAAATCAAAAACCCAAAACCGACAAACGAACCGCACAGATCCCGAAAGTTTTGCTGCACAAAAGTCTAGGAGACAGGACACGAACGGGAAGGGAACGGGGACAGGAGCAGGAACTGCAATTGCAACCCAAAAAGTGAAACTGGCCATGAATCCTGTCAAGCAGTGAGAACAATTCCGTATACAAATGACCAAGTATATGATAATTTTTTAATTAAAATACTATTCCTCCTTTACAAGTATATTTTAATAATGAATTAATTAAATTGAATGAAAAATTAAGACTCGAGAATGATCTTAAAGTGCTTAAATATTTTGTTAAATGTATCATAAAGAAAACCAAACTATAGGAATATTATTTTATAAATGGATTCTAGTTCGATTTTCGAACTTTATTTGTTTCTATTTGATTTTAAAGTTAGCAGGGTTGGAATAAGTTAATAAACAAAAAAAAAAGTATGAAGTTTTCAACATTTTTTTTAACTTTCATAAGACTATTGTTTTATGTTTTATGTATGCATCTGGCGAGAGCCACCCCTCTTATTTGGGCCTCGCCCACTGTCCTCCCCGGGCGTCTGTAAAATATATATTTACATAATGATCCTTAGGGCGCTTTTAACTTTGCACGTCTCGCTGCACACCCCACCCCGCTCCCCCTCCCGCTGCCCCTCCCCATGGCAGGATCTGGATTTTCGGCTCGCAGCTGAGCGACAGATGCAGTTTTCCCCCGAAACTAATGGCAATAATCATAAAAATTACCATAAGACACACGATCGATGCAGTCGCATAGGGAATAGGGAATAGGGAAACCCTGGGCGGAGAGAGGGATGGATACAAAGTATATAATGGAGAGCACGATCGCAGGACATTCTCGCATTCTGGCAGGACTGAATCGTGGCATGTGTTTGCCCCTTCCACGCACTTTTCCGTTGTTGTGTTTTTCCTTTAGAAAAGTGCTCGCCATTGTCGAGGCAGCCTGCAGCCTGCAGCCTGCTCCTGCTCCTATTCCCATTCCCATCCCACTCCCTTCCCATTTCTCCTTGAACTCCCGAATCCGATTCGGTTGCAGTTCTGGGGTTGCGATTCGGATAGGGATCGAGTGCAGGACCAGGGATTTGCCACCTGGCTTTCTAATCAGGATCACAACGATTGCCCAGCGCCGAGTGGGTGAACGGTGCTCAAAGAGGAAGAATTGCTGGCCAAAATTGGAAACTCATTTCATTGGGTCGAATTTTTTAAATTAAATTTATTTTTATTTGAGGTAAAAGGGCATTTTCGGAGTGTTAAATAAATTAAACTTGAAAAAATACGGAGCATGATCATCGATAAGATACAAATTTAATGAAAATGTTAAATATATCTGATGATCTTAACTTATCCATTCCTCAGCTAATTTAAGGGTACATTTTTGTAGATCTTTGCTCCTTTTTCTGAGCTCAAACTTGATTTGATATCCTTAAAGGAGGTTGAGACCCATAAAGATTACTTTTGAAATTTTTGGAACTCTAAGACAAATTCTTTGGAACATCTCCCCTGACCTAACCCAATATCTCGTGTGTCCAAGTGTGTCAGCAGGAAGGACTTCAGCACGATCCTTGGAACAGACCCTGAAGTTCTTCCCCCCCGTATGTAGGATCATTGACCTAAAAATGATCCCTGCCCCATATTTGTTCTTCTTTTTTTTTACAAATTATGCACGGCAGCCCGCAGTTGAAGGACTTCTCGAGTTTCTCCTCCTCCTGCCACACTTTACGGTTTTTACGTGATCCTTGGACTGGAACCCACGACTATTTGTTTACACGCTCCTACTGTCAGCTGGTCGGGCCACCCACTCCCTCGAAATATGGAATGTGGAATAGAGTGGCTTTCTAGCCCGAATATGGCGAATATGTCCTCCTTATTGATCCTTTTGTTCTCCGTGTCATTTCAGTTTGCCCAAGGATCAGTTGGTTTACATCGGACTCAGGGACATTGACCCCTACGAGGCGTTCATACTGAACAAAGTCGGGATACGCTACTATGCGATGGATGTAAGTGCACTGCAAAAAAAACTCATACATACATATAATTCAAAATAATTATTTATTAGCAACATAATTTAAACTGAACTAAAAGATACTTTTAGATATACAAACATTACTTTTGACAATATTATTTGCACAAATATTTTTCTTTCAGTGCAGAAACTAGAGAAAGGCAGCCGCACCTAGGTAGAAAGCCCCGATCGTCCTTTTTTTTCTCTAAATTGCATTTCCCAGATCCTTTTTCTGTTCGGCTGACAGTTGTAAAATTGTAAAATTCCGGTTTCTGTCCCCCCCACCCCGCTCCGCTCCTCTTCCCTGCTCCTGGCAGGATCGAATGACGATCATGCGTGACAGGGCCCAGTGTGTTGTAAGCTTGGCATTTATAGGGGTTGCCTCCTGCCCCTCGGGAGCCTACAGCAACATATATCCTTAGCCACCCCTCGCGGCCCTTCCCCCGTTACAGGACTTCCGATCGCCAGGATCCTGCCGAACGGTGGTGACTCTGACGCACACATACACACACACACACACAAAACGCATGTGCGGAAATTACGTGCCCGGCCACATCCTGCATGGTTCGCATCCTTGTCAGCTCGTTGCCCATTATTTATGGCTCGTGCAAAATCGTCGTCTGTTGAAAAATGGTTTAATGGCCTCGCTCTTGCTACCAATCCCGAATTCCGATCCCGATTTTGCTAGCCTTCCACTTCCCCCTCTTCCTCCCCCTCCCCCTCCTGCACCACATCCTGCAAAGCTGCAAATCTGCAAATTTATTGTCACTCATTAGCCCGATCCCAAAATTGCAATATGCGAAACGAACCGAACCGAACACAATTCAATAGGGGAGGGGAATGGGAAATGACATGGGTATGGGTATGGGTATGGGTGTGGGTATGGTTGTGGGTCCAAACTCCGGCATTACAGTACAGTTGCGATAACCAACGATGGCTAATTAATAGGTTCCATCCAACTAGAGAAACATTCGCAGGTATCCGAATTCAGAGCGCTAAAATCTGACCTTTTAAGTACAGAACCCTTTTCTCAGTGTCTTTTTTTTAAACTAAATAATTATAGGACAACCGTTTTTAGAATCCATTTCTTAATTATAATTTTTTACCAATTATGGTACATTATTGGTGGGTTTGATTTAGAAGTTTTAATTATTAAATTGGCATTAGTAATTAGAGTTCCTAAAATGCCAACCAATTCAAGTGACAAAACATTTTTAAAATATAAATTTTTAATGAGGTTACTAACGATAATTGCACTTACTTAAAACTTAACACTTAAACAAAATTTCTACAAGAATGTATGCAAAAATGTAATTTTATTTTAATTAGCTTATAAATAATTGTTTTGTGGGCCTTTTTGGTGCTCAGAGTTTGGATGAATCTATGAGAAACCTATTAGGAAACAGATTTCGAAGGCAAAGAAAAAATCCATTTTTATAGCTTATTAAATATTTTGTATTGTTTTATTTAGTTATTTATTTATTTATTATTAAAACCCAATTCGTTTGCCTTTTGCTAACTCTTCCACTCCCTCCACAGACAATCGATCGCGTGGGCGTGCCGAAGATCATTGAGATGACGCTGGACGCGCTGAATCCGCAGAACAAGATCCACGTGAGCTTCGACATCGACGCCCTGGACAGCAATGTGGCGCCCAGTACGGGAACTGCTGTGCGCGGAGGCCTCACCCTGAGGGAGGGCATCAGCATCGTAGAGGCACTGCGGGACACCAAGCGGGTGCAGGGCGTGGATCTGGTGGAGATCAACCCGAAGCTGGGCAGCGAGCGCGACGTGCGCACCACCGTGGAGTCCGGCCTGGAGATCCTCAAGAGCATGTTCGGCTACAGGCGGTCGGGCAACTGGAGCAACATCGACACCGGCATCCTGGGCGGCGATTGAAGGACTACCCAAGGAGGTCCAGCTTGAACTTATCAATATTTATGTACAATACTCTTGCCATATCTGTGTGTGCTCAATTTTTTTTCTTATCTTAATGGAGGAATAAAACATTAGTTTGTATAGGCTGAGATTCTCCAGAACTGTCCACCTGAGGAGCGGTTGAATAACCAAAAGAAAAGACCAGCCTGAACTTATCAATATGGATGTATGTACAATATTCATGCCATGTTTGTAGGTGCTCACTTTTTGCAGAAGTACAACAAAAAAAAAGTTAGTCTAAATGAAAGCGGAAGCCTAGGCTAGGAGATTGCCAAACGGGGTGCCGGGGGTTAAGATTGACGCTGAGGTTCAGTTGAGCTTGGGCTGCGCTGCAGGCAAATAGGCCGAGATGTCCACGCTGGCCATTAGATTGGCCGTCTGCAGCAGCTCGTTCACGGGCGGAGGAGCTGCCATGTGGGCGGGGGTCGAAGCTGGAGCTTTGGCTGCAGGAGCAGTAGCAGGAGCAGGAGCGGGGGTTGGGTTGTTCAGGCGGTGGTACAGCTCCGGGGCAAATATCCTCAGCAGGCGCCTCTGGATGCCCAGCAGCACGGCATTGATCCCGCCCGAGATGACAATAATCCCCGAGATGATCGAGCACAGGCGGATGACGAAGGTCACCAGGTGGTCGCGGTCGTTGTACACCACAATTTTCAAGGCCGACCAGTCGTACTTGAAATAGATGCCCGGTGAGCCGTAAGAGTTCCGTTCCGGGTCTGTGG
Organism: Drosophila setifemur; assembly: GCA_021224005.1. Taxonomy (NCBI): domain Eukaryota; kingdom Metazoa; phylum Arthropoda; class Insecta; order Diptera; family Drosophilidae; genus Drosophila; species Drosophila setifemur. The sequence continues at coordinate 11,280,901 of JAJJHY010001290.1, forward strand.
ATAAGGAACATAATTCGTGAGGGGATGAACCAAAGGAGAGAGCGGAAAGGAGGGCTGGATATAGCTTTCATCCTTTTGAAACTCACCCAGTTTCCGCACGTTTTCAGTGACCGAGTACTGGAACGTGCTGATGGTGCTGAAGGCCTGGTGGATTTCCGTGGGCACCACCTTGAGGAAGTACTGCACGGTGGTGGCCTCCTCCTGGATGACCGTCTCGTCCCCCTCCAGGGGCTGGACAATCCGCCGGGAGTACTGCCCGAAGCTGAGCCTGTTGATGCGGTGCGTGAAGTTGGCCGGCATGCGCCGCAGCTCGATCCTCCAGTGGTCCTCGAACAGGCCCACTACGGGCTGAGCCCCGCCCACCAGGTGAAGCACCCCGGCCACCTTGTTGATGCCCAGGGTTCCGTGCAGCCGGCAGGCGTCGAACTGGGTCTCCGGCTGGCCGGCATGCAGGTGGTTGGTCAGTCCGGGGATGTCCATGAGAGCTGCGCCCGGCGGAGGAGCCGCCGGGAAGCTCTCTCTGGAGTGAGTCTCCCTGATGGGGTGCGGGTCGCGCATAATGTCCTTGAAGAGAACGTCCGCCACCGAGTGGAATTCCTCGCGCAGGTAGTGGTTCTGGATCTGGATGGCCTGGAACTGCAGCCGCTCCTGCTCGTTCATCTCCCACCACACCCCTTCGCGCTGCAATGTCCCGTAGGCGAACACGTCCTGCTGCGTCTCGTCCATCAGGTCCACGCCGGAGAGGGAGGCGCAGGGCATGGCCACCGTGATGTCCACGTGCATCTGCACCTGGTCGTCCAGCGATATGTCCGGCTCGAACTGATAGAAGATGTCCGTCTCGTGCCAGTAGTAGTGGAGTTCGGTGTACACCAGGTAGAGGATGAGCAGGCGGCTTAACAGGGAGACTGGAAAGGCAGGAGAGTGAGAATCAGTTATCGGGAGTCCCCTCTACAGATAAGCTTACGTGTCCCGCCAATCTCCGTCGTCTCTGTATACTTCTCGGGGACCTTCTTGAACGCATCCAGGTTCTTGGCGAACTCCAGGAGGTTGCTCTTGTCTCCGCGATACCGCAAAGTGGCTGTCATCGTGATGGCTAGAGATTCAAAGTGCTTCCCGATCAATCCTGTCCAGCGCCAGTCTGCGGTTTCATTGCCACGTATCCGCTCTCCGGGGAACGCTCCAAGGGCTGAATGGCCCTCCGCCCTTCAAGGGGAATGTGCGTGCTGGTGGTGGTAAGGGGATCCTTTATTGGGGCCAGCCACCAATTGCTTGGTTCGTTCTCCTTTCCGTGAAACTATCAAGTTTCCCAAATAAACAAATCACAAATTCCACGATTTATTTACAGCCGGCTTGCCAACAGCTGATTGGGTTATCGATAGGCAGGATAGCATGTCGATGGCAGAGCGGAGTAAACATCTATGGGCAGCACTGGCACTAGGCTGATACAAAAAAATATCATCAAATATTGCGTGCTAATAAAACAAGCTTTCTTTATGTACTCACAATTGACATTTCTTGCAATGTTGAGTTACAAATAAATAAATACGTTTTCTTAGTTTTCCCAGAAACTCAAATAAAACACCACTATGCTGATTGAGCATACATTGAAATTCAAACAAAACGGTTCTGTAAAATAACATGTCACTACTCTCCACTTTCGACACGTCACATTTCACTTGAAAAGGACCGATTACCGTTTTTGATTAACATTTTACCATACAATTTTCGATATTTGATAATTCGGCTGCCAGAACATCGCACTGATACCGTATAAAAAAACATCGATATATCGATATAGTATCAACAATCCTGCATTCCATTTACAGTTCAAACGGAACAACTTTTGTGCGCGTCACTTTTCCTTATTTGACACCCGCTCGTGTGGAATTTGATTTTGAGTTCGACTCGAGTTGGAATTGCATTTGGAGCCAAGAAGCGACCAGAATGGACACGCCTCGCCGCAAGCTGCGCACCCTGCACCTGGAGAACGTGCAGAGCGTGAGTACGCCCATCCGCATCCCGCCCTCGCCGCTCCTGAAGACGCTCGGCCACGGGACCGGGGTCAGCGTCTACCGCCTGGACCGCTCCCCCCGGCACGGCCAGGTGCGCTCCCCGTGGGCGGTGAAGAGAATCACGGAGAACACCCGCGCCCGCAAGGACCCCATCTACAACGAGCGCATCGTGCGCGAGGCCCAGATCCTGCGGTAGGTGGTTGGAGGGGGACGGCAGATGGGATGTGATTGTGGCCTACATTTCCAATTCTTCTCAAGTGGGTGTGCGTGCGTGTGTTGGTGGTTTGCTCTGCATATATGTGCGTGTGCACTTAAATAATACCAGGGTGCCATTATTATTTAAATTTTAATTTAATTCAATTTAACTTTATAGAATATTCTTACATTTGTGAAGGGTTATATTTTTATTTTATTTTCTACTGAAACATTAGTACAAAATACCATGGGGATAAACTAATTAAGTTTTTATATTTATAATCATTAACTTTATTCTAAATTTACAGAGTTTTCAATGGAAAACCACAAAATCTCAAAAGTCTTTAATTTTATAATTAAACTGATGCTATGGCTTACAATCTTTGGATAATTCTGGGTTATTCTAACTTATTTTAGGCAAAGAAATAGAGCAGAAAAATTTATAATAATAATCAAATTAATACAGTAATTTCAAGAAATGGCTTTGACAGAAGTTATAATATTTAATTTTAAAATAAAACTAAAACTAATTATATTTGAATTTACCAAGTTCCCTATATAGTCACCTTAATGTGCATGCGTAGCCTGTGTGGGTGGGTGTTGAATTCTAGAGGGTCTGGTCCAAAGGGTAGTTTGCTTCCCCTCCACCTCAAATCAGCAATCCAACGCTGATCCCAGAAATGCCGGCTCAAATTCAAAGTTCTCATATTCAAGTTCCCTTGAATTGCAGCAAACTCCAGCACCCGAACATCGTTGGATTCCGGGGCATGCTCTCCGGACCCGAGGGGGTGGACACCCTGGCATTGGAGATGTGCAGCACCTCGCTGGGCTCCATACTGGAGGAGCGTCACGACGAGGACCTGGGCCCGTTGCCCTCGAAGAACACCCTTAAGATGATCATGGACGTGGCCGTGGGCCTGGACTTCCTTCACAACGAGGCGCATCTGCTGCACGGCGACATCAAGTCCTTTAATGTCCTGGTCAAGGGCGAGTTCGAGATCTGCAAGCTGTGCGACTTCGGTGTGTCCCTGCCGCTGGACGAGAACGGCGAAGTGAATATGCACAAGAATCCCCACCTGTGCTATGTTGGTGAGTGCATCTTGCCCAGAAAGTTTTGGAATCCCATATAATAACTTTGATTTGCAGGAACTAGTCTTTGGTCTGCGCCGGAGGTGATTGACGAGGTGGAGATCATTGACAGCAAGGTGGACATCTTCAGCTTCGGACTTGTTATTTACGAAACTTTGGCTCTGGTGCCGCCCCACACCCTGGAGCTGGATGCGGCGCTGAGCGAGGATCTGGAGAACTCCCATGACTTGGGTGGGGACAAGGACAAGCTGCAGCGCAAGCAGCTGGACTATACCGGGACTACCGAGTCCTCGCTGGATGAGACCAATGGGGTGGCGAACAAGACGGGAATGGAAGAGGAGCTGGAGTCAGGACAGGAAGATGTGGATCCCTCCTTCGAGGCGGACGAAAGCAAGGAGCTGGCCCAGGAGTCCTTCGGCGCAGATGAATCCAAGCAGAACGATATTTCCGATTTCTCGCTGAGCAATCTGCAATCCGCTTGTGGGACAAGGCCACCTCTTCCTGTGGCCTTCCAACTGAGTGCCGACTACAACTGCATCGTGGAGCTGTTCTACCTCTGCACGAATGCCCTCAGCGAGGATCGTCCTGCAGCAAGGACCATCTGGCAGTGCCTCGAGAACAATGCCGCCAATGTGGGCGGAACTGGAGGGGATTAGCCTCCAGTTCTCCCCTCCTCGACCACGATAAGCTCTTCCTCCTTCGGACATTTAATATTAGTAGCTCCCCACGTAACTAGCCATAATTTGCAAATTGTATAAAACGAACGGCAACGGAACTTTCACCTAGAAATATAACTGCAACCGACAACCCACCCGATGTATTATGCTCCGATGTTCCGGTTTAACTGCCAAGATTATTGTACATACGCAGACGCCAAAGGAGACTTGGAATAAATATAGAATCAGAATCCACAGGGGAAAGCAAAACTTTGGTTTCGTCAACTACTTGACCAAATTCTGGTTGTTTCAGAATCAATTATATCCGACTGAATAATGTTAAAGATGAAACACGCACATACAAACGGGAAGTTCGATGCAATTAGAGCTGTTTGAGAATGACAATACTTCTATATCATTAAGAGATAATGTTTTTTCTTTTTGAAGATTCAATGTAATTGATTTCGGAAAACCCCAACCCAAGGGCCCAGCAGAATGAATTTCCACGCGGTTACAAGTTCACTTAGGTTTATTAAAAAATAATAATACATACATCAAAATATAAGTTTTCTTTTGTGTCTTTTGCTTTCGTCTTTTTCGGTTGTTCAGCTGGAACACATATTTCTTTTTATTGGGGATGGATTCGGGGGAGACTAAATAGGTTCTTGTTCGATATAAGGATATGTGAGAGGGGACAAGGAATTAGATATAGTGGGTTAGATTCGCTGCCGTCTCTAGTCTAGATCTTGCTATCTATATGTATATTGTGTTACGCGCAATAGGGTGTGCGATCTGCGGAATCGCCTCATAAATATATGTATATAATATGGTTTCGTTTTGTTTTGTTTTGTTAACTTCGAGTCGAGCAAATCTGTTCTCGATTTCGATTTGATTTGACTAAAGCATTTACAGACTTCCATTGGGTGTAGTACATAGATGCGTGTATAGCATAGATGTAATAGGCATTATATTGTATACTATATCTTCTGTTCTCCTGTGTATATATATATAAAGTATCGAATTGCTCTCTTGTAGGCGAAGGCGCTGTTGGTGTTTCGTTCTTGTTAACTTTAACTCCTATATCTCTCGGGTCTCTCCTCAGTAGTTCTTCGTCTGGCGTTACAATCTTGTTAATACAATTAAGCCACATAAACTGGAGTATTGACACACAAAATTACAAAAATGTTAAAATTACAAAAAAATACAATGTTTAAAATAGAGTAAACAATTACAATGTGTAATGCAAAAAAAATAAAACAAGGACGATTTAAAAGTACATCTCACACTATAAATAAGGTTTAGCAAATCAGGATCGATCCAATTGATTTGCGAAAGTACATAAGATGGAATGTTTTGGTTTTGGGTATAAATTAGTCGTGTTTGTTGTGTGATTTTTGTTTACAATTATTGCGATTGCGTTTCTTCGATTTTTGAACAAGTTAAGTAAATCCTATCTTTTTCTTCTCGCCTCCTGCATTTGATGCTCTCTCTCTGTCTAGCTGTCTCACTCTAATCTAATGCGACAAGCAAGAATAATAACAAGACGTAAATCTTACAAATTTAAATACACATATATATATGGAAAGGAAAAAAACAAGGGACTGCATTCAAAAACGTGCAAATGAATAAGTGTTTTCGTTTGTTTTTTTGTTGCTTGTTTGCTGTTTGCTGTTTTCGTGTGAGTTTGTCTCGGATGTGTGGAATGTGTGGGGAAAGTAGTATTGACTACATACATGACCGATTTCTATATACCACTCACCTACCACAAGACTGTTTTGGAATTCAACAAAACATATATTCAGCAAAGAGTGTTTGGTAAGAGTTTTCTCTGCCTCAATTAATCAGTCTTATCTTAAGTGAGAGATATAGAACCGATTGTCTTTAGCAACCGATGATGTAAAGCCGACTTCTATACGCCACTCACCTACCACAAGACTGTTTTGGTCACAACAGACACACATATTCCGCAGAAAGTGATTGGTGACAAGTTGCGTAAATCTCTCTGCTCTTTCAAATCAGTCTTGTTTCAAATGAAAAATATATAGAATCGATGCTGTCAAGCCGATTTCTATATATATCATTCACCCACAACAAGACTGTTTTAGTTTCAATAATTGATAAAAAGTTGTTAAAATCTTAATGTTTCTCCAAATCAGTCTTGTTTCAAGTGGGGGCTGTAGAATTGGTTGTCTTTAGCAGGCCTAACTTTAAATAATTGACTTGAGTGGAACGAACTTATCGATGATGTGAGGGGAAAGTTGGAAAGAGTCTGCTAAACTGAAAATCCTCTCCTCTCTGCTGTGAATCTGCTGGCTGTGCTCTTGTGGACCCGGACCTCATCCAAGCCCTACAAATGCAGCACGCCGTCCTTGACGTCGCTGGCCATTATCGTGGAGGCATTCGAGCCAGCTGGCTGGTGATGGGACGAGGGAGAGGAGGACAATGGTTGCGCTCCTGCTCCCGCTCCCGTTGACGCCTGCTGGTTGTGGTTGTGGTTTCCAGACGACGACGTGGGACTCTCGTCCAGCGTCACCCCCGTGAGATCCACAATGTCGTCCTGGTCCTCGTGTTCGATCTCGTCGGAGGTGTTGGTGTTGTTGGTGTGATGCGATCCACTCGACAGCTGGCTGTTCCTCGAGAAGGACCCCCGGTGCGTGGAGGTCAGGGTGCGTTGGTTGGCCGGCTTCACGGTGATGATGAGATTGGAGCTGTTGGCCACCATCATGTCGGTGACCTGGTCCAGGGTCTTCCCGGCCACCTCGATGCCGTTGACCTCGATCACCTCGTCGTTGACGGCCAGCAAGCCGGTGCTCTCGGCCAGGCCCCCGGGCACCAGGCGGGATATGAAGATGCCCGGCTGCTTCTCCAGCCCACTGGAAGTGACCCGCACCGAGGTCCCGTCCCGAATGTAGAAGCCCAACGGCTTGTCGCTGCCGTGCTTGAGCAGTCTGACCCTGCGATGGGTTTCCGGCACAATGTCCACGTCTATGATGGCCGACACCTGCCGGAAGTCGTGGGGAATGGATATCGAGGGGGCTTTGGTCTTCACGGGGGTGTGCCCCATCAGAATGCTGCCGATCAGGTTCCTGGGCTTCATCGTACCGAAACCGGAGCACTCGTTCAGGTCGTCTGGGGAGTGTACACGAGAGTCAAATGAGATTTGGGAGGTGGTCAATATGGAGAGCTTAACCCACCCTTCCTCTGCACTATGACTCGCAGTAGGGGTCGCGCCGTCTTCAGGGCCCGTCCGAAGTTGTCGTCGTTGTTAATGGGCAGCAGGTCATTGTCCCGCGGGTCGATGTAGAGTATGAGAAACTGTATATTCGCCAGCTTGTGGAGCTGCTCGATCAGGGCGGCGAACTTGTCGAAGCTCTGCTCCGCCTCGTGCCGCTTGAAGCTCCAGCGTCGGAACTCCGCATCGAACTGGGTGGGGGATTCAGAGTCAAAGTCAGTTAGAAAACAAATTGATTTACTTAGATATATACATATTCGATTTATTATAAAATGCTGTTGTTCTAGAAGGTTAACCAAGTCATAAACTTAATAATAGCTAACTTTTCCATCTTTAAGGCCATTTATCTGGATGAATGTTCATTGCTCATTTGCAAGTCTTTTGTGAGGTAGGCAGAATCGATCGACTATATCCCATAATAGGCAGAGAATATATTTTTTAAATAGATTATTACTTTTAAGTACTTTATAAATACCCCTGCCTGTGCATAATTTTTTCCAGAATACTTTTTGTTTTATTGTTGCTTTCAATGTTTCCCTAGTTCGATGAACATGTTCAACCCTATTATATAGCCCAGCTAAATGCAAATAAGATCCCAGAGAGCATCAAATCCAATTTGACAGACTGAGGTTTACAGCTTTATCGACTTTCTTATACTCCATGGAATGATGGTAATTTTCTTTGTTTCGGAGATGTACGACAAATGAAAGCTTATGCCATTTTTGGTCTCTAAGGCTCGATCCCCAACTATCCAACATCAAATCCCCCTCAAACTACTGGCCAGTGTTTCTGCGCGCATGAATCAGCAGCTCAGCGAAGAAAAGGGGCGTGGAATTGTGGGGCAGGTGGGGGGAGCATTTCCCGGGTGTGGGGGAGATGGTTGGAGAGGTGGATGTGGGGGATTGAGGGACGGGGGCGGTGGCGGGGGCAGGGGTTGCCATTGCCGTTGCCGTTGGCGTAGGACTTAACTCACCTTCGATTTCACCTCGATCAGATTCGTTTCCCCGCTGTTTGCTGCAGCGGAGGTTGTGTTTATCTTGTTCTTCGACATTTTACGCCCTGCTAGCGCTCTGCTCTGAATTTTCCCTGCTCCACACAACAACACACACACAACACAACGCACAGAAGAGTGTCGCTTTGGGGACTCCGACACTGACTCTAACTCTTTTCCTCTGTGATCTTGGGATCCGCAGTCGAACCGAACCGAACCGAATGCAATGGGATGCGAAACGAACCGAACCGGAGCGAGGACGAGCGACTTGTTGATTTGAAGGGCTTCCAATAAATTAGAGTTAGAAATCTAAATTAAAACTAATTAAATAAAAGAAATGGATGGAGGTGGATGGTATTAAATCTCGTTCAGCAGCTGCAGTGTTGGCCAACGCGCAGGTGCTGTGGAATGCAGCTGCAGTGTTGGGCAACGTCTCTCGCCAACCACCGCCCCTGCATTGCAGTTATCGTATTATTCGGTGCTTGCTTACTTATTTAAATATTATATTTAATTCCCTTGGAAGGGGCTTTAAAGGCGGCCATCATAAACGCTTCCAAATGAGGCGGGATTAGCCAAAAGCTGGCTATCGATACATCGATAGGTGCTGAGCAACGCTGCAGAGAGCATTAGTGTAGAGACAGTTTGTTTGGTTGGGCTATGACGATATCTCAGTGCGCTACAGGTTAAAAGTACTGCGAAATTAGTTTCTAAAAGTATTTATTTAATAAAACAAATTTTTAAGATTTACTTCGTCCTATTATAAATACATTGTCAACAGACTCAGCTGTAGTTTCAAGCATTTAATGCAGTAAAACCAGAGGTATTACAAGTCATACCCTCTGTTCGCACATGCTGTGCGGGTAGCGTATCGCTTGCGACGAGGGTTTCTGTAAAGAGCAAATGGCTGTTATTGTGTGTTGTTGTCGAACGTGAAGAAGTGCAATTGGACAACATCGAGAATTTTTGTTCGAATTTTTTGTTGACTGTGAAACCACAACAACTGCGAAGGCGAGCGAAACGATTTCAAAACAATAGCCAATACGAAGCCAAATCCGAAAATCCCCTCGGGCGACTACAACCATACAGCTATAAGTACAAAACATGAAATTCATTTAGCACACGGAGCGTGCGAAAACAGAAACAGAAACAGAAAACAGAGGACACAAACAACACGGAGAGTGAGCGAAGCAGAGGGAGCAGCGAAGAGAGAGCGCAGAAAACGAAAGCCATTGCAACTCCAGTTTTCCACTGGCCACGGTTTTCCTTTCCACTCCAGCGACGCAGCCAGCAGCTAGGAAAACGCATCGTTGGAGGCGCCAACGCCAGCTTCCCCAGCTTTTCGCGTGATTTCTTCTCTGGCGTGCTTTTTGCCCGACGTTTATCGCTCGTCGCTCGTCAATCGCTGTACGCTTTGGCTGTGGCGTCCCTGAAAACTCGCTCAGCTGCAGGAATATTAGGCTGACGCGGACGCGGAACCTTGAGACACACACAGACACACACAGGCGCACGCAGACGCATACGGGTGCACTTGCGCGCACATACACGCACGCACAGGAACCGGAGCGGGTGCAGGAGCAGGAGCAAGAGCACGAGCGGAACAGGAAGCTGAAGAAGGAGAAGAAGCAGCATAAGGGCGCCATGAGTTCGGTAAAGAAAACAAAATACCAAAAGACTTAAAGTTGAAAGTCGAGGGAAACTAGAGAAACCAGAGCTAGATGATCAGTTCACCGTTTCCTATATATGTATCTTCTACAGCGCTATTTTAGCGAGTATTGTATCTCAATTAGAGTTCGCAGATGCTTCTTAAACCGTTGGGTTCAAAAATAATAGTAGTGTGCCTTTTGGCGCGATCATTTGACCCTAACATTTTTGATTAGTTTGTATTAATGCACTAGTCACAAGAAGTTTTGAGCACAACCGTTTAAAATTAAATTTTTTATTAAGATTTATTACAAAATACTTAACTACATTTTGTGACATACCTCTAGAAGTTAGAATATACGATTTTCGAGTTAAACCAGCCTTGCTCTAAGCTTCCAAAACTAATCTTTCGCTATCTCTCCTCGACATCCTCTAGCAATACTCCAATGTGGAGAACCTCTCCCCGCAGACGATACGGCAGGTGATGCGTGAGCTGCAGGAGATGGAGACCACACCGCCGGAGGGCATCAAGGTGGTGATTAACGAGAGCGACGTCACGGACATTCAGGCCCTGATCGACGGTCCTGCCGGCACTCCATATGCGCCTGGGGTTTTCCGTGTCAAACTGACGCTCAACAAAGACTTCCCGCAAACGCCGCCAAAGGCGTACTTCCTCACCAAGATCTTTCACCCGAACGTGGCGGCCAATGGCGAGATTTGCGTCAACACACTGAAGAAGGACTGGAAGCCAGATCTGGGCATTAAGCATATACTGCTCACCATCAAATGCCTGCTGATTGTCCCCAATCCCGAGTCGGCGCTCAACGAGGAGGCCGGCAAAATGCTGTTGGAGCGCTATGATGATTACTCGCAGCGGGCGCGCATGATGACGGAGATCCATGCCCAGGTGAGTGGACCGGATCCCCACCTACTTGTGTACATAATCATTAATCGCTGAAATGCTGTTCATTTTTCCAGCCCGCTAAATGTGGCGCGGGCGCTGCTGGCGATGCCAAAGACGACGACGGACCCTCGACGAAGAAGCACGCGGGCCTAGACAAGAAGCTGCAGGACAAGAAGAAGGAGAAGTTGCTCAAGGAGAAGAAGCGCATGCTAAAGAGATTATGAGAGGCGTGAGGCGGGAGTTCCGGAATCAAAACCAGGAGCGGCAGCAGTAGCAGTAGGACACAGAAGGATGTGGCGGATATGTGAAGGACGAAGGAGGGCGGCGTGGGTGGGTTTGTTGACAAAGGACATCCCACTGAACCAGCGAGAATCGCAGCAAAGCTAGAAGGGCTAGAGAAAGAAGCAGGCGCGCTATGAAATTTTACACTGATCTGATAAAAAACGAAAAACAAAAGAAACAACAAATTAAGAGAAGACAAGAAACGAGCAACTGAGAGGGTTAGATCTGGAACCCAGACCCGGGAAACAGAACCCAGAAAAGAAGAACCGGAGAAACCAGCAACCTGCGCAAACGGACGTTTAAGTTGAGGCAAAATTTCGGTAGATCGAGAGCAGAACCACTCCAAAGAAAAGTGCATCCAGTTACCATATACGATTACATATTTAAAACAAACACAACACACACACTTTGGTAAGACAGCACCTGTCAACCGAGCCTAGACGTAGAGAAACATACAAACAAACAAACAAACAAAAACCAACAAGCAACCAACAGAAATGGGATATTCGAAACCATCTTCTAAGTAATTTATGTAGTTCTCTTTTCCTTAACACTCATGAGCTATCCTAGCATAATTTATGTAATTAGTTTAAAGAAATCAAGGAGAACATTATCGCCTCATACAAGCCACCATCAACCAACCCCTCACCCACCCTCCTCGCCCCACACCTCAAAAAATCTCTCTAACACATCACCCAATTACCTTAATTCGCATTATAGTCCACATGCACTCGCCTAGAGTGCAGCCCTTTTAATTTGTGTCTTTTTAAAGTTTATATCGCTATATAATTTAAATTGTATTATCCTGATTTGTTCCATTCAACTGTCCCGTGTAGATTTAAGGACTGAAAAAAAAAACACCAACAAAAATCACACAAACACAAAAATACATAAAACTATTATTGAAAAACCAAAAGCTGTACAAGATCGATAATGATGATGGCACGTTCTGTAGAGATTTAGGCATAAGATGTACTTAATAACTGTAAAAACACTAGCAGCGGCATGGCACGGTGTGATAAGTGCAAGGGAGACCGAAGATGCTCATCCTTTCGCCTTCCGTCTTTTTTCCACTCTAGAGAAGGATGTCTGCTGATCTTTCTCTATCTCAGTTCTTTCGTTCGAACAACCATTCCCCACACTCACACACGGACACACACACACCCACAAGCATACAAATCGAGGGCGGTGAGTAAAAAGCAATAAAAAAAAAGAATAAAATTCCAAGAAACCCAATTTCCATTCGACAAACTTGATAAAAATTTAAAATTGTATACCATTTATATGATATTCGTTTTGTATCATTAAATCTCTATTTCTGTATCGAATATTATTATTTTAAAATCTAACTAAATTGTACACATACATATGCTAATTGGAACATCGTATCAATTAATTTTATTTTTTCGGAGCATGATTTTATATCGTTAATCAAATCATTTGAAATGCAGTTCTTTTCGGTTTTACTCGGTGCTTTTTCGGTTTGCAAAGCACGTAGCGCGTGCCCATGACAATAGGCATTTCCTAGTTCCGAGCGCTTTCCTCCCCCTTCCTTCCCTTCCACCCAGCTTCAGCACAACCTTTTCCCCTTCCGTCCATCACCGGAAGAGTTTGCATGTGTGTGTTGGGGGAGATTCGAAGCGGATTCCCGCCATTCGGCGAAATGTCATGAGACATCGTCGCGCACTCACACATGCGCACATTCCAGTCCGGTGACTGTGTGTCTGAGTGGATTACTGGATGAGTAGGTGTATATCTCTCTTGGTCGGGTCTAACCTTCGGGCAACTTGTCGCTCGAACCAAATAATGTCGCGCAAACGGAGTACAGAGTGGGAACAGACTGTGAGCCAGAGAGCGTCGACTGCCTGATACCCTGCAAAGAGAGATCTGAGCATGTCCTGGCAGGTGAGTAAAGTTGACAACTCTGAAAATAAAATAAGTTTTTGGGTTTCTTGGGTCATTCGTTGCGGTTTTGAGGGGATATCAAAATTTTTAGTTGGACACCGATGTACCCGTTGATGTTGGCGTAGGGCATAAGCCAGCTTCATTGCTCTCGCTCTCTTTTTTCGACTCCCGCTCATCGATGCAGCTCAGTTCGATTGTTTTGCCCCAGTGGCGGGGGCGAGGTTCTATAAAGGGGGTTTTGAGACTATGTGAATTTGGAATAGGTAGAAATGAGGGGCTTTATTTGTGTAAATTTGATGGTGCAGAAGAATATTTGTATTGGGGGGGCTCTAGCAACCGAAACCCCCCTTGCTGCCACTTCCATTGTTTGCACTCGCTCTCACTCTCAATCTCTCACTGGCGCTCTCTCTATTCCAATCGGAATTCCGAGTTCGAAGCCGACTCTCTCCGAAGTCCAACTTGAATGAATTTTTGCCCAAGTGGCCAGCAGATGGACCGACCGCAAAATGGAAAATGCCGATCGGCGGA
>JAJJHY010001290.1:11294415-11307987 GCA_021224005.1 Drosophila setifemur
ACAATACCAACAAATAAGCTGGGCTGGCTAAAACCAAAACCAAAAGCCAAAGCCAGCCAGCCAGCCAGCAGCCAACAGGCAGCGAATAGCGAATAACGAATAACAAACGATATGGCAATATGGCAATAGCAATAGCAATAGCTGCTATGCCAGCAGCAGCAGGTAGATCAGTTGTGAATCTGGCACAGACGGACGAATATCAACAAACCATTTGGCTTTCAATGCTTTCGGCCTGCTCCGAAGCAAAACACAAACAGAAACAAAAACAAAAACATCGAAAATAAATCCATAATGTGTGTGTGTGTATCGGTAATATACTTGCATTGTTATTATTGTTATTGTTATTGTGGTTTCGCCGCGAATCGATAAATAAATAATATATACGATCGAAGATACAAGCCTGCAGAATCAAGCGAAAATCAGACTCTGACCCCGTAAAAGGACACCTTCCATGTGAATCTGTTCACAGGGGAAGAAGTTAATAGTTGTTTGTGATCGAATGTAGAAAATCAATGAAATCAAATTGCAAATTAAAAACCAGATGAATCGAAGTAAAATATGCAAATAACCAAAGGAAGGAATCGGCAACTTCAAAGGACTCGCATTTCCCAATCAGTGCAAGGAGAAGCGCGCTTCTTGACCGACCCAATGTGGATAATCTAGCGCCCTATTGGCCTTTTTAGCAACATCTGTTTGCCCAGCTGCCTGCCCATGTGTATTGTATAGTATGTTGGCTAATTGGCCAACTAACCGCTTCACCCGCCACGCCACGCCACGCCCCATCGCCTCCCTCCTTCTCGCCAAAAACTTCAATTTCCTCGCCAAAGCTTGGCTTGTTTGAATTCCTTCTTTATTTTTTCTGTTTTTTTTTGTGTTTATTAAGTGTTCGATCTGTGATGACCAGTGATCAGTGAAAGAAAATGGGATTCGTATTAACGTTCAGTTAATGTTGATCCAAGATCAACTTGTGTTTGCTCCCATGTGTGCCCAGTGACCTTGTGACATCCTCATCTCGCATCCAAAACTCCGATCCAAGTAGAAAAGATCCGTTTAGGTGTGAGTACGTGATACAGTTTAAGCGGTACAGATACGTGTGTATCTATTTACTTTATATAGTCAACGATCGTGGGCTGCTTGCCAAGCGCTGCACAAATTAAGTCGGAACGATCAAATCGGTTCTAATCGAATCGGATGGAATGGAATTCAGTCTGAAACACAGTGAAATTAAATCATATTATAACCAGATTGATCTTAGCATTTTTCACATCGCTGTAAAATCTTTTGAGTGTTTTTTTAATTGCACTTAATTGAAATGTAAAATATTAGTTTGATCAATTAATTTGGGTTTTATTATGGTGAAGATTAGGGGAAATTAATAGTACTTGTTGTTTTTCTGTATTGATTCTACATTTATTAGCCACCGCATAGATTCATTCACTCAGTTGCTAACTTTTCTCAATGAACTTCCTCCTTCATTCACTTACTAATTAATGCATGCTCACAGCTGAAAACTCAGTCGCTAATACGCGAATCCTTTCATTAATTATTCCCACCAATAAACCCATTCACACGCGACTATCTCAGTCATTCACTCGCACCGATTCTTACGGGTACTCAATGAAATCGATCGTGATAGGAATGCCGCACTGTGGCTGGCTGGCAGGCTGGCTGGCTGTTTGGTTGGTATGACAGACTGACGCCAAGTACGACTCTATGTTTGCCACACAAACAGATACAGATGCAGGTACACACACGCAGATACACTGTGTGATAGCCAGATACAGATCACGGTTCTATAATGTATGGCAGATACTGGCGTTGTGTGGGCCGAAGAAAGAAAGAAAACAGCAAGCAAGTTCAGCTAAGTCGCGCAAATAACTCGCTCGTTTCGTCATTTTAAGCAGCTATCAATATTTGATATATGTCCAACGACAAAACACGCACACATATCCATATTCACATGGCTAAATGTGCACTGCAAACAAAACAGCGACCTTTTAGTAAAATGTTTTTGAATTTGATCAAGAAAGATGTGAATTGTGGGCGTACGATAAAGTCAATATTGAAAGGCGAACATAAACATTAACATTAAAATCAAATTTTAAATTATTTTTTTTCGGTGTATGTAATATGTCGGTATGCAAATTCCATTTGGAGATCTACGTAGATGGATCGCCTTGACGGCGATCGTCGAGCGTCGTAAAAATCCTCCGATTTCGTAGATCTGTTGGCTTGTGTGTCAACAATATTTGGAGCTGTTTGTCTGTTTCGGTTTTGGTTTTGGATTCGGATTCGGATTCAGATTTTGTTTGATTTTTTCTGTTGTCGTTTTGAGAACTCGAGTTTAAGCTTGAGTTTCATTACCAGGCGGGGGCGGGTCGTCGCCTGCTGAGGCGAAGGCGAAGGCGACAGCGACGGCAACGGCAACGGCGAAGGCGTTCCAAACGATTCGCGAGTGGGCAGTTCAAAGCTGTTTGAGAGCAGCAATTATCCAAATGAGAAGCCCAGACGAAGCCGAAACTGAAGCTGGAGCTGATGCTGATGCTGAAGCTGAGACCAAGAGAAGCTGGCGAAAGATCGCAGAAATTGTGGCGAGCTCGGTCGCAGAGGTGGACAAGTTCAAATTCAAGTCAAGGAGACGCTATAACCTACCAAATTTTGCTACCTCGCTGTTCCAGCTCTCTGATTGTGAATGCTTTTAACCGAATCATAAAAACAATGCCAATAATACCAATAATATAATCCAAAACCTACAGTTGTGAATTAAAGTTTAAAAATAATATAAAATTAAAATATACAATATACAAAACGCGCAAAAAGAAAATATAATTAGAAAAAATAAGATTAAAAATTTCAAATTACCGTTACAAATCAACCATCAGGTGGCGCCATCTAGAGGCGCCTGGCAGAGTTTGTGCTTTGTCTAAATCGCAGCATACTTTTATGCTTAAATATAAACCCCACTGAAATTGAGCCGAGACACAAACCTCTAAATAACTAAAGTTTTTCAAAAAGCTGAAATATTCCGATTAATCAACGTCATTCAAATAAATATTTAACTAATTGAATACAAATAATTAATTAAATAAATATTCAACTAATATTATACTTGAAATTGTTCAATTTCAGGTTTCTTATTTGGGAAAATAAGAAAATAATGTGAAAAGTGCCGGAGAATCGCAAGTTTCAGTTTCTGCAGACTTTTGGAAAATTCAACTGCAATTGAAAAGCATCGCAACCCGAACGCGCAAAACCACGATCTAAACGAAAGTAATAAACGGAGAAAAGCAGAGTGAAGCAGCTCCAACAAAGCCATGGCTTTGAGCAAGACCATCAAATCAAAAGCTGGCGCCAAAGACGAGCAAAACGAACTGGTGAGTGCTCCGTGCTCCCCCTTAACCCCCTGCAACTCCCCCTTAACCCATGCTGTCACACGAGTGACTCGAGTATAATATGTAGTTTAAATTTTGAAATGGCTTAAAACTTAGGGGAATAAACGGACGTTTCACTTGTGTATGCTTCAATTCCTAAGAGCACACATTCCCCGGCTGCTATTATTCTGACCGCAGTCGTACGCTGCTCGCACGTAAAGAGAGAAGCACAAAATAATGTACTCACATTCGAGCCAAGCCGAGATAATCGCGTAAGGTGGCTTCGGCTTCGGCTTCCCATCAGGTAAGGCATCAGGCCGGGCTTGGAGTCTGAAGTCTGAGGCAAAGTATAGAGTATAAAGTAAAGCTTGCGGCGCGGCCAAAAACAATGAATGGCTGACGCTGACGCTGACGCCGGCTGCGGCGTCGACTGAGGCCGTTTCGAGCTCAGGTGTAACAAACTAACGGTGCAACTAGCCGCAGAACCGCAGTCGCAAACGCGCCTTCGATTCGAACTCAACACTCAGCTCCCAGCTCCGAGCTCCCAGCTCCAAGCTCCAAGCTCCAAGCTCGCAGCTCCCAGCTCGTCGCGATCGCGCGCGCTCTTTCGCATTTCGCATTTTGGATATCGGATTGAGACTGAAACTCCGACTCCGACTCAGATGCAGATACAGATTCATATTCCGAATCAGAATCAGAATCGGATTGTTCTCGGTTTCGATTTCAGTGGGAAACCCCACCGATCCCAGCCCGGGCAGTGCGATCCAAACTCCACGTTCCACTAGACAATATATTTTCGCCTTCGTTTTTGTGCGCCAACTTGGTCGCTGCACTTGATTTTTGTTCGTGTGGTTTTTGTTGCACTAATTGCCTGAATGGCAAAGGCAAAGTGCAAAGTGTGACAGTGCCAGAGCGACCGAGAGCGAGAGAGAGAGAGAGAGATACAGAGGGAGAGAGAGAGAGATAAGGGTGAGCGGGAGCCAAACATAACTTAAACACTCGCAAAAATTAGATCAACAATAGTTGTATGAGAACTTCGCAGTTCAGAATGAATATTGATATGAAATTAGTTACTTTTTGTTTAGTTTAAAGTTGTATCTGAAAGAAGAGACAACCAATTCCAATTATATTATATTCCTTCTGAGCATACCAAATCAAATATCAAACATGCTGATACTTAAATGAGGGTTTTCAATACTAGTCATAATTATTAGTTATTTGCTACTGCAACCAGAACTCTTTTCCGACCTTATCACAATTTCTTTCCGTGTAGAACTAGAGAGATATATTTATGCGACCCATTCCCATTCCCGTTCGCCAGATCGCAAAATCGCAGATCGCAGATCGCAGCCCAAGTGGCGAATACGTGCAAAAAATTAATCATTAACTCGGGCTTTTGCACTCGCTCTTCGTCGTTGGTTTCGTATCTTTTCGGTTTCCATTTGCCATTTTTCGTTTCGTTTTATTTGTATTTTATTTCGATTTGTTTTTGGTTTTTTGTTTTTAGTTTTTTTTGCGGCTCCGTTCGCTGTCGTGACATTTGTTGTTGTTGTTTCCATTGCTGGTTGCATACATTTGCCGTGCAATTTAGTTTGTACTTCCATTTGTTGGTTGGCTTAGTTAGTGTTTTGTTATTGCTTTTGTTATTGCCATTGCTATTGCTTTTCTTTGGGTTTCTGTTTGATCTTCGCGTGTGTGTTGCATCATCGGCCCACATCAGCATCGGGGCTATGCACATCAGGCAGTATGCACGTCGCGCATACGCAATGTTGGCCCAACAAATTAGTTCTAGCATTGGCGTTGGCAATAGTGCAATATGGCAATATGGCAATATGGCAATATGGCTATAATACGCTCGCAATGCCCCCACAGGCCACAAAAATATTTTCCCACCATTAAGAGGCCCCCAAAGTCCGAAAAGATCGCCAATAACACCAACACCAACACCAACACCAACTAACAACAGCAACAACAGCAACAACAACAATAAGAACAACAATAACAACAAGGCCTGAGAAATACTCACATATAACAACAAATCATAGCCTGCACACAAAGTGGACAACTACACTGCGCACAATACTGCAAGTGTTGTCGAGATATTTGTATTCTGAAAGAAAAGTTATTTATTTCGGATTATTTCAGATTTGTGAGAGTGTTTTTCGAAGTTAAATCTTTTTTAAATGAGAGTTTTGGATCTCATATTTTGAATGAGAAACGAATTCTTGAACTAGTTGAGTACTTTTAATAATACTTTTGATACTCCGTTTTTGTTTGAGTGTATTTCGGTGTATTGCTTCCATCAGCACCCACAACAAAATGCAGTTGTTGCCGCTGTTAGATGGCTGGTTATGTGTGGCTGCCTTTTGAAAGAGTTTTGTTGTTCGCCTGTTTATTGTTGTTTTTCAGCTGTTTTCAACTTGTTTGTGTTTGTTTGCAGGGGTAGCGGGGTGAGCAGGGGGGGAGGGGGTGTGTGTGGGTGAACTATTTAAGATTTTTCCCGCTCTTCTAAAATACATAAAAAAAACAACAACAACAACAACACAACACATCGTTTTTTGGCCTGTCTTGCGTTTTTTGGACAGCAGCCACAATTCAATGTCTTTGTATGGCCAAAAGGCGTGAATTAAATGCAACTACAACAAGCCGGTGGGAATGGGGCGTGCTGGAAGGTGGAAGTTGGAAGAAGGGGGAGGGGCTTCCAGGGGTTTCTTGGGAGCTGCCTGGGAGTTGTTTTGGATAACCATTCGTCGGTGACCAGTGCGTGACTTGTGGGCTCGGCAACACAACTTTGTATTTGTTGTTGCTTGCAGCACAGAGCTGAGAGCTGCTTCATATGAAGTTGCTGCTGCTGCTGCTGCTGCACAGAGAAATAATATTATCACACGATATCAGAGTGCGGATTTGCTATTCAGTAGCTGGGCATAATCTAGAGAAGATATATGTTTGCAAGACACTTGACTTGGATGACTTGAATTTAATGCAGTTGAAATGTAGTTGAAAGTACTTAGAAACCATCTCAAAAATGTATCGGTTTTTGATTATTGAACCCTTTTTGTCGCCGCGTTTTTTTCTCTGTGTATGGCTGCCGTGGCTTTTGGGTCAAGTAAAAGGCATTGCGATTGCATTAGGAATTGTCAAAAAGTTGGCCAAAGCCGAAACTTTGGGCTGAGCTCTAAGCTCGCAAAACCCAAAACCCAAACCCAAACCCAAATCCAAATCCAAAAGATTTTTCAACTTCAATGGGGCGGTGAGTCAGAGTTGGGCGTGACCATCAACCCCTTGCCCCAGCCTTTGAATTGTGTGTTTTTTCTTTTTTTTTCGGTTTATTTTCTGTGACAAAAGAGGAGGCATGCCTTAGGAGGAACAACAAAATATTCAGACAGACGCTTCTCCTCCATATTTGCCCCCCCCTTCGAACGTCTTTTGTTGTGCCTGCCCGACCATTGCCTTTTTTCCATTGCCTTTTGCAGAGCAGCAAATCGATTTGACCGGAAGCAATTACAAAAATGGCCAAATTGCAGTCACAATTAATTGTGGTTGTTGCTTTTATTTGCTGGTTTAGTGGCGGTCTGACGTCACCGATGGCTAAATACCGAAAACAGCAAATCAGCCAGACAGACAACTAACAAATACAAGCGGAAAATAGAAAAACCAAAAACAAATACAAATAGAAAAACAACAAAAATAAACACTGACAAACCGGCAAGATTTATTGTTCGATCGTCTAATTATGAATTCAAGCATCGTTTTCCCGCAACAACAAATTAGTGGTGACTGAGCTGTGGGAGAGAGATTCGGATTCAGATTTGGCTATAACCCAATATAGCGGATATATATCCGTACGAAGTCCAAGATAATCTTCAAGAACAGTTTGAGCTCTTTGTGGTTGTTGGGAATAAAAGGGATTTGGGAATTAATTTGACTATTAATTTGGTTCATAAATAGTTAATAGAAATAGTTAGCTCTTCTATAAGTTTAAATTTAAATTTAAATAAAATTAAAATGTTTAATCTATTGCTCAGTAAGCTTCGTGTATAGCCAAATTTGGACACTATCGTTGCTGGACTCAGAGGGTTGCAGTCAGAGGGCAACCTTTTCACAGGCCTTCTGTGGGTCTGAGTCTGCTGCTCTGGTGCTCCATTGCTCTGGTGATCTGGCGATCTGACCTTTGGCCGCGTTTTGAACCCAACTGAGTTGAACTGGGCCCAAGTTTGCTTTGGCCGAACTACCACTTCCACTTCCATTTTCCATTTCACCGCCTTGAACTGTGCCCGTTGCCCTTTTGGGTTTGGATTTGGGTTTGAGTTTGCATTTGGGTTTCTATTTTGGTGGCTCTGTTTTTCTTTTGATTTTACTCTGGCAAATAAAGAGCTTGGATATTCCCTATCCCTATAAAGACACAAAGCCAGTCGCAGACCCAGACCCACTGCCACATCCATTTATGGCCCGTGGATGGAGAGAGCTTAATGAGCTCGGAGAACCGTTCTGGGCTTCGCTTCGCGGATTTAACGGATTTAGTGCCCCCCTGGAAAAAGTAGGGGGAGGAGGAGCACCTAGAGGGAAAAGGGGGGAAATATTTGAAGTATGCTCATGCCACCAACAAACTGGGTAGATAGATAGATAGAAGTATTATCTTCCGGTTCGATTAAATATTATTGTTTATTCTCTTGTGGGAACAACTTTTGCTAATAGCAAATGCTAGCCAGGAATTGGACAAATAGACTCCCTAGTATCCGTATCTCTCTCTGGTCCTCCGCTAAATGTTCCCTCGTTGGGGGTTGTCGACTTGGTTTCCAGGATCTGGGTCTAATCATCGCGATCAGGAGCCGTGGGTCGCGCTCTGCGATGTTGTGCTCGCCTTGGAGTTGCTCCCTGGCCATCGGAACTGGAAGTAGAAGTGGGACTGGAAGCGGAACAGGCACAGGAACAGGCAAAGGAACAGGAACAGGAAGCGGGCGTCGCACTGGAGGGCAGGGCAGGGCGCACATGTAGAGCAGACGCCGACGCAAACGCAGATGCAAATGCAGCAGAGCCAACGTTGCACTAGCCACCGCCAGATGATCGAATGGTGGTGATCCTCCTACTCTCGCCATGCACTTGCAGCCGCAGCAGCAGCAGCAGCCAAGCCCACTTCCAGGATCCCGCCCAGCACCAGCACCATCACCAGTACCTGCCACAGGCCACGCCCCCCGATGTTACCAACGAATCCCGCAGCCCCAGCAATGAGTCCTCATCGGCTTCCACAGGCGACACCGCCATCCCGGCGGAGTACCTGCAGCAGCACCATCAGCGGAATCATGAGAAGCTCTGCAGGGACCGGGAGAAGCATCAGGAGCATCCGGAGCATCAGCCCCATCCCCTCCAGCCTAGTCATAGTCATAGCTACCAGCCACTGCCACTGCCACTGCCACATGCATCGGGAAGGTGGTTGCCCCTGGGGAAATCACCGCCAACGCCACTCCATCCAACACTCCAATCCCCACCGAATGCCGTGCCCAAGCCACCGCGCTTTCATGGTGGAGGTGGAGGCATCCACTGGACCCAAGAGGCGGTGCCCGCCGTCATCTTCCGCGTCCACTCGGCTCTGCCCAGTCCGCACCAGAGTCCCCATCCGAAATCGAGTCCCCACGGGAACTGCTTTACTAACGCCACAAATACCGCCTCCACAACCACCACCAGCACCGACTATGTGCGTCACGTGACCCGCGTTAACTTCTACGACATTGATACTTCGCAGGTCGAATTCGAGCCCAAAGATGACGAGGAGAGCACGGAGGCAGCTGGAAGCAATTGCGATACAGAAGCTATTACCAAAGAAGGTGAGTGCATATCATTGATAGCTTAACTTAATTCAAGAGAGGAGAATGCATTAGAATCCCATTAACACAAATCTTTAACCCACATCCTCATTCCCCTCCAATAAATCTGATAACTCTTGCTGATTGGTAAGATCAGTGCAGAGTTCCGACTCAACTCAAGACCCCATCAATCTGATCACCGACAGCTGATGTCAGGAAGCTGATCAATCAGAACCACAATCGTGGGTGAGCCAATCGAGTGACATCATCCTCATCATCATCATCATCATCGAAGGCAGCAGCAGCAGCAATTCGATTTTCATTTTCATTTTGCAGCATTTGCAAGCCTTCGGGCATTGTGAGATCACACGATATCTGATGGCATTGTCACTCGATTGCTCACTCACTCCAATCCCCACCTAGTCCCACTCCCGATCCCTCCCAATTCCGAGTGCCAGTTCGGTTTAATTGTTAATCCCGCAGATAGCAGATTGATTCACAGTGGCTTCTCACAAGAAATTAAGCATACGCCAGGGTGACCCCAGGGGCCAAGCAGATGGCAGATGAGAAATGAAAGTAATCCGAAAGCGAAGCAATACATTTTCCATTACCATTTCCATATCCATATCCATATTTATATTCATTAATTCGCAATCCGGAGCTCCTTTCGGTCTCCCTGCCAATTATCTAGTACATAGCTTGCGGAAATCATAGAAAGTTTTTTTTTTCGATTTAATTATGTGATTAACATAACACAAAGGCGCCAGCAACTGGCAACTGGCAACTTGCCACTTGCAACTTGCCACTTGCAACAATGCAACAAGCCGATTACTTGCGGCAATCTGAGAAATGTACGAGTATATATGCACCGTACTATTCCACGGGCGACTGTGGAAAACGTGTAAAAATTAGAAATAACAAGCGGGCACAACAAACTGCTGCAAAATGCAAATTCAAATTCAAATTCAATTTCGAATGCATGGCAAACTGCGAACCGAACTGAGCCCCTGGAAAACTGAAAATGAAAATGGAAAATGGAAAATGGAAAATGGGTAGCTGTCGCTCCGGAGATTTCCCACGTTAGCGAGTCATTAAAACCCAACTGAGGCAACTTGACAACCCAAGCAAGTGGCCAAAACATATGTATGCAAAGGGAAAAAAGATGAGGGAAAACTGATGGCTGGCTGGTGGAAAAGCGGAAAAGCTGGGCTAAGGAAGGCGTTGCTGAAATTACAGCAATTGGCTAGCCCCCTCCGCCCACCTTATTGTGATTTATGCATATGTTCTTAGGGGAGCTAAACTGGGGGAGAACCAATTGAATCTCAAAGTGCGTATTGCAGTGTATCTGACAATTCGTTCATCCATGAAACTCATAACTTCGCTCTACTCAGATTTATCACGTACTTGGAGTTTGTGATTTACTATTCAGGGAAACCTTGTTCCGTTTGAAGTACTATTTACTATTACTACATACTCGTATACTATACTATTAACTATTATCACGTATACGTAATATTCAAACAAGCCAAAGTTGTGCTAAACTATATTTACACACAAACCTTGTGCCAGACTCAAATATCGTCGAATATCCACGAGTTTTCCCTCCGTGTGTTTTCCTCATTTTCTGGGTGCGGCTAGTGACAAGTGCCTGGGGTTTGAGTCCATAAAAAACAAAAAATCATAAACGGATCTCGGTGGTAGGTGGAAATTCAATTCACAATCACAATCACCATCCAGGGGCGTCCAGGGGGGGGTCGGTTGACAGGCCATAATCGATACCACAATTAGTACAATCCGGAGATGTAATGCAATCCGTTTGGCTGTGGAAAGACCTGCAGACAGATTGCCACAAACCTGAGGTCTGAAATCGGCTGCACAAATCAACGGCCGGCAATCGGGGCTTGTTAAGTGGGCGTGGCAGCAGCAACAACAGCCGGCAACATAAATTCACATCAGCGTCAGGGAGGGGATTGAAGCGAATCGGTTGGGTTTCGAACTAGTACCAAACCAAACCAAACCGCATCGAATCGAATCGAATCGAATCGAATGGGTTCCAGATCCCAGATCCCAGTCCCAGTCCCGATCCCAATCCCGATCCCAATCCCAATCCCAATCCCGATCCCATTGAACAATGGAAACGAAACCGAGAATGCAGTCGCAACTGCACCATATCCATATCCATATCCAGACCCACCAAACTCCCCTTTTCCGCCCATCTCCATCGTTTTCCTACGAATCTGGGCCGGGGGTTTGCTTAATTGTGATTGCTGTTGCTGTTGCTAGTGCTAGTGCACTGCAAATAATTTCCATGTGGTTTGGCAATTAAATTAAAATAGATTGATTTGATTACAGTAAATTACATAGTTGTTATTATTTAACAGGAAGAACAGATATGAATTTAGATAGCAACAACAAGTATTTGCAATTAATTACTAGAAATTACATTTTAACTATAAAATATTTAACTATTGATTAATTAAAAGAATGATATTTTTATTGGGAAATGAATAGTATTCTTAATAGTAACATTTCAAAGAACAAAAAGCATTTCAAATTATTTATAATGTTTGGTTATTATGTTCATTTAAATGGCAATTATTTCAACATAAATTACATTTTCCCAATATAGCTCTTTATTGGTATTTAGCTAATGAGTAGTTCCCCTTTTTTTCCCTGTGTAGCCTCTAACTGTGCTTGTTGCAAGTGCTGTTTGGCTGCCTATGAAGTGCTTGACTGCCCTGATGAAGGGTTGGAAGGGGGAGGAGAGGAGGAGGGGGAGGAGAGGAGGAAGGGGGGGGAGGGGTCGGTATGAAGATGGGCGGGAAAACTAAACCAGCAGCAGTTGCAACAATGCGGATATGTACGAACTTATAGTATGCGCAAAATGATAAAGATAAACTGTCTGGTCAGGCAAATAGTCGAACAATAGACAGGCGAGACAGAGGCCTTGCCACAGTGGAAACCCAGCAATGACGAACGTTTCAAAAGTATTTTGTTGGCTTGGGTTTATCTTTTACAATAAATGTTTTTAGATTGAAATCAATAGTTCTTTTCAACATACTCTGTTTTTCTCTTAAGAAGTGTGATAATTTCCTATTTAATTGAAGTCCCCCCTTAGCTAAGCCTCACTGTAGTTCGATCGACTGCCCAGCGGGCTCGAACTCGAACTCGAATCAAGACTGGGACTCGGTTTCGGACCGAGATTCCGATTCAGACTCCCTACCAGACGGAGCACCCAAGTGGGAGGTGAGCTGGGGGGAGGATGATGAGGAGGAGGCGGAGGAGGAGGTGGGCACCCAGACGGACAGACAGACGTCTCGTTTCGGTTTCTGCCGCTTTAGCCGCTGCAAATGCAGATAGATTATATAAGCGACCTTTAATGGTCCAGCGATCTCAATGCAGCATGAGATTCAGATGGCGGGCAAAAACCAGCCCAGAGTTGGGAGATGGAAATGAAAATGGAACTAGATGTGGATGTGGAGTGGAGTGGATGTGGATGTGAATGTGGGGAGAAAAACCCTGCTCCACGTCCACCTAAAGAAACCCGAAAAAAGATTTACAAAAAGTGGTAGGAAAATCAGTTCCAGGATGTCCAGGCAGTTTCTTATGCTCCATTTGGGGGCAGGTTGCCCAACTGAAAACTGTTGGTAAATGCTGCCATTGGTTGTTGGGAAAACCAATGAGCTTAAATTTAACTAAACTAAATAAATCAGCATTTTAGGTTTCACAGATTAAAATATAATTATATAATTAAACCCTTGCAGATGGTACTATCTTATTGACCAGAAGTTTGAAACGCAGTGAAGGAGACATCTCCGACCCTATAAAGTATATATATTCTGGATCAGCATCACTATCCGAGTCGATCTAGCTATGTCCGTTTGTCCGTCAGTCGGTTGCTATGTAAACTAGTGTCTCTGGAAGTATTATCAAAATCGGATCACTATATCTTATAGCTGCCATAGGAACGATGTGAAAAAATGGATCTTTGAGCATAACTCTGGTATTTTTAAAGGCAATTAAATCATTTTTGGAAAATATAGTTTTAATAATTTAAAAAATTGAGAACTATATTTCTTCCTTTCTTGTTTTTTTTCCAAAATTTAAGTTATAATAACTTGACTTATTTTTGGTGAAAAATACTTCGATAAAGGCTTTGCCTGAAAACGTGCAAAATCAATAGTTGTACATATTCTCTATAATATAATATTTATAATATATACCACCGACTTGGCCGTAAAGAAAGAAGTTGGCATCACTGTCTTGGGCGCACAAAGAGTACAGTTAGCCGGGACTGAGCTGAGACTCGGCCCAGACTAGACCAAAAGCGACTTGGGACTGGGTTACGTAATTTGGCGAGCAGCTCGAAAGCGCTGAAGCGCTTCAGTCCAAGCCCCCTC
>JAJJHY010001290.1:11313856-11424660 GCA_021224005.1 Drosophila setifemur
ATCATTTCTCTTTTTTTTCCATTGCGATTTTGTTTTGTTTTGTGTCTTTCGATTTTGCGCTGTTTTCTGTTGTTGGCTCCGTTCGGTTTTGGCCACTTGGCATGCCAGCAATATATCCATTTGGCTTTGGGTACGGAAAGTACTTACCTGGCCCTGTTTTTCTGCTGCGGCCCCTGGGTCGCCCCCCTTTGGGTCGCCTTTCGTTGGAATTCAAATTCAGTCTGAGATCTGGCCAGGTGAAGGCAATAAAGCGAATCAAGATAAATCACAACATGCGGGAAAAGTTGTCAACGCACATGGGTTACTACAGGAGGAGAGGTTGGAGGTGGTGCGGGAGAGAGAGACTAAGAGGGAGGGGGAGGAGAGGTACACTGGAAAAAGCTGGTTTTCTGGTGCGGGGAAAAATGCTCAGACCCGAAAGTGGGTTGGCAAATGCTGAAGTCTGAAAGTGCATTAGAGTCGAAATTATTTTTTAATTGTAATCCATTTTCAAGGAGACTTCAATTAAATCGCCATTTTCAGATGAAATCATTCTCCAAATTAAAAACAAAACAAGAAATTAGGAATTTTAAAAGAGAAATTCGAAACTAAAGGTTAATCTAACACTTTTTAAAACTAAAAAGATTAAAGCGGTTTTAAGTGGCTAAGGAGATCGCAGACATAATCACTGATCGAACCGATATGCCCGATATTCCGATATGTAGACAATATTCAAAATGATGATGCCCCCCAAGGTGATTACGGTATTTTTGGTCAATGACAAATCTCTTGGCCAGAAAAAAGGCCAAGATACAAAAAAGTAAAAAGTTGAAAACCTGAAGAGGGGGACCAAAGTGATTTGTCCCCGCCTCAAAAGTCCGAACTCTGATTCAGCATCAACGTCATCGATCGATATTAATCACCGATCACCCAGTCATTTCCATATCCATCTCCTCCTCCTCCTCCTCCTCCTCCTCATCCTCCTCTGCCTTGATTTCGTCTTAGTTTTGTTGATCAATCGTTGAAGTTGGCGGCGCAGAAAAAGAGAAGAAATAAAAACTCCAAGCTCATCTGCATGTGTGCTCGGGTATTTCGTGTTCGGGAGGGGGGAAGATGCCCCCCGGCCCAGGTTGGATTAGTGGGAATAATAAAAATATACCTATACAATACATATATGCACATATGCACGGAGTGTGGCCAACGGTTTCTGGCCAAGAGAGCCCAAAGATGACGGACAGCTGGCGGGGCAACAACAAAACACTTTCTACAATCTACAAGCGTTACCGTTAAGCAAGGTCGTCGACAAGCCGCAGCCACAGCAACAACAGGTTCATCGGGTGGCTACGTGGGCAGGGGGCATCATGCAGAGGGGGAGATGACAAAGAGATATAGCTATAGCTCTCCAACTGACCAGCGAAGATCAGCCAGGCGTGCCTTCTGCTCGTCATCCAAGAAATCCAAGATCCCCAGATCCAACTCTTACGCGTCGAGATACAAATTGCGATTCGACCTTGAGCTGTCCATTCGTTCCCGTTCCCTTACGATGGTCCTCGTGCACTGCAAGAAATTATTTCAGTTTTCATGGTTAACTGAAATTGAAGTTAATTCGCGTTAGTTTCACTATTAATAGGTATTCTGCGAATTTTATGAATTTTGATGGATTTAAATCTAATTTTATTAATTAGTTTTGTTTTTAAATTTGTAAATTAAAATCTGCATATATGCATATAGGAAACTTGTAGGATAAGCATGTTGGAAGCATTTGAACTGTACTCAAAATTAGAAGGGGTATAGTTCTTTTTTGAAAGGTTTGGCAAACTAACTCAACATATTTTCTTGCAGTGCATTGTGCATTTCGAGTGCCTTCTTGGGTTGCATTCTTGTGCTGTACCGTTACTCCAATGACGTTGCCCCATCCGCGTTTTCCAGCTCGAAATGCGAAAAATGCAAAAGTAAACGGATTCGCTTTGTGGTGTTTCAGCTGGCTCAGTCTTGCTCTGAATATTGGGAGGAGTTGCAGGCGGGGATCGGATTGGGATAGGAGGGATTGGGAGGGAGCCACCATGTGCAGTGACTGCATCGCTGGCAAAGTGATGCAACCTCCAGGAGGGAATTGAAGGGGGAGAGCAGTGGCATCTGATTATTGGATCAGGAAAACTTTCAATGCCCGGAATTTGCATTTAAATATATTTAAACAGTAATTCAACAAAAAAGTCTTGTACAAAAATTCCCTTAATTGATTTTGCATTTAGCTGAAGTCAATCCTATTTGCTATTTCCCCAATTTTGAGGCACGAACCTCATTTGGCAGGGGCAGATACACAAAATAGATTGCATTTCCTCATTTTATATTAGTTTCCCATTATTTGAATAGGAACATCAAGATATATCCATAAAGTAGGCTGTGGAACTGGTCAAGTAGGCTGTGAAAGTCCTCCTGTCACATTTCCATTTCTACCCCCTATGCTGTCGTGTTCCATATCCTCATTACAGTTGAAGACCTCAATCCGTACGGTTGTGCTTATATTTTTCGTAATTTTGTGAATCTTTGAGTGTAGTTAAAAACCATTGGGAAATGTCCGGTTCTAAAAAAACTGCAGGGGTTATGAAGTCAAAGTGTTGGGTGATTCGGGCTTCCCGTGTAGGCAACTCTTTGGTCTTTACTCCTTTGAATGTCAATGCATCCGGCGTGATGGACGTCGCCGAAGAGTTCCAGTCCGAAGTGGAGGGCATGGTGCGCCGGCGCGCTGAGCAGGACCTGGCTCAGCAGCAGTCCCCGGCCACGGCCCCGGACCAGGCCGCGGCCCAGACCCAGGCGCAAACTTCATCCCGGGCCGCTGGCGATGGACCTATTAATGAGGCTCCCTCAACATCCCGTGCCTCAACATCCCAGGCCTGCGCCTTCGTCACAACGGATCTGACGCAATTCCTCACAAACTACAGCGGCACGGCGGCCAACGATCGGAAACTCTACCACGAGGAGGGCAGCGGCAGCAAATGCTCCATCTGTCTCGAGCAGTGGGAGGCGTCCGGGCTCCATCGGAGCGTATCGTTGCAGTGCGGCCACATCTTCGGCGAATCCTGCATTGAACGATGGCTGTTGGAGAACACGAGACAAGCATGCCCCATCTGTCAAATGCCAGCATCGTTGCTCCATATCCGTCGCTTCTTACCCGATCAGGCTCAGGGGCAAGGTGATGCCAGTGTTCCCATCCGCAGTGTTCCTATCCGCATCGTCCCTCTGCAGGGCAGACCAGTGCAGACGGCGACTCGCCCACTGGACAGCGATCTTGTTGCAAGTACCTCGGCTGCATCTCGGCAGAACGATGTCCCACCGCAGGAGATTGGAGTCAACCCCCTGGAAAACGTTCCAGACGTTCACGGTTTCGAAGAAGCTATTCCAGAAAGCGTTCCTACTCGGAGCGCTACATGGCTTTCAACCGAAAACCAATCCCTGGAAAACGTTCAACTCCAGAATTTCCAATGCCTGTCAATGGACAACGTCACATCCACCCCGAGTGTCGAGGACGAGCTGCAGGAGATCGTTCCGCAGAGCGTTGACCAATTGCAAGACATCCCCCTGGCCGAAGCCGTTCCACTAGACACTTTGACGGCACTCCAGAGTGTTCAGGATGAACCCCAGGAGAATGCTTCATTGCAGAGCGAGCAGAACGCAGAAGCAAACCCCGGATTTGACCACTCAGAGCTACACAACTACTGAGTAACTCGGAAACTCCTTTCTCAAGGACTCTAAATTCCAAATCGACATGAACACGATTATCTGGACAAGACGATTGTCATGTGTCCATGTACCCTAAATTTACCACAATTAAACTTTTGGCTTTTTGGGCTTTATCTTTCGGAACGCAATTAATGTTTTCTATTTTGGGGGGTACAATTGGAGGATGTCCCTCCCAGAGCCATTAACTAATATCCCACCCCTTAATCCCTTCCAGACCTACGTGAAGGCCGTGCGCGAGGGAGTCGAGGATCTGCAGGCCGTGCTCTGCTCGCCGGAGAGCCAACGGGCGCTGGTGCCACAGGGGCCGCAGGTGGTGGCCAACCGGAGCAAGTCGCGCAAGACGATCGACTCGGAGGACACGCAGAAGCGGTGTCTGGCCCAGGAGGACGGCACTTTGGTCACCGAGAGCCGGCGCACCACCGAGCACGAGCTGATCGTCGACGACGAGCTGCCCGAGGACCCAGAGCACCCGGACCGGGCTCGACTACGGAATGAGCACAGCCTGCCGCTGGCCGGAGTCGGGGAGCAGGTGACCACCACGGCGGCCAACCAGCGCTTCTTCCGGCAGCGCGACGAGCAGCATGTGGACCTAGTGGCCAACGGACGGCTCCTCTCCACCGAGATGCGCTACGCCGCCGAAACGACGCAGATGGACAAGGACGGGCCCGGCGACCTGGAGCGCCCGGGCGACTGGGACAGTCTCTCCGACCGGATGCGCAAGCTCCGCCGCTCCCAGCAGCAGCAGCAGAAGGGTGAGTCTCCCGATGTGGTATTCACTAGATGCTAGATTCTAGATGCTAGCTGCTAGATTCCAAGATTACTCACCTGTCATCCCCTAGAAGTAGCCCTCTTGGCGGACCGCAAGGATGCTCTGACCAAGCGCCCCCTGGACTTCGACCGCGAGGAGGAGACCCGCAAGGGCGAGACGATGAAGTGGCTGGAGTCGCACTTCGGCAGCGAGTCCACCGCCTCGAACGACTCCCGCGACGACGAGGCCGAGGCGGAGGTGGAGCCCACCAAGAAGAGCTACTTCAACGTGACCATCAAGTCGCAGAGCCAGCCGCAGCCGCAGTCCCAGCAAGCGGCTGGGCACATCCATGCCCATGCCCACGGCCATTCGCAGTCCCACTTGGCCACCCAGCAGCATCCACATCCGCATCCTCATCCCCATACCCATGCTCACCATCCGCAAACGCTGCCCAGGAGCGCGGAGCGGGAGAGGGAGCGGGAGAGGGAGCGAGAGAGGGAGCGAGAGCGAGAGCGGGTCACGCTGGAGAGGAAGCCCCCGAGTGGGCAGCCTTCGGGTGCGGGTGCCCCAAGTCGCTCCAAGTACTTCCAGGGCATCTCCAACTGGTCGGAGCGCAAGGATCAGGCTGCACCCGTGAACCACTTCTCGTCGCAGGCCTTCCGCGAGGATCTCCAGGAGACGATTCGGCGCAAGAACCAGGTCTCCCAAGCGCTACCCTCCTCCCCCCTCCAGGACCTCCCGCCGAAGGATGGCTATGTGAGTCGCGAGGACATCCTGCAGCAGAAGCGCCAGAGCCTCTCCTCCCAGTTCCTGGCCCGCTCCATGCGGGGCTCCCGTGATGCCCTCGACGATCTGGAGGCCATTCCGGGACCGGGACCAGGACCCAGCCGAGCGGAGGAGCCCTCCCACAAAAGAGTGGCCTACGGTCACCGAAGCAACAACCCGGTGAACGGGGGCGTGGGAATGGGAGTGATGGGAGGAGGCGGTGGCCCAGTTCTGGTGAATGGACGCGGGAAGAGCTATGAGCCATCGGCCAATCCTCCGCCGCCTGCCCCGCCCATGGAGTTCGAAAGGGGAGGAGGGGGCAGCTCTCTCGGCCTAAACTCGAGACCCACCGTCCCGCAGCGACGACGTGCCATCGAAAAGAAGCTGGTCGAGCACAGCTCCACCACCACCAACTCCACCCACCACGCGGCCTCCCAGCACAGCGTCCACCTTCCCAAATCGCAGGCCCCGCTCCCGGGCCAAATCCACAGCCAGCTGGAGCCTCCTCCCGACTACTCGCCTCCGCCCAGGAGCCGCAGTCGCTCGTCATCCCCCCAGGTGGATTACCTGATGAACAGGTGGGTCTGGGAATGGGCTCCTCCTTTGTGGTGGCAGCAATATTTATATTTTTTTTTATTTTTCCCAGAGAGCCACCTACCAGCACGATGACTCTGAGCCGGAAGCAGCAGCAACGCACCCGGTTCGCACCCACATCCAGCTATCCACCGGCGACCGGGGGAGCAGCAGGTAGCATCCACCACAGGACTCCGGGAGCCACCTCGGCCTCCACCTCGAACCTCTCGGCAATGAGCGGCAATAGGGAAGGAGGCGGAAGCAGCTCCTCCAAGCCCAGCCGCATGGGCCAGGTCATTGGCAACTCCCTGCGGAAGCTGGTCAGCAAAATCCGCTCGGCCAGTGCGGAGCGCAAGTTCCGGATGAAGTCGGCGGCCAGCAAGTCCAGGGAGCCCAGTCCGGGCCAGGGTGGAGGTGGAGGAGGAGGGGGAGCAGGCTTGGGTCCGCCCCAGGTGACCACCACCTACCAGCAGTACAATGTGATTGACGGGCACATAGGGAGTCCCGACTCCGAGGACTCCAACAGCGATAATCAGAGGAGGAGGGAGCGGGAGCGGGAGAGGGAACGTGAGAGGGAAGCCCACTCGCAGTCGCACTCCCTAGCCCACTCCCATGCCCACTCCCAGTCCCAGACCCGGCAGAACTTCAAGCGGGCCGAGTCCGCGGATCCGCAGCTGGAGCAGCTGCAGCAACAGCAACAGCAGCAGCGTCAGCAGCAGCAGGAGGCGATCGGGATCAGTCCGAGGCAGCGCTACTACCTGGGCGAGGACCCCTACTCCAGCAGCCTGTACGGCAAGGAGAACCTCTACGAGCGGAGGCCGCGTCAGCGCCACTACGAGGATCGCCGGCAGATGGAGATGGAGCGGGAGGACGACTACTACGAGAGCCGGGCTCCCCCGCCCACGGTGACCGGGACTGCCCACACCCTAGGGCGCTACCAGAAGCACGGCCAGCGGTTCAGTGGCTCCACCCCCAATCTCCACCAGCAGCAGCAGGACTACCGGTCCGCTCAGACGCTGCCCAGGAAGCTGCACGAGCAGCGCTCGCAGCAGAGGTATGGCAATGGGTCGGGAATGGTGGAGAAGATGGCACCGGGACAGGGACAGGGGCAGGGCAGGAGCAACTATTCCAGCACTCCGCGGGGGATCAATCCCAACCCGAATCCCAATCCCAATCCGAGTCCCAGCCAGACTTCAAGCCTCCTCCAGCAGCAGATTGGACCCGCCAAGCCGGCCAGGACCTATGCGAAGGTCCTGAACCGGAGCAAGAGCTTCAATGTGCACGGCATGAACGGCAGCAACGATCCTAGTCCCATCTATATCGAGAAGCTGACCAGGAACAACTACCAGCCAGTCGGCCAGGGCTATCCCCTTGGCCAGGGACCCAATGCCAACTACAAGTCCAACCCGCACCTCTTCTCCTCCAAGGACAACTCGCTCAAGAGCGGACTCAAGAGTCCCTCGATCGTCAACCTCATCAGCCGGAGTCAGAAGGACCTGACCAAGATCCAGGACCAGGAGGACGAGCTGCTCTCCTACCACCACCACCACCAGCACCAGCACCAGCAGCACCCCCAGCAGGATCAGCAGCCGGACAAGAAGCAGCTGTACCTGCGGGGTCTGCACCAGCAGGCTCCCGACCTGTACCGAGTGATCCATGGCGACGAGGACTACGGCCCAGGCTCAGGATCGGCGGGTGGACCAGGATCCGGATCGCCATCCCGGAGCAATGGGCACAAGTATCCCCTCCAGGCCAAGTACTCGCTGGACTCGCGCTCACCGCCCTCCGTCGAGCTCAACAAGGACACGGCCAGCATTGTGAGGCGCAGCAGCGAGGTGGACCACATCCAGAGCCATCAGGGCCACCAGATGACCCAGAGTCACCAGAGTCACCAGAGCCACCATCACCACCAGCAGCAGCCACTGCATCCGCAGCACCTGCGCCGAGGATCCGGAGCCACCATCATCGAACTGCGCACCGCCGGAGGAGGAGCCCATCGCAAGTGATTCGCTTTGAGTGATTCGCCTCCGCCTCCGCCATTCCTTTAAAACTCCAGCAGCCTGCTGCAGTCGCTCTTTTCCCACTCAACTGGAACTCGAAAATTAAACTTGAAATTTAAATTGAACTCAAAATAAGGAAATTGGAATTGGTACATTTTGAACTTGAAATTTCAATATATATATTTCAATCTTAAATTCTTAAATGTCGTAAACTTAAAATATGTTGAAAAGGGCCTTTACAGTAGTCGGAATTAGTTTAAATTTGATTTTCCAATATCAAATTCGAATACAAATACTGGAAAATACTGGAACTTCATGTTGCCAATTCCAATAAGAAGTTCAAGGGAATTTGCAGTTTCCTGCAAATTTAGCAAATATCCCACTTTATCTACGAGTAACTTCGAGTTGGAGAAGATCGACTGCTGAACTGGACCTGGAACTGGACCTGGACCTGGACCCTTGCACTTTTACCTACGATAGACATCTGCTAACAAATGCTCGGCCTTGGGCTTTAGTTTCATTTGACAAGCGGCAAATAAAAACGAAAGGCCAATCAAACAATCGGAAACAAATTGAATATGTTACGTGTCCTGCCACACCTCTTCCAATCGTATTTCGATAATAATATAATGCCTACTATAATGTCTAATTACCAGATCCACATCGGATCGATATCATTTTTGTTTTTTTTTTTACTATTGGATTACTACTAATATTAACGTTTGTTGTATAGATAAAACTAACTGAATAACTAATATTAATTCGATATTACTGTACAATTTTGATTAATAAACAAATTGCAATTAAAATAAAAATAAAGTGCCAAAATAAACAAGTTTCCGTTTCGGTTTCTCTTTGCGAATATTCATGCATTGCGAACTCGATTCGCCATATCTTCTTAATCTTCCCAAGATTACGTAAAGCATCTGTGACGTATTTTTCCTCGGATATACTTTACTATATATAATGAGTAGGCGAACGTAAAGTTGCTCGACCTCTGACCTTTAACTTGCTGTTAACTGGAAAAATAAATTAAATTAAATTTTACGGGCTAAGCACTGCACTGCTTTGCAATCACCATTCAACTTTGTATATAGTTTGCGGGTTATATATTCCAAATCTGTAAAAAAGTAATATATAACAAGGAATGTTAGCCATTCCTGATCCATTTGGTAATCAATTTGGAGGAGTATGACGATTTGGTTTTATTGGTGCTGGAAGGAACTCGCATTTTATTGTTAATAACATGTTGTTACATTAATTAGTATAGTATTATTATTAAGTATTATATATATTAAGTGATTATATATATATTCAATTCCGATGAGCGTTCACAACTCGGGCTCGAGTCTAGCGAATTGTAGGCCGAGTTCAGGCACAGCCGTGACCAAAAATCGATTACCTGGTCTTGGGGTTCGGGTAAAGCGTCTCGGATCAGGAAAGGTGTCAACTAGCCAAAGATTAGCCGGAAACGCTGAGACTTTGCTTGGGCCCAAAACAGCCAGTCTGTCGTGGAGCACTGAGTTGATCTGGTTCGGAATTGGTTTGCTTCGGCCAGCAATGTCTAAGAGAATGCTCCTTCAAGTTCTCCTGCTAATTCCGATTCTCGGGGTCCTTTCCGACGGTGATGTCGGGTCGAAGTGCGAGGCGAAGTCCTTGCTGCAGGACCTGGCGGAGGTGGTGGCCCAAAACCAGAGCGTTGCCCTAACCAAATGCGGGGAGCAGATGCTGGCTCTCAAGGATGCCTTACACGAGCAGAGGGCCTGGGCTTTAAAGGGTAAAGAGCGAGAGGGAGGAGGAGCTGGATTAATTCTTGAATTGATTTTCCATGATTTTATCCTGCAGCTCAAGATGCCTCCGGCGAGGGCTTCTCCGACTTCATGATGGGTCACAGCATGTGGTTGGGAAGCAGGACAACCTGTGGTGGAGTCAACGAGCCCCTGATCTCGGACATGACAGAGAATCCACGGCACCTGCTGCGCGAACTGGCCCCGTTCCCCTTTGACTACCTGGTGGCCTACGTCCATCCCAACTCCACCTGGCACCTGTCCGTGTGCACCCAGAACGAGTCGCTGCTGCACATCGGCCTGTGCCTGCCCAGGAGCTGTGAGACCGGCCAGGTGGAGGAGCTGCTGCGCGGAGCCCTCTCCCAGGGGAGCAGTTTCAGGCGCTTTGGGATGGACCCCCAGCTGGTGTATGCCAAGCGGCCGGAGTTCCGTATGGAATTCTTCGAGAGCAGCACTGTCCGGCTGTTCCTGGCCCTGCTCGGGGGTCACCTGCTTCTCTCCGTTCTGGCCACCGCCGGCCTGGCCCGGTACTCCCGCATCTTGGCCTGCTTCGACCTCAGCAGCAACTGGCAAAGGGCCTGGCAACCCGTCAATTTCCGCCAGGAGAACGCCGCCATCAACGGACTGCGCGTTGTCTCCGCCTTCGCCCTGCTGGGGGTCCACATCATCTGGTACAAGCAATTCGCGGGGGATCCCTCGGTGCTGCTCCTCGAGAAGGTGGTGGCCATGAGCATGAGACACACCTACTGGCCCATCATGGTGGAGATCTTCTTTGTGATCAGGTGAGGAGTGGAACTTGTTTATGGTTACCTTTAATGATTAACCAAGGAAGGGTAATAGCTCGTTTGTGAGATATAGTTCTCCGATTCTCTTGCCACTTCCAAAGTGATCTATTCTCAATTTCCCATAAGATATAGTGGTCCGATTTTGATAAGTTGCACTTTCTCAATTAACTGTTTAAAAAAGTACTAATTATAACAGATTTAAATGGACAACGAATTCCAAAAGCCTTGCAGGCAGAAATGCACCGACAATGTATGCGATTTCAGACAGAATGCACCAAGCGCACAGAGATCTTCAGAAGGTCGAGAATCTCGTTTCTCTCTAATTTTCATGCATCCTTAAAAGATGCAATATTTTCCAACCAACTAGCGAAGTCAATTTGTAAGCTGCTTTAAAGTATGCCACACTTTTTGTTAGTAAATCGGGGAATGTTCTCTTTTATTTTCATACATCCCTAAAAGATGCCACATTTTTTATGCAACTACCGAAGCGCATTTTTAAAAAGCTTTAAAGTATGCTGCACTTTTTCTTTTCTTACATCTCTAAAAATGCCACAACTTCCATAGGGGATTTTTAGAAGGCCCCCAAAAAGATGCCACACTTCCTTAAGCAACTACTTTTCAAAATACCCCCAAGAGTATGCCACACTATTTTTGGCATTCTGGCTGCTCAAATTTGAGCCCACAGTGTATGGAATGGCAGAGAGAAGTACCAGGCGCTCAGAGGGCTTTAGCAGGTCAACAACAGCGCTGCGCTGTTACACAGCGCCTTCTGTTCAGGCCTGCCATTGGTCAACCGAAGCCGTTATAACTGTTCCGACTTTTCATTTCTCTTCTCTACACTTCTCTTCGTTTGCTTGCTGAATAGTTCTGTTCGCCTGGTAAATGGAGGTACAAAATAATCGAATGGTGAAATCTTTTTTATTTTGTTTGTATTTTGTACATAAAATATTTTGTCTCTGATAATTCAGTTTATTCTCCCATATATACTTTTAAAGCAGCATCATCCTCTTATTTCAGTGGCTATCTCACAGTGTCCCAATTTATGCGCGATGAGCAACTGCAGCAGGAGATCTCCCGAGACGACATCCTGGGGAATGGACGCCGCTTCCTGGGCCAGGTGCTTCGGCGCTTCCTGCGCCTGGTCCCGCTCCAGTTCGTGACGATGCTGCTGGGGGTGGTCGGCGTGGAGTACCATCGGCAGGTGTCCCTGCTCCATGTGACGCTGCCGCACGACGAGATCTGCCGCAGGCACTGGCTGCGCAACCTGCTCTTCATCCAGAACCTATTCCCCGTGGTGGAGCTGTGCGGGTCGTGGACCTGGTCGCTGGCCTGCGACATGCAGCTGCACATCCTGGCCACGCTGCTGCTCTTCCTCCACACGCGGCATCCGCGGCTGGTCCGGTGGTTGGCGGGCGTTCTCCTGGTCGTCAGCGTGCTACAGGCGGTCCTGCTGATGGAGATCTTCGGGGTGCAGTCGAACTTCGGGGCGTTCTACCAGGCGGGCGAGTGGTTCTACGTGAGTCCGGTGCTTCGCCTCCTGGCCTACATCGTGGGCGGGGCCTACGGCTACACCCAAGTGCGGGCCCTGACCCCGCCCCTCGACCTGATCTTGCCCACCTGGTGGAGCAAGCTGGGGGCGTGCCTGGGCACCGGCTGGCTTCTGAGCCAGGTGTGGGCGGATCAGTTGCCGGCGGCCAGTCTGCTGAGTGGCGCAATGGTCGCCGTGAGGCTTCTCGTGGCCACCTTGGCCAGCCACCTGATCCTCTGCGGCAGCACCCAGATGGCAGGCGGGGATGCTGGCAAAGATTGCGCCCCACCCATCCGCTTTCTCCTGGCCGTCTTGCAGTCGGAGCAACTGCAGCGGATCAGCAGGTTCACATATGCCATCTACCTGCTGAACCCCCTGGTCATCATGTGGTTCTATCACTCCTTCACCGGAGGCGTGAATGCGGACACCACCATGCTGGTGAGTGTTCCAATCTGAGATCAATTATTTTTAATAGCAAATCCCCGATTGTTCAAAAAACGGAAAATAGTGAAGAAGTTATTGGTAATATCTGGTTTTAAACTACTTTCAGATCGTTTTGACGGTGGGCCACTCGGGTATCTGCTACTTCCTCGCCATTGTAGTGACCCTGCTGTTTGAGATGCCCATCAGCAGGTTGTGCAGTCTGCTGACTAGCTCCAGAAGCCCCAAGAGGAAGAAAACCTAGAAGCTATGGAGGCCCAAGATGCTCCTCTTCGAATGCATGGGAAGATATAGGAGTTCCTCTTAGCTAATTAGCGGGCACTAGCTTCGGTGCTCATATATATAATATATAGCTGATCCTGATCCTAATCCTGATCCGGCTAATGATCAATTCTTTGGCGTTTTGGTGTACTTTAAAGGAATATTTCGTTTATTTATCGAATACATTGAAATGCATACACGCACGAGTTGGTTTCCTCTTAAATATTTTGTTTGTTTTTGTATTTTTTATCTTTATATTACTTTGTATTTGTTTAAATAAATAAGATACATACGTTTAATCATAATAGCAGTATTTATCGTGCAAATTTGATAAGCATAATAATTGTTTACGTTTTGCTCGTTCTTGTCGGTTTGTTTTGTTTTTCTTTTTGTTTTTTACCTCTCATTACGAAATAAGTTTAAATATATGAAAAAAAATATATATTTCTCGCATCTCCTAATCATCATCATCATCTTTGTTGTTGTTGTTGTTATAATTTGTTGTCGTTTTCTCTTATTTTGTTTTAATTAGCTGCTCTTGCTGTGTGTTCTGTTCTGTTCTGTTTTGTATTGTGTGTGGCTGCTGCTGCTGCTGCTGCTGATGCACCTGCTCCAGTCGCCTTACTTCTTCTTCAGGGTGAAGAACGATCTGCGCTTTGGTTCGTCCTTCTGGGAGGTGGCTGGCAGGGTCTGGGATCTGCTCGCGGCGACTGCTGCGGACTCGCTCTGGGCCTTTAGACTACCCACCCACTGGGACATCTCGCTGTCGTCGTGGGCTTGCAGCAAGAACTCGGCGCCGTTTGCCAGCCTGGAAGAAGGAAGATGGAATCAGCATTAGTTAGTCGGGAACCCTCCTGAGAAGTGCCACCCTTCATCACTCACTTCACTCGCAGCACATGCTTCTTCTTGGTGTAATCACTGGCAATTTCGATGGCAGCTCCTTGCAGATCGTAGCTGGGCTCGCCGCGGAAGGTCAATTCGGGATTACTCTTGTAACCCTTCTGATCTTTGAAGAACGAAATGCGCCCAGCCCGGGCAGCCATGTAAACCTGAATCGGGAGGGGGTTTCCAGTTAGACCAGTTAGCTAGGGATGGGAGCCAGTACTCACCTTATCCCAAGATCGGTTCGAGGCCTTCTTTGTGGTCGAGTCCCACTCGTGCTTCCGTGTCACATAGCCCTCCTGGCCTTCGCCAGCAGATGGTGTAGCGCCTCGTTCTGGTGAGAATGGAAGGAAGACATTGTTACTCTCCGGTTCAGGTTCAGGTTCGGGTCAGGTTCAATTTGCAAGTCGGAGCCCCCCAAAACCAAAAGTAAAAGTAAAACCCACAGAACGGATAAGGAACATAAATGAAACGAATCCTTCGGCTACATAAACATATATGCAATGAAGTGGCAGCTAGCTAATGTTCGGTTATACCTGTTTGGATCTCGACAACGCGCTCGAATTCCACGGCCGTATCTTTGGCGGCTTCACGGTTTAATGTTGGTGTCGATTCGATTCGGATTTAGTTGGTTAGTTGGTTAATCCGTGGCAGGGTGAGATTGAGATTGTTTGGTTGAGTTGGGTTTTTTAGTAAGCATGAGTGAATGACAGAGAACGTTTAGAGATAAGTTTGGTTTGCGCTTTGCTTTGGCCTCGCTTTCTGGACAGGATCTTCATTGCGATCTTGACGGGGACGGGGAAAGTGCGGCTGGGAGGCATGGGGATAGAGGGATGGATATGATACGGATGTGGAGTTGATATGGGTATGGAGTGTAGGAATGCTGGATGAGGGCTAGGGTACGGGTACGCTCGTTGAAGCAGGTATTTCTATGTGTGGGTATAGAAACCCCGGCCAGCTTCAACAGCCAACTATGGCATTGAGGGCGGATCCAATCCTCACCTGAGTCGTCCTGCGAAGCGCCAACGTCCACGTCGTCGCGTCGCTCAGCCTCTCGTTTGGCCTGTTCCGCCGCCTCTGAGGCGGCCTTGGCCTCCTGCTCCTCCTTGATCCTCTGTCGCTCGGTCTCCTCCGCCAGCTCCTGGCGCCTCTTCATCTCCTTAAGCTCAAACTGGGGGAACAAGGAACAAGAAGTTGGATTAAAGGCAATCCCCTAACTGAGGAAGTAAGGAACACCCACTGTTGTCAAACGCTCGAGGGCACTGAAGCGCTCCTCCTGGGCGGCGGCGGATTTCTCAAAGGCCTCGTGCTTCTTGATCAGGTTCTCCACCTCGTCGATGGTGTGGCCCAGCTCTGAGGAGAGCAGGTAAGGCTCCTGGGCAATCAGCCAGGCCTCGGCCACGGCAGCGTCTCTGGCGAACTGGTACACCTCCAGGACTGAAAAGGTAAAAGGGCGAAAATGGATAATGATAATTATACCGCCAGTCAAACCCTGGAAGAGGGTATACTTACTCAGTTGGAGATTCTCCCAGCGCTCCTCCCAGCGCCGGAGCAGGGCGTTGCGGCTGTTGCTGAGGGACAGGAGGCGATCCTTGATGTCAGCGGAGGCATAGTGGTTGCGGGTGAGCAGCTCCTTGCCCAGCGAGATGCACGCCCCGAAGTTGTCCTCCCGCGTGTCGATCTCGGCCTTGAGGCTCTGGTGGTTGTTCATCAGCAGCTCGACGCCGGAGACGTCGCGCGGCTTCTCCGAGGTGTTCATCTGGCGGACGAGGTCCTCCATCCAGATCATGAGGATGCGCACCATGTTGAAGAAGCGGAAGAGGTCGCCGGTGTCGGCCAGCTTCTGTTTGCGCGCGTCGCACATCGCCTGCAGGTTCTCCCAGGCGTGCAGCACCTCCTTCTCCCGGTTGGTGATCTCCTTGGCCTTGTCGCCGGCGTAGGCGTCCTGCAGCTTGGCGGACTCCTCCTGGATCTGCTGCACCTGCGAGTAGAGGGTGGTCAGGTCCTGCAGGAAGTTGTAGTGCTTCCTCTGCAGCGTCGACACCGAGCCCGCGTCGCGTCCCAGCTCGTCGGAGACGCCGTTCTGCTTCTCCAGGATGCGCCCCAGCACGTCCTTGCAGTCGTGGAAGAACTTGTGCAGCTCGCGCGAGGCGGCCAGCATCTGGGTGCGGGTCTCGATCAGCTCCAGCAGGTCCTGCCAGGACTCGTTCAGGTTGTCCTTCCACTCGGCAATCGTGGCCGAGTCGGAGTGTCCGGCCTGGATCAGGTTGTCCGCAATGCCGTTGACCTTGGCCACCCGCTCTCCGCCCACCGCCTCCGTGTCGCGGGCGAACTCGTTGAAGCGCTCCGAGAGCAGGGTGACGTGGTCGAAGTCCTGGCCCAGCTCCTGCGAGCCGGCCACCACCTCGCGGTCGGTAATCCACTGCTCCAGGTCGTCCACCTCGCGGCTCAGCATGAACAACTGCAGGGCCTCGTTGAGGCGGGCCCGCCTCTCACCGGCCAGATCCTTCAGGCCGGCGTAGAGCTTGTCCAGCTGGGACTGCTTCACGGCGACCGCGTCCCCGGAGGAGACATCGTCGCCGCTGAACTGGCGTGCCACCTCGCCCAGCTGGCGGATGGTGTTGGCGTAGTCCTCGACGGACTGCTCCAGGTTCTCGTGCTTCTTCATCAGGTTCTGGGCGCTGATCTCGTCCTTGCCGCGGTCCTCCACCATCATGTAGAGCTCCTGCTCGCTCATCCACGACTCGGCCTCCTGGGCGTCGAAGAAGTACTGCTGCACCTTCTCCGACTCGAGCAGGTGCCTCCGCCGGTTCTCGATGGCGTCCTTCAGCTCCTGCCACTTCTGGGTGAGGTCGCTGATCAGGGCCTCGAACT
This sequence comes from Drosophila setifemur, assembly GCA_021224005.1. Taxonomy (NCBI): domain Eukaryota; kingdom Metazoa; phylum Arthropoda; class Insecta; order Diptera; family Drosophilidae; genus Drosophila; species Drosophila setifemur. Next base: position 11,330,221 of record JAJJHY010001290.1, read on the forward strand.
TCTTGGCGTCCTCGTGGCCCTCGTCGATGAGCTTGCGGCCGTTGTTGCAGATGGCGTTGATACGCGGCTCGTGGTTGTCGATCTCGGTGGCCAGCGACTGGTTCTTCTTCTTGAGGACGTGGACGTTGAACAGGGAGTTGCCGTAGTCGGGGGAGTTGGCCACCGGCAGCTTCTCGTCGATCCAGAGCTTCTCGTCCTCCACGTCGCGGCAGAACTGGAAGGCCTCCTTCTTCTTCTCCAGCTGCTTCTGGCGCTCCAGCAGCGGGGCCTTGATCTTCTCGAACCGCTCCAGGACGGCAGTCTTCTTCACCACAATGGGCTCGATCTTCTCCTCGGGCACGGTCTTCTGCAGGTACTCCGTCTGCTTGTCGATCTCCTCCACCTGGCGCGCCTTCACCGCCATCTGGGTCTGGATGACCTGCTGCTTCTGCATCAGGATGTTCACCGAGGTCAGGTCGTTGGCGGTGTCTCCGCTGACGATCTGCTTCTCCAGGTCGGTGATGTAGGAGTCGATGTCGTCGCAGGTCTGCTGGACGAGCACCTCGCGGTTGGCGTCGAAGAGCATGGCGCCCTTCTCCTTGGTGTGGACCTCGAGGTCCTCGAATTGCTTGGCCAGCTCCTTGAGCTTCGGCTCGATCACGTCCTTGAACTCGGGCTTCTCCTTGGATAGCTCCTGGGCGGACTTCTCCGCCTCGAACAGGCGCTCCTTGTTGGCGGCGATCTCGGCCTCGAAGGCCTGGTGGCGCGTCCACTTCGAGTGGATCGTCTTGGCGCTCCTGTACGTCTCGTCCTGCGATGTGGCATACTTCTCCTGCACCCACTCGGCCAGCTCCTCCAGGTCCTGCAGGAACTCGTGCAGCTTCACCTGGTTCTTCAGCTTCTCATGCTGATCCAGGGCGCGCTGCCGGTTGTCGTCCCTCCGTCCGGTGATGTTCTCGGCCCGCTTGCCGATCTTGTCAGCGTCGAAGTGGTCCTTCTCCACCAGGGTGTCGGCCACCTGGAGCAGGGTGTTGATCTTGTCGTCGTTCGCCTCCATGGTGGTGAGGAAGGCCTCGTGGCGCTTCAGCTGGTTCTCGGCCTGCTCCAGGTTCACCGGAGTGTCGTCCTTGCTGAGGAAGTGCTCCTGCTGGCTGAGCAGCACCTCGGTCTGGCGTGCATCGCGGTTGAAGAGCTGCTGGTCCAGGCTCTGCGAGAGCAGGACCTGCCGGTTCTCCCACATCTGGTGCAGCTCCTCCCAGCCGTCCTTCAGGGCGTTCAGTCGCTCCCTCAGGAACATGTACTGCGGGTCGTCGGAGGTGTTGCCCTCGCTGGTCAGCCGCTCGCCGTACTCCATCATGTTCTTGTAGTCCTCCGTGTAGTTGTCGATCTCCTCGCGGATGGACTGGTGCTGGTTGAGCAGCTTCTCAGCCTCTGGCAGTGAGGTGGGCGTGTCCTCCGAGGCGACGTCGGTCTGGGTCTTGGTCAGCCAGGTCTGGAAGTGGTCGAGGTCGCGCAGGAAGCGGTGCAGGTCGCCGGCCTCCTCCAGCTTCGAGTCGCGCTCCTTGAGCATCTGGGTGAGCTGCTCCCAGATCAGTTCGATCTGGGCGATCCTCTCCCGGATGATGGCCGCCTCCTCGGGGTGCTCGTCCTCGATGCTGCTGGCCTCGCGCTCCAGGCTGGACAGCTTGGCCTGGATGGCGGCCAAGTCGCGGTCCATTCCGCTGAGGCGACGCTGGAGGGTCATCACGCCGGTGAGGTCCATTTCCAGGCTGTCGGTTTCAGTGAGGATGCGCTTCTTGTCCTCGATCCACGAGATGGTCTCCCGGCACTCGATGTAGAAGGTCTGCACGCCGTGGGCGGACTTTAGGTCATCCATCTTGGCCTCGGCCTTCTCGCGCAGCGTCGACCACTCCTGGTTGAGGTGGTTCTGGCGCTCCAGGATCTCGTCCGAGTTGGGGTGCTCCACATGGAGCAGCTGGCGGGCCAGCTGGTTAACCACGGCCACGCGGGAGGCGTTGGCGTTCATCTCCTTGTCGAAGCCCTCGAAGCGGTGCTTCATGATCTCCACGTCCTCGATGTCCTTGCCCGGGGTCATCGTGTCCAGCATCTTGGTCTTCTCCTTGATCCACTGCTCGACGCCGTCCGCCTCGGACATCAGCTTGTACAGGCTGAGGGCGTCCAGAAGGCGCTGCTTGCGGAGCTTGGCCAGCTCGGTGAGCTCCTTGTACCTGCTGTCGATGGCCTCCAGCCGCTTGTCCACGCTCGCCTTTTCCGCCTCGTTGAGCTTGAGGTTCTCGGCCTGCTTGTGCAGGGCCTCGATGACCTCCGAGTAGTTCTTCAGCTCGTCGGCTACGTCCTTGTGCTTCTTCAGCAGCGACTGCACGTTGGCCTCGTCGCGGCCCACGTCCTCGCTGGAGACGATGCGCAGGGTGTCCAGCATCCAGTTGTCCACGTCGTCGGCGTCGGCGAAGAGCTGGAAGTACTCGACGGCGTTCTCCAGGCGCTGGCGCCGGTATTTGGTGAGGTCCAGCAGGTGGTCCCACTTGGAGAGGATCTCCTTCAGGCGGTCCTTGATGCGGTCGGCCCCGAAGTGGCCCTCCGTGATCAGCTCCGCCCCCACCTTGGCCACGTTCTGTAGCTGGGGATCGTGCGAGGTGATCTCCGACTCCAGGGCCTTGTGCTTGCTCAGCAGCAGGTTGACGGTGGTCAGGTCGTGGCCGACCTCGTCGGTGGAGACGATCTGCTCCTTCTCCTTGATCCAGTTCTCCTCATCGGCGGTGTCCCAGTAGAACTGCCAGAGCTTGCGGCTCTCCTCCAGCCGGCTCCTGCGCTCCACGGCCAGGCGCACCAGCTCCGCGTAGGCATCCTCCAGCTGCTGGACGCGCGAGACGATGATCTCGGGGTCGCAGGGCTTGTACGACTCGGGGTCGTCGCTGAGGAACTTCTGCGAGTTCTGCACCACGACCTTGACGCGCTCGCCCAGGATGTTGATGTCGGCCTCGACGAGCGAGTGCTTCTGGAGGAGGTCCTCCACGCCCATCAGGTGCTTGCCGTAGTCGTCCGTCATCAGCAGCTGCTTGATCTCCTCCATGTTGTCCAGGATGTAGAGCATCTCCTGGAAGTTCTGCTGCAGCTGCAGCGAGATCTCCAGGCGCATGCGGCGCGCCCTGAGCAGCTCCAGCAGGTAGGTCCAAAGGCGCATCACGTTGTCCTTGCGCAGCAGGATCCTCTTAACGTCGTGGTAGCGCTCCGACTCCAGCTCATCGCAGACGGCCACCACCGCCTGGACGCGCTCCTCGTAGGCAAAGATGTCGGTCTCGATGGCCTCGTGCTTCTTGGCCGCCGCCTCCACCGCAGCCAGGTCGAAGCCGAAGTTGTCCTGGCTGACCAGGCGCTGGTTCTCCGACAACCAGGTCTCGCGCATGGAGGCCTTGCGGTCGAACCGGGCGGCCAGCTGCTCCAGCTTCTCCTGCCGGATGAGCTCCTCCCGCAGAGCCAGCTCGCGCTCGTGCTCGGCCTTCTCGAGCCGCTCCCAGGCCTTGTTGATGTCCGAGATCATCTTGCCCTCCTTGGGGGTGTAGGGCTTCTGGTTGTTGGCCCGCATCTTGGACTGCAGGGTAAAGAGCAGCACCTCCAGGTTGCCCTTCTCCACGAACTTGGGCGGCTTCTCGATGGTCCTGTAGTTGGAGAACTGGGCCAGCTGGCCCTGCACCCCGGCCAGGGAGTTCTCGAACTCGCGCTCGCCCAGCGATTGGATGGTGGTCTCGATCCACTTGAGCAGGTCGCTGGTGAAGTGCTCGTAGTCCTGGACCATCTTGTCGTTCTCCATGGCGATGCCCACCACCTTGCCGATGCGCTTGCCCTGCACCGTCTCCTGCTTGAGCTTGCTGAAGTAGTGGTAGTAGGTGACCACGTACGTGATGATGGACTTCTCGTCCGGGTGCTCCACGAACACGTCCTCGGCATCGAGGAGCTTGGCCAGGCCGAGCTTGTCCTCGGCCACGTCGAAGGCGTTGTTCAGGTTGTGAATGGCGTTGGTCTTCGAGAGCTTCTCGAACTGCACCAGGTCCGGACGGTGTTTGTGGATGATGGCGTTGAAGGCCAGACCGTCGCGCCACGAGGTGGTGAAGTTGCGCACGTTGACGTTGTGGTAGCCGGCCGTCTTCATCTGGCACCACAGCAGCAGGGCGTCCTTGGCCGACTTGGTCTCCTTGTTGTCCACCTCCTCGATGGTGATGTCCTGGATCTGGAAGCGCAGGATGATGGTCCAAATCAGGCCCAAGTTAAGGGAAGCATTGCCGTCAACGATGTCGTGGGAGCCGATGTTCTCCAGGTGCACGCGCTGCTCCCGGAGGAACTGCAGTGCCTTGTCCACGTTCTCCAGGCAGTGGATGCGCATCTTGCCCTTGGTGGGCTTGGGCAGGCGCTCTCCGGAGAGCACCTCCAGCAGCTTGATCAGGTGCTTGCCGTCCCGCATGTCCACGTAGAGGTCGGCGATGCGGCAGTTGACCCGGCACAGGTGCGAGTTCACCCACTTGGTGAAGGTCTTCTTCTGGACACTCTCGCGCTCCTCGGCCAGGGCCTTGATTCTGGAGCGCTCGAACAGGCGGGAGCTGGAGTTGCCCCCGTCATACTCGTACTCGTCGATGTACTCGTTTCCGGGTCCCTGGCTGGGATCCCAGCGAACAATCGAGATGTCCGTCGTCATGGTTGGGTTCTAGTTTCCACAGTGAGTTCGCGTTCGCTGTTTCGTTAATATGTTAGCCTATGTGTGTGTGCCTATATATATCTGGAGTGTCGAGTGTGCGATATATATGGTGTTCGTTCGGGGGAGTCTCTCGCCTCTCCGCCTCGTTTGTGTCCTTCTCGTTTCGTCTATATCCGTGACGTCCAAACCGAATGTGTTGCCTTCAGAAGAGAATCACTGAAAGGTAATCGGTGGGAAAATCGGTTAGATAATTGAGTGGAACGCTCCCGCTTGATTCATTTCGGGCGGGATGGGGGGTCTGTCTGGGTTGGGGGCTGGGTTGGGGCTGGGCTGGGGAATGGCGTCACGCGGGGTCACCACTAACGCGGGTCCGATCGCAACTGTGGGCCCGGGTCTGGGTCTGGGTCTGGGCCTGGGCCTGGGCCTTACTAAAACGATTACATCACGCCCCGAAAACTAAAACCATAATAATGGCGGGGCTTCGCTTTTTGTTCTTCATTCGAATTTCGAATGGCGAAATCCGCGAAATTGCAGGAAGTTCAATTCACAAAAACCATCGAAACGGCAGACAAAAAGTGCCGGAATATAGAATATATAGCGTATATATAGCATATATATAAATATATGGACCGTACAGTGGCGGCACTTCAGATAGCTAATTGCTGCACACTCGAATGTATTTTAATTATGTAGGAATTAGGTTGCTGGAAGTGTCAATTGATATTGAAGGCTGAGGGTTAGCTCAAGGATTTAATTACATTATAATATATTAAATGGTTAGCAAAATTAATTAATTAATTATTCTCGATTTTTTATGGAATTTTTATACCTATTTAATTTCAAATTTCCTTTGCTTAAAATTAATTTTAATTAAGAATTAGGTAGCTGAAAGTGTTAATTAATATTGAAGGCTAATTCCTAAAAATAAGCTATTACTAAAAAAATCTAGTAGGTAAAATGAGTTCATAAATTATTTTCTATATTTTTAGAAGATTAGTAATTTATTAAATGGAAAGCCAGCCAGTATTGGACGCTATGAACTAGTTACATTATTGTAACACCAAAAACGACATAACAAATCACTCGTGTCTGTGCATGACTTGTGCCTGTTTAAGCTTGAGTTATTACACCGTGCTTAGATTTGAATTATTACACTTTTTCCGTTCCTTTTGGTTGACTATTTTTATGGCCGCACCTGTAAGTACCCACAAGCACACACACACACACTCGCTGACATTATGGCTGAACCAAAACCGAGCTGAGCTGAGCTGAGCCCAGTTTCCATTTTCATCTGCTCGCTCTCTTTACGAATGTGAACCTGCTTATATACAGTCAGCTATATATACCACATATCTATAGTACATACTAATTTTTCACTTTTATCGACTTTGCCAGCGATTCCAAATTATGACCTATTCACACGGATGGCCCTCGAAAAGCCGCATTGAAATTTCGCATTCGCATTCGCATTCACAGTCACATTTACAGTCACAGTCACATTCACACTTGGCGGCGTTTTTCACACCTTGGTGAGCTTTTCGGCTGCAATGGAAATGAGCCGAGTACTCTGCTGTACTTTTTCGATTTTCGGTTTGGGTTTGGGTTGGTATTACTTTCTCCGCCGGCTTTCACATTTCAATTTTTGGGGCCACAGAATGTTGGCGATGCAATTGGTTTTACTGGACCTAGGTCAAAAAATAAATAATTCAGACGCGTCCGCTTCCTTGGCTTCCTCGCTTGGCTGTGGTATAACAGTGGGAGTGCGGGTGTGCGAGTGTGGCTGTGTGAGTGTGCGTTTTGTTTGCGGTTGTGTGCCAATGTCCTTTGACCTCTATTCCCTTTTTGCATGCGGTCATTCGCTTCAAAGCTCAGGAACAGACAAGTTTTTCCAGGAGCGCTGTCAGGTGCTTATTTTATGATTTATGACTAAATCAACGTAGCCTAACCCATTTTAATAAAACATCAGTTAGGATATCTATTTTTTGGATAATTAATTCTACTTTTAGCTACTCCTTTTTGTGTTTTTCTTCCACCCAGTTTACCTTTATTTACCGCGCACAAGCCCCCTGTTAAAATCCTGAGTGCGCCACTGCTTTTTTATGCTTCCTCTATGTCCTCTTTCTCTCTTTGTAATGAAATTAAGTGAGCTGCTGTCGCAGCTCTGTCGACGTCGCTGATTTCATTCGTACTAATTTCTGCGATAACAACTACAACATCGGTTGCAAGAATTGTTAAAACAAACAAAAAGCAGAGCGACGCACACACAAACTCGCACGGACAGCTTCTATCTATTACGTAATGTTTTTAATAAACCGAATGATACGAAGACGAAGCTTGAAACGCGAGAGAACGAGAGCGAGCAACAACAAAACGAGGCACGCACAATTGGAGCGAGCGGGTGGGAGCGGGACGGAGAGTGTGTTTGCGAAGGTGGTGGTGCATTCGGGGGAGGGAGAGCACGGGAGCGTGAGTGGGACGGAGTTAGGGTTGGTTTCCAACTGCATTACTCTCTTTCGCTCATTTTCTAAGCTCTCTCTCTGCCGTTCAAGCTTAATTATGATTGAATGGCACACTTTTTAATGGGCGATCTTGTTGTTTTTGGGAACTTGAGTGACGAGTGATGAACTCATAATTTGAGAGATATGGCGGGGGACAGGGAGCGGCAGAGCAGCAGAGAGCGCTGGAGAGAGAGCGGGGCGTGAAGCCACTTACGCGTTGTAGTTGTAGTTGTGGTTGTGCAATTGAGAGTTCAATTAAGCAGGCCAAGAGTTCAACTCGATGCGAAGCATGGGCGTCGCAGGCAAGGGGTTTTGTCATCATTCAAGATTAAATTAAGGAACTAATAATGCGCGCCCCTTCCCCTGTCTCTCCCTCTCTCTGCATTGAGAATGGTTCTGATAGTATCCCCCTGCAAAACCCTGGACACACGCCTCTGTTTTAAACCACCACCAAAGTCAACGTTTGTTAGCGTAAATTGCTCTGTGTTTTACTTTCGGTGGAAAACCAGTTTATTGTTTCTTCTTTTAACCCGACACGATCGTCACTTCTAATTGTTTGCTTGTCTGCGTGTTGTACTTGCTATGTTCCGTGCCAAGGTGTTCCAACTTCCAACTAAATACAAACAAACAAACACAAACAAGTGCATACGAATGGATTTCACCCCGTTTCAGCGTTTTCCTTTTCTACTCTCTTCCTCTCTACTTCTTCCTGCAACAACGAACACAGAAAACTTCAACTCGTGACCTCACCGAGAGTCAGGGGGAGGCGGGCAGCGGGGGGAGTGTTTCCTATTTTTACATGGGCTGCGCTTGTGTGTGTGCGGGTTCCACACGTAACTGTATTTTCAGCCAAGTGCATGCGAGTAGAGTATCCATGAGATACTCTAGAGGCAAAGAGAGAAAAACCGCCGCCGTATGTCTTCAGGGCACTCTTGCATGTACGTATGTGGGGATATGTGGCTGTATGGGTGAATGTATATCTCCGATTAGGCGATTTCATTTTTATCACCAACTGACGCAAATGTTACTTAAGGGCGCTCCTTCTCGGCGCTCGGGCTCTCTCCGCAGCGCCGCGAGAGAATGTATCTTTGGGTTGCACACAGTTTGTTTTGCTTGCGGTTTCTGCTTTGGTTTACCTTCTGGGCATGGGTATTGCATTCGAAAAAAATTGAAAAAAAAAGACGGCAAGCGAGAATAAAATAAAACACGCACGTCCAATTCGATGGGGAGTAATTTCTAGGCACACCACTCAATCACACACACAAACCCACACCACAACCATAGTCACAGTCACACGCACTACGCGCTCTCTTCGAAAAGCGAATGATGTCATCGGCGGCAGAGGCGTCGGCAGAGGCAGTCGCAGCGACTGCGGCAAAATATGAAACATTGGGGCATTTTAATCGATGATGTTTTCATTATGCCTATATATAAAACATATTCACCCAGATATATATGCTAATATATCCGACACACATCACTCGTTTTTCGGCACACACACACATTTCTCAGATACTTTTCGCACTCCGTTTTATTTGCCGCTCTTGAGTGCTTTTCGCTTTTTTCAGCTTTTTTGGGCGTTGGTTTGGTTGAGTTTTCTGCATTTTCACAGGCGGTTTTCGCGGCTTTTCCACAACCACACTTACCTACTCGATAATTTAGATGCTCCGCACGCCTTGATCGATTCATAAAACACTGTTAATTTCATGGGTTTAGCACGTTTGTTTCGAAAAATCTTCGGTCTTTGGATTGGACGACGACACTTTACTTTACTATTGCGAGAGATGGAAAAAATTGTGTGTATTCAAAACATCGGCGAGCGTGAGACTATACACGATTAATCGATGACATTCGCTGCCAGCGTCGCCGCCGACGCTGCTGTTAACTGCGGAGCTGTTAAAGAACCGATGTAAATATTGATATATCGATATATTCTGTTTCTTAACAGCCTCGGTTTTTGGATTTATGAAGAAAAATGGTGGGTTGCTCCTTTAATTAATTAATAACCTATTGACTATGAAATACCAAAAAAAAAAACCTGTATCAATCTCAGAACAATTTAGATCATCGATTAAATATATAAAACCCATTTGTACGAAACTGTAACGATAATATCGATTCTTTTCGATATCCATAGTCCAGCTCCTGTTAACTAAATAGCTCTAACATTCGTTATCTTCCCATCTCGCTCACCCTCCCCAATTTCACTCGCTTTCTCCCTTTTTTTTGTGCCACGAGAGTGACCGAAGAAAGGGGAGTCAAATTTTCCGCCAGAATCTAGCTGGTTCTGCGCTCTCTAGGTTTCTGGGGTTCTCGGAGACTGGAGAAGCTGGTCACACTGTGCCGACTGTTGATTTTGTTGGATGCGGATTTTCGATTCGGATTCCTGGGATTTTCCGGTTTTCTGTGTTGCTGGTGTTACTGGTGCTACTGGTGCTACCCGAGGCCTGGACATAAGGGGCAGTGAGTCCTGCAAGGAGATTGCAGGAGAGCGGCACAGACAGAACTCGAGGGTGGGATTGCAAGAATCCCCGGCTTTCTGCGGTCCTTGGCCCAGCCCTCCACCCCAAGGGAGATTCACACGGGCACGCGGCCCTCTGGGAAGGTGGAACTACCAACAGAGCAGCAAGTGGGGAGTAGGATTCTCCGACTGTTCGGATTTCCGTACTGTCGTGAGAGGGATCCGGGCGGAGATCCCGGCACGGAGCAGCAGCCAGTTGGAAGTGGAATCGGAAGTAGGAGCAGCTGCAGGAAGATGCCCGTGAAGATGTACGAGGTGTCTCCGAGAGTGTTCGCGTCGATGCAGACGCTGGACATCACCTCGCTGGCGAGCTACCCGGAAGCTGAGATCCGCCCGGTGCTGCCCTCGCTGGTGAGGATGAGCCTGCTCTCACCGCTGGACAACACCACCGCCTCGATGGAGTCGCGCAAACACATCCTGGCCGTCCTTATTGGCATAGAGGTGGTCAACAGCATTGTGTCCTACCTGCAGGTAAGGATTACTCCCTGAGTTCCTAGCTTTTCCATCCATGAGATGGCAGTTACCTATAGTTCTGGTCTTGACCTAGGCCAGATATATAAATATATCCGGCTATTCCCTGCTCACCCAGTTATACTAACCACGCCTTTGCATCCCTTAGGTGAACTACCACGAGCTGGAGAACGAGCTAAAGAAGGAGCTGCAGACGCGCCAGAAGTCCGTCTACTTCGAGGGACAGCAGCACGAGTACGGGCTGCAGTCGGGCATTGCTCTGGGCTTCGAGCGGGCAGACGTGGCGCGCAAGGTGCGGGTGGTGCTCTCGGAGATCTTCAACCTGCAGCAGCAGGTGCAGGAGCAGAAGCCGGCGGCCCACTCGGAGATCCTAGACGATGGCATATACCTGGAGGAGGTAGTGGACATTCTGTGCATTGCCCTGGCGGAGCTTCCCTCACTGCTGAACATCCTGGAGCTGACGGACGCACTGGTTCATGTCCCGAACGGCCACCGGATCATCTGCGCCCTGGTGGCCAACTTTCCGGACTGCTACCGGGACGTGGTCTCGCACGTGATTGCGAACTGCGACGAGGAGGGCACCGATGGCAAGCACAGGTTGGCCCTACTGATGGGTCTGAGTGAGATGAATCCCTCCCAGGCGCTGGCCAACCGCTCCATGTGCGTGGAGATGCTCAAAGTGCCGTCATTCATGCTCAAGCTCACGCTGAAGCATCCCGAGGATCTGGTGAGGGGAGGGGATGGGTAATGGGCAACTCCAAGGCGATCCATAACCTTTTTTTATTGCCATCTTTTTCTGTTTTATTATATCTATGTATATCGATGTAGCCATATCCAAGCTAGCCTTCCTCTCCGGTTACTTTTAACTAATGACTACCATCTTTTCCCTCCGTTACAGATCGCCTTCCTCACGGGCCTGCTGCTGGGCAATGACCAAAACCTGCGCTCCTGGTTCGCCGTCTACATCCGCTCCAGCCAGAAGCGGAAGGGCGATGCCCTAAACCTGGTGCGCGTGGAGCTGCTCCAAAAGGTGATCCAGACCACGAGCAGGGCGGCGGAGCTGCGGGACTTCAATCTGCAGGGAGCGGTGCTGCTGCGCCTGTACTGCGCCCTCCGGGGCATCGGAGGCCTGAAGTTCAACGACGACGAGATCAATGCCCTGTCCCAGCTGGTCACCAGTTGCCCCCAGGCCACGCCCTCGGGTGTGAGGTTCGTCACCTTGGCCCTCTGCATGCTAATCGCATGCCCCTCGCTGGTGTCCACCATTCCTCTGGAAAACAAGGCCGTGGAATGGCTGCAGTGGCTCATTCGCGAGGACGCGTTCTTCTGCAAAAGGTCCGGGACGAGCACCTCTCTGGGCGAGATGCTCCTTCTGCTGGCCATACACTTCCACAGCAACCAGATCACGGCCATCAGCGAGATGGTTTGCTCCACACTGGCCATGAAGATACCCATCCGGCCGAACAGCACCAACCGCATCAAGCAGCTCTTCACCCAGGACCTGTTCACCGAGCAGGTGGTGGCCCTGCACGCGGTTCGGGTTCCGGTCACGCCCAGTCTGAATGGCACCATACCCGGCTACCTACCGGTGCACTGCATCCATCAGCTGCTGAAGTCGCGCACCTTCCTTAAGCACAAGGTGCCGATCAAGTCGTGGATCTTCAAGCAGATCTGCAGCTCGGTGCGACCCGTGCATCCGGTTATGCCCGCACTGGTTGAGGTGTTCGTCAACACCCTGATCATACCGAACCCCACCGGGAAGGTCAACATCGACCACATGCACCGACCCTTCACCGAGGCGGAGATCCTGCACGTCTTCCGCACCTCCAAGCTCACCTTCTTCGCCGAGGAACTGCCGCCCATGGCGGAGAGCGAGGAGCTGGCGCAGATCGAGGTGAGCTGCCCGCTCACCGCCCAGCTGCTGATGATATACTACCTGATGCTGTACGAGGACACGCGGCTGATGAACCTCAGCGCCTTGGGCGGACGCAAGCAGAAGGAGTACTCCAACAACTTCCTGGGAGGCCTGCCTCTGAAGTACCTGCTCCAGCGGGCGCACCACTACCACCATGACTACCTCTCCTTGTTCCACCCCCTGCTGCGCCTGATTATCTCCAATTACCCGCACCTCAGCATGGTGGACGACTGGCTGGAGGAGCACAACCTGGCGGAGGGCAAGCCCACCCCGGAGGTGGTGGTGAGCAGGCGGGAGCTGAAGCCGGAACAACTCGATCAGGCCCTGGCCGCCATCCAGACCAAGCCGCACCTGGCCATCCGGGCCTTCAAGCAGCTGCTGCAGCTCCCACCCGAGTCCCTGGCCCAGTACGGTCAGCAGCTGGTCCGCCACATGCCCATGGTGTTCGAGAAGTCCGTGCCGCGCTACATAAAGGACCTGTATACGGATCTATGGCTGCGCCTGAATGCGGTCCTGCCCACCACGCTGTGGATCATGTCGCTGAGGGCGATAACCCAGACCTCGGAGGGGATCAACCGGCGCACCTTCGCCAACGAGAGCCTGCTGGAGCCCATGGAGGTGCTAAGGTGGGTACCAGTTGTGCAATTGCTCTAGTCTGAACCATTCTTACCATTCTAACTCGCTTCTTTGATAGTTGCCCGCGCCATGTGTTCTGCTCGCCGTATCTGCTGATGATCCTGCTGCGCATTCTCAAGGGCAGCCTGGCCGCCTCGAAGACCTACCTCAACGTGCACATGCAGCAAAAGCAGGTGTTGGACAAGAACGGCCTGGTGCAGACGGACGCGGACCGGGAGGAACTAAAGACCACACTGATTGCCTCGCAGGAGAGCGCCGCCGTGCACATCCTGCTGGAGGTTCTGGAGTACATGGCCAGCAAGGCCGGGGACCGGGTTTCGCACCTGGAACTGCGCGAGATCCAGGGCATTATCGGCACCTACGTCCACCAGGCGTTCATCTCGGAGCCCTCGCTAGCCAAGTTGGTGCACTTCCAGACGTACCCCAAGTCGGTCATACCCATGATCGTGGCCAGCGTGCCGTCGATGCACATCTGCATCGACTTCGTCCACGAGTTCCTCAACGTCACGGAGATGGACAAGCAGATCTTCACCATCGAGCTGACCTCGCACCTGGTGCTGAACTACTCGATCCCCAAGAGCCTGGGCGTCTCCAAGTTCTGCTTGAACGTGATCCAGACCACGTTGTCCTTGCTCACCGCCTCCACGAAATGCAAGTTCCTGCGCAACGTCCTCCCGGCGATGGTGCGCTTTGTGGAGACGTTCCCCATCCTGGCGGACGACTGCGTCAACATCCTGATGACCACGGGGCGGAGCCTGCACTCGCAGTCCTCGCTGGGCGTGACCACCATGCAGATGCCGTTGACGGAGAGCGCCAAGCTCACTTCCTACCGCGATGCCCAGCGCCACATCATGATGATCGAGGACGCCTTCAAGGCCCTGGTCACGGCTGTGATGCAGAAGTCGGAGTTGTACTAGGATCCTATTGTATATTGATGGTAGCCGCCCCGATTTAATCCCCGCCTTGTGTATCTTATATCTCTCTAAGCCCGATCTGATTATAATAGTGAGTGTAAAATCTATAAAAACATATTTGACGAAATGTTCTATTGTTTTTTTTTGTGGAAAGCTTATAATATATTTTAAAATAAATTAATAAAATAATAAATAAAATATAACAACTATTTATCTATCTCTTATGTCTGATTATAATATTTGACCAAATTTTGAATGGTTTTTTATGTATCAAATTAATTTAAATGTGGAAAATCACTTTTTTTCTTTTAGTGCATGCATTTCGATTCGGGGTTATCGATTTGCGTGGCATCGGTTTCGATATCGCTGGTATAGATAACACAACAATTTATCGATGTTTGGTCACCTCTATTGCGAGGCGCCGAAGGAAATCTTCTGATAAGAAACTGCCGCGGGATGAAGGACCTCTTCTGGCACTTGGTGGGCATCAGCACCGGCCTGAAGATCCTGCTCATACCCGCCTAGTGAGTTGCCTTCCCAGTTCCCCCAGGGGGGGCAGCAGATCCCCCTAGATTCGATTTAATTCGATTCCAGACACTGACACACTCTCACTCCCTATACCCGGCAGCCATTCCACTGACTTCGAGGTGCACCGCAACTGGTTGGCCATCACGCACAGCCTGCCGATGGAGGAGTGGTACGTGGACGAGACCAGCGAGTGGACCCTGGACTACCCGCCCTTCTTTGCCTACTTCGAGTGGCTGATGTCGCAGGTGGCCCGGTTCGTGGACCCGCAGATGCTAGAGGTAGGCAACCTGAACTACGAGTCCAAGGCCACGGTCTACTTCCAGCGCTGCTCGGTTATCCTCGCGGACCTGGTCTACGTGCTGGGGGTGCGCAGTTGTCTGAGCGCCCTGGGCCTGGCCAGGGACTCTCAGCAGCATTTCACGGGCTCTATGGCCCTCCTCTTGAACGTGGGCCTACTTTTCGTGGACCACATCCACTTCCAGTACAACGGCCTGCTGTTCGGCATCCTGCTCCTCAGCATTGCCGCCCTCGTGCGGCAGAGGTTCCTATGGAGCGCTTTCGCCTTCGCCGTGCTTCTGAACTTCAAGCACATCTTCCTGTACTTGGCCCCCGCCTTTGGGGTCTATCTACTGAGGTTCTACTGCCTAGAGCAGGCCACCATTGGCTCTCAGATCGGCGCCTTCCTTAAGCTGCTGCTCGCGGGACTCTCGCCCTTTGTGGCCTCCTTCGGACCTTTCTGGCACCAGATACCACAGGTGCTCTCCCGCCTGTTCCCCTTCAAGCGGGGCCTGACGCATGCCTACTGGGCGCCCAACTTCTGGGCCCTCTACAACTCGGCCGACAAGGTGGCCTCCAGTGTGCTCCGTGGGAGAAGGGATGTGGGCTCGGGATCGGCCTCGGGACTGGTGCAGGAGGTCAGGCATGTAGTACTGCCCAGCATAACGCCAGCGATCACCTTTGCGCTGACCGTCCTCTTCATGTTGCCCATACTGCTGAAGCTCTTCAGGAGCCCTAAAAAGTAAGGATATATATCCCTGATTTTTCTATACTGACACTATTCCAACTTTAGCCAGAGTCCCCTGGTGTTCCTGCGCGCCGTAATCCTGTGCGGCTGCTCCTCCTTTGTCTTTGGCTGGCATGTGCACGAAAAGGCCATCCTCATGGTGCTCATTCCCCTGGGGTAAGTGTCGCATCCGTATCCGCATCTACATCCCATACTAACCCGGTATACTAATCCACCTCACCCACAGCCTGCTGACCCTGGTGAACCGGGAGGATGCTAGATTCGCCTACATCCTAGGCATCGCCGGCTACTTCTCGCTCTTCCCGCTGCTCTTTGATCCGGATCTGTTCATTCCCCGCTACTCTCTGTACATGTCCTACGTGGCCATGCTGTATGGGCAGCTCTACCGTGTCTTCCCCGGCTTCAGGGGTTTCCACGTGCTCGAGTGGATCTACATGCTCGGCTTTCTAGTCATTCCACTGTACGAGCACGTGCTGGCTCATCTGCTCGGCTGGCATCAGCGCCTGCCCTTCCTGCCCCTGCTGCTGACCTCTGTGTACGCGGCTTTCGGGGTCGTCTACTTCTTCGGGGGATACTACCTGTACGCCCTGGGCTACATCTGGTCGCCCAAGCTGGCCAAGCTGGCCCACAGCTCCTCCTCCTCCGCGCCGAAAAGAAAACGGAAAACCAAATAAACAGGTCCCGCTGCAGTGCAGAAAGGGATTCAGCAGAAATCCCCTGAGTTGCTTCCTTCCTTAGTTGCCAGCCAGGGCGCCTGGCGCTGGCCGGGATGGTGCGGGTGTTGGGCCAATCCACTCCGGTGGACGCTGAACAATGGCCGTTAAGCGGAAACGGTCCAGGTAGCGGCCCAGCACCAGATTATAGCCTCGAGTTTGGCCTCGGTCATAAAAGTGCCAGGCAACAGGTAACAGGTATCAACACGGCGACGTTCCCGGAAATTCCGCGGAAAATACGCTCGCTCGCTGAATGAATATATCAATTGCAGTTGCCTCGGCGCAATGGCTCAGTCGATTTTCATTTCCCAGCCAGCGAACATGCCTCTGCACATGGAGATGGAGTTCTCGCCCAGCTACGGGTTCGAGCCATTCAGGAGGTGTCGTCCGAGTCAGGTGCCAGAGCCAGAACAGGTGCCTCCCAGCAAGTAAGCGGTATTTTCATTAGATTTTCACACCCTTGCAGGGGTTAAGGAGGCATTTTAGTTTCCCCGATCTCCCCATCATTATTCTTGATCAGTCTGTCCGCTGTCCACAACCTAACCCTCTCAGCATCAGATCCAGCTTTTCAAAATCGGAACACTATATCCACGGGCTTCTTAAGGATCATAGGAAAGATAAAGATTCGATCTTGGGCAAGTGATTTTTAATACGGATTGAAACCAATCCTATCCGATAGCTATTCTGGTCTGCAGCGGTATTCCAACATACGGGCTGACTAGGGTCAGCCTTCTCTGTTCGCTTGTGGGCCGAGCCATGTTGTGAATTGGTGTTCTTTTTCTTTTTTTGTAGCCAACCCTCGGAGGACTCCGAGGACTCTTGCTTCCGACGGGGCTCCTACATTGAGCTGTCCTCTGGGGCAGTGCGTCGCGTAGAGGATATTCGCACGGAGGACTTCATCCAGTCGGCGCTGCGCAGCCAACTTTTCGAGCTTCGGGAGGCTACTGTGGTGAGGATCAACCGGGCAGGATCGCCCCATCACGTAACCATCACATTCAGCTACGACAGTCAGTGCGCCAAGGTGAGGAGGGAGAGGAGAAGGGTTGTGGGATGTGAACAATTAACTACCCATAGTGGTGACGATTTCCAGTTCCAGGTAAACATGGAGGTGCTGCCGGGGCATCCCCTGTTTGTTTACGGCCAGGGCTGGGCCTCCTGCGACCCACAGCTGTCGCTGCAGCTGTACGAGCTCCGGTGTCAGCAGCTCCAGGTGGGCGACATCTGCTTGTCGCTGGTTCCCCGGGAGCAGCCCGTTGCACCTGTTGCTCCACCTCCGCCTCCGCCTGTCTCTCTGCACTCGCACGAGGCGCCAGCGATGGAGTACCCCCTGTTGGCGGATTCTCCTCCAGCTGGAAGCTTCGGGGGATTGCCTCCGATGAGAAATCCCTACCAGGTGTACGCCCAGATGGCCAACTTTGTGGCTGCCTACACCCAGCACATGATTGACAAGATGCAAAACTAACACGGAAACGGAGAAAAGAAAGAATATAAGCCATTAAGGGGTATATGCAGCGATATCTGAACAAAGTGGTGTGTAATTAGTTGTACTGTAAATTGCTTCGATTTTTAAATGCATATTTAAAATAATTTTGAAAGCTGTATTAAATTTACCTTTATATGGTTCAATATATGAATTTCTTAAATAAATATAAACTCGTATATATATATTTTTTTTTGCTAGTTTTAGATATTTATATATTTAAAATTTGTATTTACTTGCAATTATTTTTTTCTCTGAAAAAATTGAATATTTTTATAACAAATATATATTCGACATTTTTTCGTTGGCAAGATATCCGTGAATAAATTTAAAGTCAATAAGATTATCTTTAATGTAATTGTTCAATAAATTCAAAATATTCTTCATAATTCCGTTGTCACTGTTATCGATAACCGCCCGCCAAAGCGTTTTCCCCTTGATAGCAGCGAAGACGCATTCCCGATTGCAGCTGCATTCAACAGTTTTTTCGTGACTCACGACTTTGAAGAGTAAAAATTACACAAAGAATATATTTAAATCTAAAATATTCTCTGCTAAGTCTGAATTGAAATGGAAAAGTTTTGGAACATTTAAAATGACATACAACAAAATTGTAATCTAGTGGTCATATGTTTGTATGAAAATGTTTGTTCATAAGTGTGTTATGTTATTTCAGTAAAAATATATACTCTTCCGACAGTACTGGAATGTGAAGAATCCGTAAGCAGTGTGATATCTTGGAACACTTAAAAACGCAGCAGAAGTTGGGAATCCAACCCCTATGCGATAGTCCACCTGCATCGGCCGATAGGCGCGCGAGATAGTGATAGCCAGCTCCAGCTGGCGTGCCACCACTAACTGATAAGTGTTTTGCGACCAAAAAGGAAAGGGAAAACGCAGCAGCGCAGCCAACAGCCAATTTCGTGATATAAACAGAGGACCGGATCCGAGTGCACTTGATGTGGAGGTGACTAGATGTCCGCGGTCGCTTCGATGAAGAACGCGCTCCAACCGGACAACTACAACAATGACTCGCCCGAGGAGGAGGTTCAGGTTGTGGCCAGCTCGACTCTCCACGCGGAGATCGACCGCGTTCTGCGGAACAACAATCCCGGCGAGCAGGGAGCGGGAATCGGAATGGGCATGGGAACGGGAACTGGGGGGAGTTGTAGCAGTGGCAGTGGCAGCGGAAGCGGAACGAGCAGCAATGCTACCTACGAGTCTCTGTGGAACCAGAGCTTTAACTCAGGATGCGGGCTGCAGCAGACATCGGTGCTGCGCAACGTCAACCAGGAAATGGTCAAGGGCCATCGCAAGGTCTACCAGACCAAAGGTGAGTCCAGTCGCAGACCTAGGCCCGTTTCCGAATTCCCATGGCTTCCCAGCCACTTTTGGGAATTTCCTTGCAAATAATAATCGATACCGAAATCGATACGAATCGATATATTTCGATATTTGCTTTGGGTTGAGCCCAGAGAAGTACAAATACTCTAAAGAAACTCCCAATATCCTTCACAGGAAACGATGTGGGCAGACTTCAGGATGTGGTAACCCACAATGGGGAGGATCAGCGCCTGTCGAAGATCATTCGACGGCTGAGCAACGAAACGAATCCTACGGTGGCCCTAGAACTGTGCGCCAAGCTTAACCAGGCGGTGCGAACGCCCTTTAACATTGGCTACCTCTCCTGTTCCTTTGTGCTGGTGCTGGAGAACATGTTGACCCTCTTCAAGCAGTGCTCCCCGCCTGTGCTGGAGGAGTGTAGCAAGATCCTGGGGCTGATTGGGTACATCAACCGCAAGTCGTACCCCATATACGAGGAGTTCGTCGTGAAGAACTACCGAAACGGAGCGAAGCGGATGCAGAGGCACATGATCCAGGCGCTACGCACCACCTTGAGGTGACCCTCTCCGACCCTTTCCCGACCCCTATCTCTGAACTCATTGGATCTCTTTTTCCGCCCACACCCAAGCTTCGACGCTAAGTGCGAGCTGCATCCGTACGCCGAGAAGATCGTCCTGCTGCTGAAGGACTTCCTGGAGAGCGCCGAGAGCGCGGAGATCTTCACTGCAGCCAGCGATGCCCTGGTCCAGTTCTCCGCCAGCTACCGGGAGCCTTTCGAGTGCCACTTTACCGACGTGGTGGACATCATTATTGGCTGGCAACTGGAGGCGGGCCAGCCCAGGGAGCTTAAGAGGCACTGCGCCCAGGTGCTGGAGCAGTTGACACCCTACTTCAGCAAGCAGATGGACTTCAGCTACGGTCTGCTGGCCCAGTTCGTCGAGGACATTACCGTGCTTGACGATGAGGCGGAGCCGGAGGCGGTGGGGCCGTTCGTGGGCGCCTTCAACACGGTGCTCAAGTGCCTGGCCCGCATGCAGATCTTCGTGGGCATGCCCGCCTGCGAGGCCATTGTCCAGCAGGCGGTGGATCATCTCACCCAGGTGCTCCACCCTCTCCTAGACCACCTGGACGCCGACGCAATTGCGGAGTCGGATGCGGTGGTCAACATCAACGAGCTGCTCTGCGTCTGCCTGCTGAATGGGTTCGGAGGCTTGGATGCCAGCCTGCTGGAGCAACTGCTACTGGCCGAGCTGGAGAGGATGGATCGGATGCGCGAGTCGCAGAGGCTGAGCGTCTTGTATTTGCTCCTGTGCTCCGTGAGGAGATTGAGGGCCCGTCTGCCCCCCAGTTTGGTGCAGCTGATCTTTCGGAGCGATCCCTACCTGAGGGAGGTGAAGACACTTCCTCCTGGAGGCCCTGCCCATCGATTGCTGCTGCGCACCTGCCAGGAGACGCTGCTCATCCGGAACGTGCCGCTCCTGCAGCAGGCCTACAAGCATCTGGTGGAGGACGTCGACAAGTGCCTCATGGACCTGCTGCCCCAGGAGGAGGACTCCGCCTCGTCGCTAAGGAGAACTGGCGAGGCCAGAGTACAACTCGTTTTTCACCTGGCAGCCCTGGCTGCCCTGGCCAAACAGACGTCCTCCATCATCGGGATGTACGCCTGCAATCCCTCGATCCTGGAGCTGCTGCTCACGAACTGCAGAGCCCAGGATATGGCGTTATGGAGCAGATATCCCTCCACACACCAGGCCGTTCTCAGTCTGCTGGTGGTGCACTGCCAGGCCAACCACAACTTCCGCTCAAATTCCAGCCTGCTGAAGGACCAGGACCGGGAGAACACCTCTCCGACGGCCCACAGCTTCGCCAGCATTCTACGTTTCCTTGACGCGATCCTGGAGCAGGCTGGCCAGCTGAGTCAGCCAAGCCTGCGCCTGCTGCTGCACTGGACGCAGCTGCTCCTAGGCGAGTGCCGCGGGAAATGCGAGGTGCTCCTCGGGCAGGAACACTTCCGCGGCATCTGTCGCAGCGTGGCCTCTAGCGTCTCCAAGTGGAGTCCCGTGGAGAGCGCAGCCTGCATTCAGACGGTACTGGACTACGGGCCCGAGAAGCTGCTGCCCGAGCTGCTGCTCCTCTACAGGGACACGGCTCTGCAGCAGCTGCAGATGCTCTCCCCCAACGGACATGCAGCCTACGCCCACATCTATGCCCAGCTTCCCTTGAAGCTGACTCTGACGGGAGGGGAGAACTTCCTGCCGGGGATGAGCAGCAGGCGGGTCTGCGTCTGGCAGCAGAGGATGAGCCAGTGCAGCGCTGTGCGGGACTGCGTGTTCCGGGACTTCTTCGAGCGCCTGCAGCAGCCGGAGCAGCAGCCGCTGATCCTCGGCCTGAGGGATCTGTTCGTGCGGAGTTGCCAGCTGGCCCCGCAGGACGAGCGGCAGGAGAAGCTGTCGCAGTGCACGCGACGTTGCCAGAGATTGGCCATCGCCTGGATGCAGTTCGAGGCGGCCCGCTACTGTGTGGACCAGCGCCTGAGGACGACCCTGGGCAAGCCGCAGGACACGTTCCTGGGCTTTGAGGCAATCATCATGCGGCATGCCCGCCAGTTGAGCGGCTGTGCCAAGGAAGCGGAGCGGTCCTCCCTGGACTCCCTGAGCCTCGAGGAACTCTCCTCGATGCAGTCGAACTTGGGAATGCTGCTGGGCTTCCTCGACGCCTTGGAGAAACTCATCTACAATGCGGCCGAGGGCAGTGCCTTTGCCCTGAGGCCCCCGGAGAAGCCGGTGGCAGCCTTTTTTCGGCTGAACAACCCTACCTGCCAGTCCTGGTTCAACCGCATCCGTATTGGCGTCGTCATCATTGCGGTGCACGTCCAGCAGCCGGAGATGGTCATCCGTTACGCCCAGGTGAGTGATTTCAATGATAGCCGTCGATATTTGGGTAAAACATAGCTTTTTTCCATACATCCAGCAAATCCTGCTCACCCAGAAGACGCAGGATGCAACATACAGCCAGGCGATCGTGTACCTGGCCTGGGCCTGGGTCAGCTGCCAGGAGGCGGACTCCCTGAGGGGTCTGTGCCTGTGGGCGCGCTCCAAGAGCACCAAGTCCTTCCAATGGCTCCAGCATGCGGCGGACCAGGCAGCCGGAAGAAGGGAGTCTGCCCTGGCTGGATATCGCAGCCTGCTAGCGGAGGAGGAGCCGACGGAGCTGGACGCGCACACGCGCCAATTCGTGGTGGCCCAGATGATGCAATGCCTCCAGGATACCGGACAGTGGTCGCAGCTTGTGGAGTTAAAGCAGCAGCAGCTCACACGGCCGGAGGACAGCGAGCTGAATCCCTTCCTGCAGCGTAGCAACGTGGAGCTGGGTGCTCTGGAACGATTGCTGGCCAAGGCCGAGCAGGAGCAGGCGCTGACCCAGGACCTGGGAGAAGCGCTCCAGGAGCTGAACCTCTGGCCTAGCAGCTGGGAGGCAGCGGTGGGCGGACATGCCAGCTTCTCCTCCGTCCAGGTGCGCCAGCGCACCGAGGACCTGGTGCTGCACAAGCTGTTGGAGGAGCGGGAGCTGCCCGAGCAAATGCGCCCTCTGCTGGATAGCCAATGGCGGGAGAGCCTGCTCAATCCCAGCTGCGACCAGCGATCCTGTCGAGAACTCACCCTCCTGCGGCACATCGTCCAGGGCGTGGCCAGTGGGCAGGAGCTGTATCTGGTGCCCTCGGGGCCTACTGAAAAGAAGCACCTCTCCAGCGCCATACTGATGCGTTGCATGGCTTGGACGCAGTTGCTCCGCCAGCACTGCGCCCTGGGCAGCTGGGAGGCGCTTTGTTTAGACGCCGTGGCCTCCGCCCGCGAGGAGGGGAATCCCTATCTGTGCGAGTCCCAGCTCTCGCAGTTCTTCGGTCAGCCGCTGGAGGAGATTGCCGGGCAGTTCCCCTGCCCCCTGGACGCTGAGAGCCCAGTGCTGGTCCGGGGCTACGCGGAGCTGGTCAAGTGTCTGCATCTCCAGCAGGTGCCGATGCAGGTGCAGGCGCAGGACTCCTCCATCGACGTGTGCGCCGCCCTCTGCTTGAGCATTCAGAGGAGCAGCCATCACCTGGACTTGGGAGCGGACCTGCTGCTGAATC
This sequence comes from Drosophila setifemur, assembly GCA_021224005.1. Lineage (NCBI taxonomy): Eukaryota > Metazoa > Arthropoda > Insecta > Diptera > Drosophilidae > Drosophila > Drosophila setifemur. The sequence continues at coordinate 11,353,078 of JAJJHY010001290.1, forward strand.
TCTCCGACTGGATTGCCAGCCGCACGTGCAGCGGCCTCACCACCAATCAGTCGCCGGCCCTGCTCCAGCTAGTGGAGCAGCTGCCCGAGTGCCCGCTCATTTGCGGAGGAGCCTCCGCCCAGCCCCTGGCCATTCCCCAGGCGGAGCGCCTGGTGGTGAGTCTGGTCAATGGCAGCCTAAAGCAGCGCCCCTACTGCGAGGAAGCCCTGATAGCCTACGGCAACTGGTGCTATCGCTGGGGCAAGAAAATCGTGGACAGCGGCTGCGTCCTGAACCAGTGCGACCTAGCCAGCCTCACCCAGGCCCTGGACCGCGACCAGCCCCTGGACGCTGAGAGCTTGGCTGAGCTGCAGCAGGCCCTGGCCATGGAGCAGCCTCCGGCCAAGTGCGAGGAGGCCTGCCCAGTGGCAGCTCGGGCTAGAGACGATGAGGCAGCCAAGCAGTGCCTGCGCCGGCTGAGCCTGTTAGCGGACAAGCCACCGGAGGTTCTGGACGCCATCCTCAAGATCTGGAGACGGGCCATCGCCAACACCTACGAGTACTACAAGGATGCGGCGCGCTCCTACTTCCAGTACCTCAGCCTGAAGGCGGGCACCGACGCGAAGGGAGCGGCTCCGCGCTTCCATGTGGATGACAGTAACCTGGTGACCACCACTCTGCGGCTGCTCCGCCTGATTGTGAAGCACGCCAGTGGGCTACAAGAGGTCCTGGAGCAGGGTCTGCGCACCACTCCCATCGCTCCCTGGAAGGTGATTATTCCGCAACTGTTTAGCCGCCTCAACCACCACGAACCGTATGTGAGGAAGAGCGTGTGCGCCCTGCTCTGCCGCCTGGCGGAGAGTCGTCCCCAGCTGGTGATCTTCCCAGCCGTGGTCGGAGCGAACAGGGAGCAGCAAGAGCCGACCCAGACGACGCCCTCAACGGAAGATGCCTGCTGCTACGGGTACCTTCTCGGTGCCCTCTCCAAGCAGGCGCCCGAAGCAGTGCAGCACGTGCAGCTGATGGTGAAGGAGCTGAGGCGCGTGTGCCTGCTGTGGGACGAGTACTGGATCCACTCGCTGGCCCACATCTACAACGCCTACGTGGGCCGGGTGAGTGCTTTGGCCACGGAGTTCCGTCCGGACGACCACGAGGGCAAGAACAACCGATTCAACTGCTGGAGGCCGCAGCTCCTGACCGACCTCGAGGCATTGGCCGCTCTCACGGCCCGTCCGCCGGAGACCAGCTACGAGAGGAGCTTCCGCAAGAGGTTCGACACTCCCATACGGACCACCCTGGAGGCTTTGAGATCCCGCCGCTTCCCGGAGGCCTGGGACAAACTGAAGCAGCTCTACCACATCCTGCAGACCAACATGATACGGGGCACGGGTAACACCCTGAAGATGCAGAGCCTGAGCCCGGTTCTCTGCGGGATCGGACGCATGCGCATCTCCATGCCAGGGCTGGACTCGCACGGTCCGGACCAGGACCAGGACCAGGTCTACATCGAGAGCGTGGAGGGCTGTGTGTGCGTGCTGCCCACCAAGACGAAGCCCAAGAAGGTGGCCTTCTACGGGAGCAACGGACAGCGGTACACGTTCCTGTTCAAGGGCATGGAGGACCTCCATCTGGACGAGCGCATCATGCAGTTCCTGTCCATTTCCAACGCCATCATGGCCTGCCGGAGCGACTCGCCTCCGGGGAATGGCTGCTATCGGGCGCATCACTACTCGGTGATCCCCCTGGGACCCCAGTCCGGGCTCATCAGCTGGGTGGACGGAGTGACTCCGCTGTTCGCCCTCTACAAGAAGTGGCAGCAGCGCCAGCCGCAGTTGGCGCAGGGCAAGTCCGGAGCTGGAGCTGGACCCGGAGCGGGAGCGAATGCCACGCGTCGCTTTACGGACCTGTTCTACAGCAAGCTGAGCCCCCTGCTGGCCAAGCACAACCTGACGGTGAGCGATCCCCGACGGCAATGGCCCTTGGCCGCACTACGCCAGGTGCTCTCCGAGCTGTCGCAGGAGACGCCGGGGGACCTGCTCGCCCGGGAGCTTTGGTGCCAGGCCGCAAACTCCGCCGAGTGGCGGCAGTCTGTCCGGCGCTTCGGACGCTGCATGTCCGTCATGTCCATGATCGGCTATGTGATCGGCTTGGGCGATCGTCATCTGGACAACGTGCTGATCAACCTGGGCAGCGGGGACATCGTCCACATTGACTACAACGTCTGCTTCGAGAAGGGCCGCACGCTGCGAATCCCGGAGAAGGTGCCCTTCCGCCTCACCCAGAACTTCGTGCATGCCCTGGGAGTTACCGGGATCGAGGTGAGTCCGTATCTGAGTCCCCATTCTGATTTATTCTCCCATAATTATGTTCTTAAGAGGCGAGCCCGGGATAAGTCCAGGTTTCAGCTAATTATTTATTATTATTTCCCATCAAGTTTGTCCGAGTGATCCGAGTGATTTCCCATTTAACTTGTTAAGTGTTCTGTAAAGTCTGTTAAGATCCATGAAAAATTTAAATCAAAGATTTTTAACAGATCATAACTTGGCCAAATAAGGATCGATTCTTGAGAGTTGTACCTTCCCCGTTTCGGAAATTGGACAATATTTATGTCTTATCAAAAAACAGTCCATGTGAATTTTCATCAAATTCTCGAATATTATTATAAGAATAATCTGTGCAGAATTAAAATTAACAAATTTAAGTTAAAAAGTTTTGAATACCGATTTTAAAGGTATTTCAATAACTTTTGAGGTATTCCAAAAGTTTACCTGTTGTGAAGAAAACTATCTTTGAGCCCAGAACTTAACCCAATCGAAAAAACGGGGAAAAAAAGAAAACAGCTTTTCGAGGAGGGGGTGCACTTTAATTGCTTTTATATCCAAAATCACTGAGTGGCCTTCGGCTTGACCTCCTGCTGGTAGCCCGTGGAGGAGGAGGTGGCCTCCATGCGGTGGTGCTTGCCGTCCGCGGGCAGCTGCTCCTCGCACTGCCTCGTCGAGCGACAGCACAGGGTCTGGGCGAAGGCTCTCCGGAACCCGGAGTTCTTCCACGAGTAGATAATCGGGTTGAGGGCCGAGTTGGCCATCGCCAGCGAGAAGGTGGTCTTGTAGATCAGCGAGCTGCTCCGGCAGATGCTGAAGAGCTGGGCAATGGCCACGCAGAAGTAGGGCAGCCAGCAGAGCGTGAAGCAGCCCATGATGAACACCACGATCTGGACACTCTTCCAGTCCGGGTGCAGGAGCAGTCCCCGCATCGTCGTCGCCTCGTCCGCGTTGTACACCACCGACTGTCGGAGGCGCAGGGCCTGCTTGGAGGCCTCTCTCATGATGCGCCAATAGACCACGAGCATGCAGATCCAGATGATCACGAACCCGGGAGTAATCACCCCGGCAATGTAGCCGGGGGCGAGGACCTCGTCGAACTCGCAGTTATCGGCTTCGGGCCAGCGGTTCCAGAAAACGGGAAGCAGGGCTACCAACGCTCCCAGACACCAGTTCGAGATGATGATGCTGTACGCAACCCGACGGGTCATGTATCTGGGAAGGGTCAGATGGGGATGGGGTTAGTTCCCAAGGAGGTCGCTAGGGACTAGGGGGAATCTTCCGATCTTACCTCCTGTAATGCAGGGCATAGACCACAGCTATGTAGCGGTCCACGGCAATGGATATCAGGGTCAGGATAGAGACGCAACAGGCACAGATGAGCAGGAAGAAGCGCAGCAGACAAGGCCCCCGCATCGCCCCGATGTCCGAGCCCATGTAGAAGACAAGGTGGTAGGGCAGGGATAGGCCCACGACCAGGTCGGAGATGGCCAGCGACAGGATGAACAGGTTGGAGATAACCGAGCGCAGATGGCGGCACTTGCGCACGGCCACAATGGTGAGGATGTTCCCGCCCAGGATCAGGATGAACAGCACGGCGTTGATGGCCAGCCAGAGCACGTGAGCAGCGCTCAAGGCGGCGGAGGACTTTAGGTCCTGCTCCCCTGCGGACTGGCCTTCCACCTGGGTGGCATTCGCGCGCGACCACAGGAGCTGCTGCACGGAGCTCCGGAGGTCCGGAAAGGCGGACGGGGAAGTGCTGCTGGTGTTGCTGGAAGGTTCCATGACAAGTCTCCGGAAGAACGCAGGGCCCGCGACGCCAGTGGCCAGTGGAACATGAGGCGGGCGAATGGAGGAGCTGAAGCTGGAGTGCCGAGCACGGAGCTCTGCCCTGCTTTGGGCCAGGACTTCGGCACCCGCTCGTATCGGCTCGGATCGGTTCGGCCTGGATCGTGGGCGTCGTTTGTTTACGTTTCGCTGGTCGCTGTCCGCGCTGGAGAGCCCTCCAACATCGTCATCGTCATCGTTCCCAATCGTCCGTAGTCAGTTAACTGAACTGATAACAGGGCAGATCCAGCGTGAGAACCGCAATCCGTCGATAAGCCGGCCACTTACGCTGGTTTGGAACCGGCGGACCTGGTCGGAAAACCAGCGAACCCAGCACCTAACCGATGGCAAACCATTTGGAGTGTCGGATCGCTGGGGGTTTTAGCAGATTAGCCTAGCCCTGCTTCCCAGACCGAAATAGAAACGATAAACTGACAAGAACGGAGGGCGAGGACATCCCGGGGTGGGGAAGGCAGTGCGGTACTGCGATATATCTACTATATAGGTAGCCTTGCTGGGAAGATGGGACTTTTAGAGTTTATGACCAATCTCAACCATCTTGAGGAGTATTTCAAAAATAACCATCCAAAATATATATTTGAAATATCCGGAAATCCGGAAAATATATCAACCAATCGGTAGCCACAACTTGTCTAAAGATCAATCATATATATTCCAAAGGTATTGTTTGGCACCTCCCTAGACACGATACATTTTTTGGGTTCCCCAAAACCAACCAAAATACCCCAAAAAAGAATCCGCTAGCTGAAGGCCCTAATCCCCCAGCTCGATGGATTTTTATCCGTCATATCTGTCCAACAACAGATGACACACAAATTTTCGTTTGTTTTCGGCGATATCAGTCATCTGAGCATCTGCACACATATCGCTAATATATATAATCGTAGATACCAGATACATAAACCAGATATAGTTGCCAATTGGGCCACTCCACGAAGCCGTGTGCACCATGTGGGGTATTGCCAGCACTTTGGAGGAATTGACAATCCGAGAAGCAACATTGGAACTGGGACTGGGTTTGGGGTTGGGGCTGGGAGGATATGTCGGGGTAAATCTGAACCCTCGATAAAAGTCCCCGTCGGACGGAGCTTATCGCAGAAATTACGAGCCAATCTACAATTGTAAACAACGATTAGCGTCGGTCGGTTCCCAGCGAGGTTGTATATGTAGAACATGGTTATGGCTATGGTTCTGGTTCTGGATCCGGCTGTGGGTTCTGCATTCTGGTTTCCGTTTCCATTTCTGTTCCCATACCCTTTCGGAGGGAGAGAAACTTAATCCCAGGGTGAACTCTTGTGTGTGGGTTTACAAGCCGTAAACATCCCATCCTCAAGCAGGGAGGGCATTTGCAACTTCGGGTTGGCCTCTGGTTGGAATAGGTCCCCATAAAATCAGCATTGCTAATATCGGAATCGGAATCGTATATCTGTTTTTGCTTTACGACATCCCGACACCCCGATATTCAGATATTTGCATTTATGGTTCCCGTTCCCCGATCCCCGTTCCTGTACCCCTTCCCCTTCCCGTTTCCGTTCCCGACGATGTCCCATTTATGGCTGTGATATATATCTTTTACGGCTCCAACTTTCCTTTAGGAAACTATAAATTATTGTTTTTGCTTTTTCTAGGGTCCCTTCCGGCTGGGCTGCGAATATGTGCTGAAGGTGATGCGCAAGGAGCGCGAGACCTTGCTCACCCTGCTGGAGGCCTTCGTGTACGATCCGCTGGTGGACTGGACCATAAACGACGATGCGCAGGCCCTGAGGAGATCCCTCAGCTCCAAGCAGGCGACAGCCGGCGGAGTTGTGAGCGGGGATCAGAAGCCCTACAAGAAGGACAAGGCCAAGGGCAAGCTGCACGACTGGGACGCCAAGCGGCAGCATTTTGTGGCCAAACTGGGACAGCTCCAGAAGTTCTGGGCCACCAGCAAGTGAGTGGAATAATCTGTATTCCTAGATACAACTTTTTGAAAATAAACTTTTTTTCAGGGTGGACATGCTGTTGCAGCTGCAGGAGATGGACCAGGAGGTGGGCCTGCTGCAGGCGGCCCAGGATAGGCGCCTCACCATCGAGCAGGAGCTGGTGGAGCTGAACCAGCGCAGTGCCCTGATCGCAGAGATCAAGTCCCTGGGCACTGCCATCGAGAGTCACTCCTTCAACACCGCCTCCGTGCGTCATGCAGTGCGTCGCAACCACTCGGAGACTCTGCATTCCCTGAGCAAGGAGCGGCAGGTGGACTTCGAAACGGTGCAGGAACTGCTTACCACCTACGGGCAGTGCCTGCAGCCATATCACTTGGCCGAGCTCCACTCCCAGCTCCAGCAGTTCCAGCTGGAGGGAGGAGTGAGCCATCCCGGCGAGTCTGCTGCCCTTGGGGAGGCCCTCCAGCTAAAGCCCAGCCTGGAGAGCCTGCGCAGCCAGTTGGAGGAGCTAGTCCAGCGCCTGGATGTCATAGCCCTAGAGAGTTCGGAGCAACTGCAGCAGTACGCCTCCGTGATGGGCTTCTTTCCCGAGCAGAGCCACCGCCGGAATCTCTTTGTGCGCTTCCACGACAGCTACTCCGCCTATGGCCAGCAGGGAGGTCAGTCTGCGGACAATCCCAGCCACTCCAATACCATAATCTGCACGGCGGACGTTCTCGGAGTGGCGGAGGCCTTGGAGGGTGCTTGGGTACGGCTCAGCTGTCAGCTGCACGAGGCCAACCAGAGGATCGCTTCGAAGGAGGCCCAGGCCCAGGCCTTGGGACCGCCCACTCCCGCACTGCTCTCCATGATCGGCCAGAGTGGGTGCAGTTTGTTGCTCCTAAAAGAGAGCCTTGTGCGCACCTTGGACCGAGCAGGAGGAGCCTTCGCCGCCTACGAGCAGTTGGCCCTGGCCAGTGAGGACGAGGAACTGCTGCAGCACCAGCTGCACTTCATCCACCTGGTGCGCTCCATGTGCCAGGGCGTGCTCTCCATAGACGATGGCCAGCAGGAGGATGTGCACCTGGGCCAGATGGAGAGTCTGCTCACAGCCCTGGCCCACCTCAAGCAGATCTTCGAGTCGGACCTGCCGGCCAGCATTTACAGGCAGCTCATGTTGCAGCCCAATCTTGGCCAGCTGAGCGCTCTCTGCGATTTGGGCGTGGGCAGTCTGGAGCAGCTGTATGCGGCTGCCCTAGTGGAGGAGGAGGAACAGAAGGAGCAGGAGGGGGAGCAGCCCCCGGAGCGGATGTTCCTGCTCTCCCTGCAGCCCGCCCACGAGCAGTTCCAACTAGCTGCTGGAGCCTTTCAAGCTCTGGTCCAGAGCCTCAAACTCCTCGTCGAGGACTCCCACGATCCCCTGGCCCAGCTCTTGATGGTGGGTTTTCCTTTCGAATTATTCGATTTCCTTTTCATACTCTTTCCATTTTTCTCCAGGATTTGGCCATACTGAAACCCGACCACCTGTTGCTAAACGACGAGTGCTTCTTCGGCCTTGTGAGGGAGACCCTGGAGGCCAGCCGGAGCTGCGACGTAAGGGAGATGGCTCGCCCCGTGTTAGGTCTCATCCATCGCCTCCAGGCGGATAGCCTGGCTGCCCTGCTTCCTCCGTTGGCCCGCCACTTCTACGCCTCTGTGGGACCGCAATGCGACTCTACCTCGGACCTCCTGGGTGACGTGGCCCAGGCGGATCACCTGTGCGAAGGCCTTTTCGTCTCGCTGCAGTCGGACGGCGGGTTGCAGCAGCAGCAGGCGGAGATCGCCCTGCTCAACCAGCAGCTGGAGCTGCACACTCTGGCTGCCTCCGCCCAGCAGTGGGCCTACTCAGAGGCCCTGGGCGGGGCACAGCTGCAGAGTAGCCACCACATCGTGAACCGCCAGAAACTGGCCTCAGCTATGGGGGACAACTGGCAGGAGCTGCAGACCGGCTTGGAGGCAGTGCAGCAGCTGCAGGCTGGTTGGGATAGCCAACTCGGCCAACTGCAGGCTCAGCGAAGCAACTGGAACCGCAACCACATCGACAGCTTGCTGCGCACAGAGCAGGCATACTTCAATCGCCTGCTAAGCCACGTCTCCGTGCTGCAGCAACTGGCTGACGAAACCAAGGCCGTGTGCCGCCTGGAACAGCATCCCCGGGCACTGAATACTGAGGGTCTCGCCCTCGTGGAGCACCTGGAGCAGTGGCTGGCAGCCTATGGTCAGTGGCAGGCGAGCAGTTCGCAGATCAGTGCCGTGGAGCAGGCCGTGGTGGAGTTACTGGATCCTGAGGGCTCCATCGACCCCTGTTGGCTGGCGAATGTGCAGGGCCTGCTGGAGGAGCACACCTGCAAGGTGCAGCGCGACCTGTCGGCTCTGGAGTGCGAGCAACAAAGCAAGCACCGCTTCATCTGCACCCTGCTCACGGAGACTCAGGTGAAAAGCAGATTAAGGCAAGGAATTCCGTGATCAAATAATAACAATTCTGTCCATTCCACAGCGCCTGCAGGATAGTATGCCCCGCTTCCACGTGCGCAGCCTGTGTGCTGATGCCCAGGCGCAGGGCCAGGGCAAAATGGTGCCCTCGGATGTGCAGCTGTTGTGCGGGCATTTGCGGGACTGCCAGCGCCTGCTGCAGTCGCTTTTCCAGCGGCTCCAGGAGCTGCGCAAGGACCTGTGCGGCGAGCGGAGGACCCTGAAGGCGGCCCTCCTCGCATCCTGGCGCCAGCAGCTGCAGCAGATCCAGGCCATGGCCAACGAGGAGGTTAGCGAGTTCTTCAAGAGCATGGACGACTTTCTGAACCACGCCACCGAAACGGACACCTACGAAACATTCACCACGCACTCCAAGGGTAGGGCTAACTGTCAGGGATCCTGAATATAAAACATATAATATTCCCTTCATCCCACAGGAGCCGGCAATCTGCACGAACAGAAGCGCAACGCGTACGGCGTGTCCGTATGGAAGAAGATTAGAATGAAGCTGGAGGGACGCGACCCGGATGGGAACCAGCGCAGCACGGTGGCCGAACAGGTGGACTATGCAATACGCGAGGCCACCAATCCGGACAACCTGGCCGTGCTCTACGAGGGCTGGACGCCGTGGGTTTAGTCAGCCTAGAAATGCTCGGCCGCATTTTGGGCTTTTGACATCGCAGCGTAGCACACGCAGAAGCAAAACAATGGGGCGGAGATCTCTGGATCGGATCCACCCTTTTCGCTGGGTCCTGGATCCTGGGTCCGGCACCCAGGCAGCAGGATTCGTAGCACCCTGACAGAGGGCAGAGGACGGCTTAGGACTAACCGAACCGAAACCGCACTGAGCCCCCCAGTTTGCCAACGCGATAGAGAACGGGACGACAGACAGACAGGATCGGATCGGATCGGATGAGGGCGCAGATCAGATCCCGAGTTCCTGGCGGGTCTCGGCCGGATCTCGGAGTTTAAGCCGTAGCAGTAGCTCCCACACTAAGGCTCCAGCCATCCGCCATCCATCTGGACAAACTCGTCGGGCGGTACATTCTCCCCCATTGCAATTTGCAATTTACGTTCTCCCGGTCACTTCAGATCTTTGCCAATTGCCATTTCGCCTTTGCCTTGAATTCGATTCGATTATACAAATGATTCATTTACGCCGTACCGGATCTGTTTTACTTACCTTAAACTGTTTACGTTAAGTCGAAAATTAGTTTATTAACAACGCAACCCCACCCCATACTCAACCAACCCCCTCAACAATCCCCTTTTTTACTTAAGCTCCAAAATTGTTAACGTGTAAGCCGATTATTGAAATGTGTTACCAAATTAACCGTAGCCATATTAAAACCATATATACGCCCATATATATAGATATATATACAATTAACCAAGCGATCACAACTGGATCTCCGATCCCAGGTCGATACAGGTGGACACAACCTCCTCCTCCTCCTTCTCCCTCTCGTTTTAGTTATTTTAATAAACGCAATGCTGAAAATGAACCGAATTCTTGTTTCCTTTTTCTTCGTCGATTTTTCATCATTTCATATTGCAGCGCACCAGGCGCTCAGAAGGCTTCAGAGGGCTGATATCGATCAGCTGTTGAGTCTCCACATGAACATAAATTAACAACACATCACAACATCTTGGAGACTCAGAACCTTATCGGTTTAAAGACTTAACGGTTATAGGTGAGTTTTGTTTTAAAACAACCGTTACTATACTAAATTGTGAGCTTACAGTGGGCACTCTCAGGCACTGAGCTTTCTGGGCGCCTGGTAATTGAGTTGGGAGAATGTGCCATTCACCCTCGCTTTCGCCTTTTCTTACAACAAGTTGCGGGACATTTGGGGCCCATTTCTCAAATGCTCTATAAAAGTAACAGGCACACAGAACCTTCAACTGCTTGATCTCCACTTGGGAGACTTATGAAACGGTTGTTCCCGATTTGTATGATGATGTTTTAAAACATCCGTTACTGGAAGCCTTTACAGTGGGAATATTTAAAGATTTTCGCCATTAAGGAAATACCCGAGTAAATTTTACGTTTATCGCTTTTATTTTTGTCGTTTAGTTTGAAGTGAAATCAGTTGTATCCTCAATCGCTCAATGCAACGCTATAGTTATACAGTTACAATTTATATATATATAATATACATATACAACTTTGTTTTTATATATATATATGCATATATGTGGGTGTGTGTATATCTGTACAGTACATTTAAAGTATATAATTTACAAAATAGTTCTTACGTGCTGCCGCCGCCGACGATTGTTGCGATGCGGTTGCTAAGGAAACTTTGGCGGATCATCGACGCTCGACACTCGACGCTCGATGATCTGCGATCCGATCGATCTGGCGATCTGTTGTATCGATGAGCAAGAATAAAAGTATACGTAATATGGTAGTAATATACAATACACAGTAATGATAATAAACGCACAGCTTGAAGGCCGAACCGGATATCGGCTATAAATATGGCTGGGGGACGATCTATCCCAGACAGGACAGGATAGCCGCGTGGCCAATTTTGAAACTCTCGACAATGGAACAAAATAGCTAAAACAATTACATAAACAGATACAGATAGAGATACTTTACAATCGGATTTGCCGTGAGCTTTTTCGTTTTTGACCAGAACTTCACATTGACAATTCACAAATATTTGAAATATTTCTCATTCGATTTCTGTCAATCTCCTCTTCATATTTTTTTTCTTTTGTTCAAACAAAAACACAAACAAAATGTGGATAACAAACATGGATATAAAAAATTACAAATAATTTAAATACATAACTAGCCATAACTAATTGAATCGTGGTGGATAAACACAAAAGTTAATTAATTGAGTGCGATTGTTTAACAAGTCCTCTTAAATTACACCAAAAGTTTTTGCGAAAATGGTTTTCTTTCTTCGTTACTGCTCAATCCTATTTGATGTACGGTTTTTTGTTATGTTTTTTTGGTTGCTTTGCTTTTTCGTTTGTTTCTAATTTATCATAATTATTAATAGTATTTGTTATTGTTACTTCTTTTTTGTTTTGTGTGATCCTATGCTTTGTGTTTCTCGTTTGTTTTGTTTTGTTTTGTTTTGTGTTTATCCTAGTTTAGTCCTGTTTAAAATAATAAATACATACATATACATTACAATTACAATTACATCATTATCCATAGTACAAAATATAAAATTTAACATCACATTGGTTGACATTCTTTTGTTGGTTGGTTGGTTGCTTCGCTTCACACTCCTTCCTTTTCCGGTTGTAGTTTTGTGGGTTGGTTGATTTCGTATTCTGCCAGTTTAGCATTGTAAATTAATTTGTTTCCATTGATTTGTGTGCGGTGTGGTGTTCTCTTTTGGGTACCATCAGCAGTCGGTCGGTCGGTAGGTCAGATGATCGATGGCTCGATCCCACTCTCACTACATCGTCTACTACTGCTACTGCAGCCGTAGCATAGCCTCTCCAATCTAAAATCCCTTATTCATAATCTGCGTTGTTTATTCTTGGCCTCCAGCCGGTGTTGCGGTGTTTAAAAGCTGAAATTACAGGGCGTTATTAATGGAATGTGTAATAGAAACATGCGGCTTACCCACTACAAGACTGTCACAACTCGAATTTGACTGTTTAGGAAACTTTAAACCAAGTGGCGACAGTCCGGTAGCGAGGTGCCAATTCTAAGGCTTACATACATGCTGAAAGTTTTGCTTGTGGGTCTAGAACTTTAGTTCCAACCCAGAGACGAGCCAACCCTCCCTGGGCAGGGCCAGTTCTCCTCTCCAGTTGCTCCGTCCACTCCATCATTTCTAGCTTGCACAACGCTTAACACAAAAACAACAGGCCAGGGAACTGGAACAGCACAGCACAACACAGCACAGCAAATGCAAATGCAAGTGTCATTATAATTGAGTTAAATTATGTATCGCAACCAGCTGCTGGACTGGACGCAACTCCGCTCCAGCTGGTCGTGATTAATGCCAAGCACCAGTGGGGGCCTCACCTGGCGGGGATTTTTAATCTCCAGGATGCTCGGGACAGGAGCGGTTCACCTCAAACCAACGATCGATGCATCTACATTATGTGGGGGAAGAGCAAAGAAATCGAATTAGTCGGGAAAACAGAATAACAAACCCGCCTCTACCCCTACCTCTACGTAATTATACATGTAAATTGAGTGGCAGAACAATAAAGGTGGAGCTAAGGTTGAAATACGACACTTCACTACATTTTATCGTTTTTCTCATACAATAAAGTCATTGGGACCAAAAATATATTGATTTATGATTTTTTTACGATCAATTATCTTTTCTCTGTATTTATCAACGCTTTTCATTAATTATGATTTAACATATATATGTCTATAAATCAATGAATAGTCAGTGAATAACCTGTTTAATCTATTAGTAATCGTACAATCGATACAACAGAATACTCCTACAATTGACAGCGAAGGGGCTGTAAAACCCTCTCTAGCAATTCAATGGGATACATTTGATGGATACTTTTTGTAACCAACCACACTCACCCCTTGTGATAGATGCAGAGACATGGCAGCCGGGCAATGGTGTCCCCCGGACTCAGGTCCTCCAGGCAGATGACGCACTCGCCCTTGGCGTCCGACAAAACGTCCTCTGGTGAACGGTACGTACGGTATGGAGAGCCATCGAATGAATTGGAGACCACGTGAATGGAGAATGGAAATATAAATATCGAAGCGAGCGTAAATAAACAATGGGCGGGCATACCGTTATATGAGAGTCGTGGTTTCGTTAGGCACATGACTAAATGGCATTCAATGTCGTCCGGCAACACAAACTTATTGCAAACGGGGCACTTGATACCTGCAATGGAAGAGCGAGCGAGGAATTCATTCGATTGCCGCAAGCAGAAAATGGGGGATCAGGGGGATCAGGGCGAGCACCCACCATTGAAGGACCAAATGTGCGATGGAAGCGAAGTGGCCGTGTAGACGCGACCAATCCCATTGGCGGACGTGGCGGAAGCGGCCAAGGCAATGCTCTCGGCAATATTGCTGCCGGTCATTGTCATGTCCTGTGGGGGGAAACAGAAGTATTCTGGATTAGAACAGCGTAAAGAGCAGAAAAGTTGAAGCGATTTTCCCATTATTCTGCTCGTGCTTTCCGGATTTAATTAAATAGGCCATAAACTGACCCGCAGGGAGTGTGAGCTTACAGTGGAATACAAATAATGGACCACTTAAAATTTTGTAAAAAAACAGGAGCACAAAATGTTTCAGCGGGCTGACAACGCTCCACTGCATGATCTCCTCTCGGGCTGCCTAATAAACGTCAGTTATCTTAAAACAACCGTTGCTAGAAGGCTGTACCTTGAGTTCACAGTGGGCACTCTCAAAGACTTACGCGTCATAAATGAAAATTGTTAGCTTTACTAACCCTTATGGAGTCGCCCAGAGTCCGCCGGGGCTGCATGTAGGACTGGGTGGCGGATCCGTTATTGTTCCCGGCGGAGGGGAAGCCAGTGTTGCTGTTCGCGTTCGCATTCGCCGACACCGTCACCGCTACGGCGGTGTGTGCGTGCGGATGCGGCTGCAGATGGGGGGGCTGCAGATGTGCCGGATGCCCGGCATGGGTGTGGGCGTGCGGACTGCTGCCGGAGGAGGTGATCGATCCCTGCTGCTGCTGGGCTGTCTGCTGCTGGATGTCCGGCACGGAGCTCAGGCTGCGCGCCCGCTGCCTGTCAACGGAAGTGGAGTTCTGGCTGGAGTGGTTGGAGTACACCTGCAGGCCGGGCAGGGTGCGCAGCAGGTTGAAGCCCTGGCCGGAGTCGCCTCCGCTCCGATTAGCAGCGGCAGCGGCATTTTGGGCCGCAGGCGACGAGGGATCCGCTGCGCCCGTGGAGCTGCTGGAGAAGGTCCGGGAGCGGGGGCTCTGTTGGCCGCTGGTGGCTGGCGTGCTCGCCTTCTGACCCATAGAGGAGCTACTGCGTCGGGCAGTCGGGCTCCCAAGAAATGGCCAAAGGATCTCCTTGATTGCTGGACAGTAGTGGGGGTGTGGTAATAGCAACGGGAGCTAGTGTTTTCCTCTTTCTGCTCTTTGAGCACCTCTCCTCCTCCGAATCCTTCTCCTTGTTCGCAGCGTTCCTTGTTCTAACGGGAGTTTGTGTTCTCCTGCTGCTGCTTCTACTCCCTCACCTTCTCCTCCTCCTTGTTCGTCCTCTTTGTCTGCTCCTTCGTGACGGCGGCGGATGAAGAGGAAGACGAAGACGAATACGAATACGAAGACGAAAACGAAGACGAGCGGAGCAGACAACAATAGCAAACAATAATGATGCGAGGCGGATGATAAATGCTGTCGGATGATAACTCTCTGAGCTGGTGTGTGTGTGTGTGCGTGTGTGTAGCTGCTGCTATGTGTGTGTTTGTTGTGTGTGTGTATGCGTGCGAAAAGTGCAGGGCAGGTGCGGAGGGGGTGGTTGGCGGGGGGTGGTCGGTTTTAGGGGTCGCTTTTGGTTTCGGTGCGTAGTTGATCGTTATTGTTGTTGTTGTTGTTCCTGCTGCTCGCTGCCCAATCCAATGGTGAAGGTGATGGTGTTGTTGCTGTTGTTATTGTTGCCGTCGTCGTTGTTGCTGCTGCTGCTGCTGTTGTTGTTGTTGTTGTGGTTCTGAAGTGCTCCTAATGATCCTAATGTTGCAACTGCTGCTGCTGCATCTACTTTTGCAACTGGCACTGCATCGGTGCCACTGCAACTGCCACTGGCGCTCGCTCTCCGCTCCGCTTGCCAAATTAGCTGCCACAACGCGTTTACACTCTCAATTTAAATGACCGTTTCCCCTCTGCGCTCTGCCGTGTTTTTCTCGTTTCGTTTTATGTGTACTCTTTGTTAATTTTAATAAAAATAGAGCTGACACCACCTGGCTCACGAGTCGCCGTAACATCGCCCTTCACTACAACTATCGAGTGCGGGCAGTCGCTTATTGCTGCTGCTGTCTGAATTATTCATGTGACTGCGAGCTTTTCGTTATTACTTACATCACATCCAGGACATACTATACATTTCTATACATTTCCTTGTTTTAGGAACTATAATTTTAGAAGCTCTTAATATCTAACCACTCATTTATTTATTTAAACGCATTACCAACCGACCAAGCTTTCCAATGTAACGGAATTAAGCTGCACGGACCATCCAACCGATAATTTCGTTTTCCCATCCCTAGAACCGGGAGGCGGGTGGTATATTTTAAACGTGGAGAGACGGTCACTCTAACCGGCTCTTGGCTTTCCGAATTCTTGTTTCTCCTGTGTCCTTTCTGCCGGCCAAAGGATACCCGGAAAACGGATGAGATGCAGTGAGTTAACAGACCAGGGAATCCCCAAAGACTCTACGGCTATCCTTCCTCCAATCCCCAACAGACGTTCGCGCGCCAGCAGCACCAGCAGTGGACGCCAGCCGGCGCCTCCATCCAACCAGCATGTTCAGCCCCTGGAGGCGCCCAAGATCATTGTGATTCACCCGGGGTCGCAGCATCTCCGGATCGGCAGAGCGGCCGACCTCAATCCGCTGACCCTACTCCATGGGGTGGCCTATAGACGAAGACGTCTGGAGGGTGACTGGCCCTACCACGACCCGCTCCTGCCCCCGCTGGACAACATTAATCCCGCCCGCCTGCAGGTGGAGTTTGAGGAGCAGCGGCTCGCTGTGTCGCGCATCCTGCAGCACTGCGTCGTAGACGAGCAGAATCGCCTGCGCGTGGCCACTCCCCCCCAGCAGCTGGCCCATTTCAACCGCAGCAGCATGGCGGAGAAGATACTGCCTCCCAGCGGTGTGCCCGACGAGCATCCCTGGCTCGATCGCGATGCACCCGTGCTTTTCGACGATCAGATTCTGCGGCTGAGCGCCTTCGATGCCCGCGACTACGACATACACTTTCCCATAAAGCGAGGCGAGTTGAATGTGCACAAGGAGAAGGGCGGCTCCCTGCAGGTGGGATTGTGTCTTTAAATGGCTTCTCCTAAGTGAACTCCAACTAACTGACTAACCTTGTCTCCGCAGGCCACCTTGCAGCACCTGGAGCGGATCTGGGCCTACGCCTTGGAGGTCCGCCTAAAGATTCCCCTCCGCGAGCTCGGAACCCACTGCGCGGTGCTCGTCGTAAACGATGTGTACGTGCGACGGCATTTGCGTGAGATGGTGACCCTGCTGCTCCAACGACTCGGCTTCCGACGCTGCTTCCTCGTCCAGGACAGTGTGGCGTCCACCTACGGCGCCGGCATAGGGTACGGGTGCGTGGTGGACATTGGCGCACAGAAGACCTCCATTGCTTGCATTGAGGACGGCATTTCCCAGCTGGATGCGCGAGTGCGTCTCCACTATGGGGGCGGGGACATCGACCAAGTCATGCTGATGCTGCTGCGCAAGTGCGGATTCCCCTACCGCGAGTGCAGCGTTCAGGACAGCTACGTGGATGCCCGGCTGCTGGACGAGCTGAAGGAGCGCTTCTGCCACCTGAACGCCAGTGTGTGCGGTGCCCACGAGAAGACCTTCACCCTGCGAAAGCAGAACGGGCAATGGCTGCGCTACACGCTGCAGGTTGGCGACGAGGCCATCATGGCACCCATGGCTCTCTTCCACACCGAGTTGCTGAACATCACTGGCAGGACACGGCCCGTTTGCACGCAGCAGGCGGCGCAGGACCAGTACGATTGCGAGGACTGCTTCGACGGGGAGTACCTGAAGGAGACGGGCCGGAAGAACGGCGCGAGGGGCGGGGACAATGGCTTGCACTTGCCACTGCTCAGCGGACCCGGGTCCGCACCCGGATCCCTGGCTCGCCCCCAGTTGCCTGTAACAGCAGACGACGAGGAGCTGATTGTGGTCGACCAGGAGGAGAGCAACAGCAACTTCCAGCAGCACTCCAATCAGCCGCAGCAGCCCGTCCTTGCCAACCACTGCTACCACAACAGCCTGGGCCAGGTTGTGCCCTTGGACCAGGCCGTCATCCGCTCGATCAACCGCTGCGCCAACTACGAGACCAAGCGCAAGATGTTCGGCTCCATCCTGCTGGTGGGCAGCAGTGCGAAGCTGCCGGGCCTGGCTGCCTGGCTGGAGAGCCGCATCAGCCAGCAGATGCAGGGCACGGGCGCCGAGGTAAACGTCTTCACCAAGGGCATGGAAGCTGGTATGGTGGCCTGGAAGGGAGCGGCTATTATGTCCGTGCTGGAGAGCGCCCGCGAGCTGTGGATATCGCAGCAGGACTGGCAGCGGCACGGCCTGCGCATCCTCCGGGAGAGGTCGCCCTTCCTCTGGTGATCGGTGGGCCTGAGCCTAAACCTGAGCCCGAGGGGGTCCCTGCCCCCGCTCGGCTGCATTTCGAATATGCTTAGGGAAAATGTAAATTCTAGATCGTAGTCCCATGAGTACAACTATGTAGGATCGTAGCCGTAGACCCAAAATACCCACCAAAGCAAATAAAATGCAAATGCGGCAGCGAAAGGCAAGTGTTGTGGCCAACCGCGCGGTAAGTGGATTGAGATTACTTGGGTGGACAAAACAAACAATTTATATCTTAATGAACGCAAAAGTAAGGAAAATCAATTGAACTTCAAAATACACGAAACAAAAAGAGAAAACTAACTTATTTTTGGCTTTCTTCTGTTGGTATCAAAAAGGGATTACTTAGGTGGACCAAATATGAATTAATATATATTTGCAAGATTCGAAAATATTGTAATTGAAGAGAAAAGTTAAGTTAACTTAGAAATGGAAAAAAAAAAACAAGAAAGAATCAAGTTAGCTTGGCATGTTCTCTGTGAATTGCTTGGCATATAGATTATAAGGAATAATAAACATAATTCAAAGATTAGGTAAACAAATTTAGAATTCCGTGATAAGCAATAAAACCAAAACAAATGCCCGTGTTGTTTTGTTTTTTGGTGTTTTCGCCACTTGTTTTGCACAGCAAATGCGAAACTTTATCGTGCGATGGGTGCGACACTTTGACCATTAAGTAAAACAAGATCTTATCAAAAGTAAAACAAAACGAAAAATGCATTTGCCACATAGAATACAGATGCAGAGACAACACTGGACAGGCAGAGGGAGCGGAGATCAGATCACGCCAGGTACTTGGGTGCACTGGAGCCCATGTAGTGGTACAGATCCCCCAGGGTGGAGCGCACTAGCTTGGCCTTGATCGTGTCCCGCTGGAGTCGCTGGTAGGCCTCGAACCGGTGGCATCCGCCGAAGCTGAAGTAGTAGTCCCCACCCTCGCTCCCGGTGATCCACAGAATATCGATGGGGGGCACCTCATCCTCGCTGGTCTCGCGCTGTATTGGGCGAGAGGAGAGTAAAGGAGAAGAGAAAGTAGTCGGCAAAGTGGAGTAACCAGTAACCAGTAGAGCAAGTATGAGTGTCTTCAGTACGCCAATATGGAAAGCATATTTGCTATAAATTCCAATTCAAGTTTTATCTTATCGGTGAATTAAATTGATTTTAAATAATTTGTATTTTAAATTTTATACAAAATCTGACAGATACATTCCCAATGTTCTTCGTTTCGGTGTATCTTATGCTTGGGTTTACAGTTCTAAATTAATTTATTTATGCAAAATACAAATATTACGAAATTTGATTTTAGTTTACTATCTGTTTTTATATTATTATTATTTTCGTTTGGATTGTTATCTGGATTTTATTTATTTATATATAAGAAAACTGAATTTAAATTTGATTTGATAATTTTCAAAGATAATTTAGAGTTATATTTGCAATAAACATGGGGACACAACATTAAATCGAATGAATTTCTGTTTTGCTTAGTGGTTATTGTACAGATGACCCACTTGGCAGAACCTAGTAAGACCCAACCCAACTCGACCCACCTTTATGGTGTCCATGAGGGACTGCACCTTGGCTTCATCGAGAACGGAAGGAATTGGTCGCTTGATCACCTTCATTGGCACATTGTGGATCTCCGCTATGCTGGCTGAGTGCACTGAGGTCTCCATGATCCTGGTTGCGAAGTTGTTTACCTGCCAATCGGATCGAATGGGAGTGGAAGTCGTCTCCAGTTTAACTTGTGAAATTGTAACAACATCAGCAGCAGGGTTGCCAGCCCCCTCGCAGCAGAACAAACAACAAATCAAACAAAATAGAGAACTCACGAATTTCGAATTTTGTGGGGAGTTCTTGAAGAAACCACTTGGCAGCAGGATGGGAGCGTAACCAGAGAAGCGTCTTCTCGCCTGCCGTATGGACTGGCTAATGAACTCCATTGCTGGAACGCTGGATCGCTGGGCTTTCGATCGCCGGGCAGAGGCGTGAAACTCGTTTTAATGTGCACTCGCACTCGCATTCGCACTCGAACTTGCGGGCATATGTACAAGCATATATATGTTTACCGCTGCTCTGCTCTGCTGCTGCACGGCAACTTTTGTTTGTGCGGTGCCTTTGCATAATCAACACCGCTGCCACGCCCCCTCCACCACCCACCGCCCACTGCAAGGTCCCCCACAAAACGCCAAACACACACACACTAAAACAAAAACAGAAACAAAGCAAAAGAAGCAGAATTATTGCCCGGCGATAAAAAGTCAAATGAAACCGAAATTCAAAATACTTATACAGTCGAACTTCCATACCTCGAACTGGAATCTCGAAATACTTTTCGAATTCGAAGTTTGACAATTTTAAAGGTTTTGAATGCTAATTTTTCTATAAATGTATATACAACAAATAAAGCAAATTGAATGGCATCAAATAAAAAAAAATCACTTAACTTGTTACTTACTAAATTAAGAGAAATTTAAATTCGTAATTTATGTTTTGGCAGATTTTTAAATTATAGAAGTTCGAAAATACTTTCGGATTATTTCGAATTCGAATTGAATATTTTTCCCACATATAGTAGCATATCAATTGGTGCATATACGAAAACAAATTAAATACTTTTTAAATTATGGAAGTTTCCCTGTCCAATGGTGGATCAGAGCAGGCAGAAAGGGAAGGGAGGGAAGAATCCTCCGCCAACAGCAGAATCGCTTCTTTTTCTGATTAGCGTCTGACAGAGAAATTAAAATGTGTAATCTACGTTGACAACTCTTGCTGGTTGTTTTTTGCCTCGCACCGCGCCTCCTATCAGAAGATAAACATATACGAATTCGCCTGTGGGGGGCAAAGTGTCGCCTGATAGTAAAATCGCTTATTTGAATGCGCCCCAAGAACAAGTTGCCCTTGCTTTGCATTAATTCGGGAATAAGAGCAAGTCGATAACCAGTGCACCGGACACTCGGCAACCCTGGCAAGGAGGCCGCGAACTGATTTCAATTTCATATTTGAAATTCATATTTGAACAGGGAAGGAAAACCATTTGGTTTCTGGTTGTCATCTTGAAAATAAAGAAACCCGAGAATGTTTTGGGAGTGTTTAAATTGGAATTCACAAAAACAAAACAAGTAACTACTGATTTAAGCTCGAAAACTTAGTTTCTTTCCAAGGCTGCAACGTTTTTGGCGAATGCAAAACTAGGTCAGTTGTTTTATTTCGTGGCAAGGCATTTTCCCCTAAAACGGTAGCTGAACGGTAGGGGAAACATGGGAAATTACACTATTATCTGGCTCCAGCATCAAGCACATCTGCCTCCTTTATTTCTGCCGCACAATCTTCAATTAACAGCAACGAGTTGTTCGACAAGCAACCGATTCCGGGCAATTGCCGGGTGACGGCTGACTTACCCTGCGGAGTCGCTTACAAAAAGGTAACCAATCGAGGCCGGAAGCCCATTACCAGTCACACTTGGCCCTCAGCCCCAGTCACATCTACAACTCCACATTACAACTCCCTTTCACAAGTCAATATAGTTGATCTGTTCTCGGTTCGGGTTCGGTTGGATGCGAGCATGAAATTCAATGTGGTCCAGACACTGGTCATCACTTTTGGCCTCATCAGCGTGCAAATATACGGGATCCAAGGTGCTGTGGTCCCAAGGAATTAATTAACCAAATCATTAAATACTAATTGTATGCGGAATTCATTTTCTTATGGTGCTCGGTGCTCGGAAGAATGTTGGTCGCTTAAAAAAGTTATTTTAATAAGAAAATATCGAATAAAATCTTTTTTAAAATTGCATTTTGAGCACACATTTTGTAAAGAATTATTTTTTATAAAGAAAGTTTGACGACTTAAAAAAGTGATGCTGGCATAAAAATACCACAGAAAAGATTAACACCACAATTTATCAAAAAGTTGTTTAACATTATTTTTTTGTAGTGGTCAGTTTTTGTAAAGTTAATTTTTTTAAGCATTCAAAATTATGATTTAAGGATTCACCAACTCCGATAAAACCAGCGCATAATTGGATTGTTCAAACAAAACATTGACACACAAATATAATGCTGGAAAATGCATGAATAGTCATCTTGAAGTATCCAGCATGATGAGTCCAACAAAACTGACTAAGAAAATGATTCTAAAGTAGTTTCTGGACATTTGGTGATCTGTTGTATTTATAAATCCAAAGCCTCCAACGAAAAATCTATCCATCATATCCGACAGATGCCAGCGGGAAGCGGATAGTGAGCAAGTACGAGCGGATCATGCAGATGTATCCGCAGCTGGGGACGGGCGGAGGAGAGTCCTCCCAGTGGCGGACGGCCGAGAAGGACATGCGACATCCGTGCAAGCGGGACTGCTCCCTCCAGCAGCCGATGACCTGCTACTACTACATGGTGGTCCACTACGACGACACCATGGCGGAGACCTGCAAGAGATACCTCCAGGTGGGAAGTCCCTCTCCTGACCCACTCGAACTAGGCAGTACCCGGAACCCTGCAGTGATGTCATTGCTTGAGAAATCTTTTCTTGTCTTGGAAAAACTACATTGTTGATTAAACATTGATAATGGTGTTGACTTCCAAGAGTGATCAGTCAGGTTCTTTACATCGAATCTATTTTTCATTTTTTCCAGATAAAACTAGTATATCTATACCCTTGCAACGGGTACAATAATATTCCCATATATAAGAAAATATTTACTTACCCAGACTCCGTCTTTCTCTCCGTCCAGACCAAGTTCCGCTTCAAGCTGAATGGGAAGGAGTTCATCGACGGCATCAAACTGGCGGAGGATATGCAATCGTCCAACGACGACTGCAAGTACGCCGACGGGCTGGAGAGCCAGGTGATGGTGGTCAATGGCCAGCTGCCCGGGATGGGCATCGAGGTGTGCCTGGGAGACACCGTGGTAGCGGACGTGATCAACAGCATGCACGAGACGACGACGATCCACTGGCACGGGATGCACCAGCGGCTGACGCCTTTCATGGACGGAGTGCCTCATGTCACCCAGTACCCTATTGAGGCGGGCCAGGCCTTCCGGTATCGCTTCGAGGTGGACCACGGGGGCACCAACTGGTGGCACAGCCACACAGAGCACCAGCGCGCCTTCGGGCTGGCCGGGCCACTGGTGGTGCGCACTCCCCCAAAGCTTAATCCCCACGGCCACCTGTACGACTTCGACCTGTCGGAGCATGTGATCGTGATCCAGGACTGGGTGCACAACTTCGTAGAGAGCGTCGCCGAGAACATCCTGATAAATGGCAAGGGCCGGAACCTGAAGAAGGGCGTCAAGACCCCAAAGCCAACGCTCTACGCCCACTTTCCGGTGGTCAGGGGCGGTCGGTATCGATTCCGGGTTATCTTTAATGGTGAGTGCGGTTCCGAGGATCAGGGTTCCAAATACACAGAAACCCAAAACTCAAACAATCATAGCTTGGCTGAATAGGGTTAGATTCCATAATGTTAAACCTTCCCGGGTTCAGCTCTCCGAGTTCTTCTATACCCTACAAAAATCGAAAAATAGAAAAATATGATTTTTAATAAGTTTTCGATAATTTGTAAAAAAGGTTACATCATAGAATTGAAAAAAAAAGGTAAAAAATTAAACTCAAGGATTAAGAAGCAGATTGATAGCGATTAGTTGGAAGATGATTTTAAGTTGTGCCATTTAAGAATCTGACGTTAATTAGGGAAGTTATGAGCTGAGAAGTGGGCACTTTTCGGAAATAATCTGTAACTTATAATTTAATCAAATAATTTAGAAAAGACCAAGCTTAAACCAAACATATCGTTACTAATTCAAGGTGGATTTCAAAATGTTACACCTTCCTGAATTGAAAATTTTATGACCAGTTGCTGTTTGACTTTCTTGGGCCCAAAAGACAGAGCCATTTGCTTATTAACGCTTTATACTTACCCCTTTAGGAGTGTCCAACTGCCCGATCAGCTTCAGCATCGACCAGCACGACCTGGTGGTGATTGCCAGCGATGGCAACGACATCGAGCCGGTGGAGGTGCAGCGGATCATGATCCACGGGGCGGAGAGGTTCGACTTCGTGCTGCACGCCAACCAGGAGGTGGCCAACTACTGGGTTCGGGTGAAGGGCTATAGCTTCTGCGCAAAGAACCAGCTACACCAGGAGGCGGTGCTGCACTACAGAGATGCGGACACCCGCACCCTGGACACGCACACCCTGAGCTACGCTTACGACGCTCCCGGGGTGACGCTCAACGAGTTGGGCGACGCGGTGTCCACTGTCCCATCCTTGGGGAGAAGCATCTCCCTGGCCGAGTTGAATGCCCAGCAGCCGGTGCAGGAGGTGCAGCCGTCAGTGACGTACTATACCAGCATGAACGCCTTCGAGGTGCGTCAGGGCGAGGGCTTCCGCTTCCAGATGGACGACATCAGCTTCAGCATGCCTAAGATGTCGCTCCTGCAGACGCGCAACCTGGGCGTGGGCCAGTTCTTCTGCAACCGCTCCCAGCAGGCGGACCTTGGCTTCAACTGCCGCCAGCGCCACTGCCGGTGCTCCAACGTGATCCATGTGCCGGCCAACCAGCACGTGGAGTTCGTCGTCGCGAGCCTCTCCAACACCCCGCATCCGATCCACCTACACGGCTACACCTTCCGGGTGGTGGGGATGGGCGTGCTGGGCGAAGACAGGATCGGCCAGATCGAGCAGATTGACCGCAGCAGCCCGTTGCCCAGGCGCGGGCGGGGCGCTCCCCTGAAGGACTCCGTGCAGGTGCCTGCCTTCGGGTACACCATATTCCGGTTCTATTCCAACAGCCCGGGCTACTGGATGTTCCACTGCCACATCTCGCCGCACTCGGAGAACGGAATGGCGGCGGTGGTGCGGGTGGGCGAGGACGTCGAGATGAAGATGTGCCCCGTCAGCAACTGCGGACTCTGCAGCTCGGTGGCGTAGGCGTAGGCGTGGGCCTACGCGTGGGGAGGACTTTCCAATAAACAATAAACAATTTTTAAGCTGGCAATGAAAATGCGTTACTTTTGAGCGGGTAAATCGGTTAACGGAATCTGTGCCGGCAGTGTTGCAAAAGGCACGCGTTCCGGTGCATGAATGTAAACGAAAGTAGCTAATTTTGATTTTTCTTCGTTTCCCAGAATTCAGAGAAATACAATTAATAATTACTTTTAAACTGGCATTTCAAGTGAGCATCTTTTCAGCGGTTTAACGGATTTGGACAAGTGAATCGGTTTTAGAGGCGGGCAACCAGTTTCTAGTGTTGAACAACACTGCAGTTCACACACGTGCCGGTGCACGAAAAATGTAAACAAACAAATCCAATCGCAGGATGGCCAAGAAACCAAAGGACTCCGACTCCGATTCGGACTCGGAAGACGACGCCCAGATGCGGCAGTTCCTGGAGGCGGCCGACACCACGCTACTCACCAACGCCATGTTCCAGGGAAACTCAAAGGCAACTGACACGAAGGAGGAGCAGCATGTGGTCTCCAAGAGTGCGGAACCAGCGCCTGCCAAGAGCGAACGCTACCTGGAGGAGCAGGAGCTGCACTCAAACGATCTGCATGTCACCCGGGAAATGCAGACCCACGTTTGGAATCGGCTCAGTGGCGTTATCCAGGGCCAAATCGAGTTTTGCGACCCCAAACCGCATCCTCCCCAGCAACTGGACTCATTCCCGGACAGAGTGAAGCTCGTCGCGAACGCAGACTGCTTCCTGAGTGCGGATGTGGTGGTGGAAGGACCGCCAGGACCCCAAAGGAGACCCACCATCAAGAGGCGCACTCCCAAAGAAGAGCAATCCCCGCCAGAACAGCAACTGGATCTCTCCGCCATAGTAGTGAGTGGGGAGAGCATATTGGAGGGCAAGGATCTGCTCTTCTGGGCGGAGAAGAAGCCTCGTCCCGACAAGTTCTTTCAGTACTGGTCACACGATACGCAGGGCCTAAAACTGGTGGCAAAGGATCGCGTCAATGAGTTCACAAAGCGCCGGCGCCAAAACCAATGGAACGAGTCAAAAATTGCCAAAAAGCAGAAGAATAAATAAACGATTACTAGCGACTATTGAAAATATAGAAGATTCCTTGTTTTTATTGCGATTCAAAGGTGGCGTGGAAGCTGGGTCCATTACCATTCCCGTTGCCATTACCACTCCCGTTTCCATTGCCATTGCCATTCCCGTTTCCATTCCCACTCCCACTGTTGGTCGATCCCGTCATGGTGGAGACGGAGGATACCTGACTCTCCAGCAGCCCGTACAGCATCTGATTGGAGCCGACGGTGCCGGTGGAACCGGCTGAGCTGCCGCCGAGCTCGTGTAGCAGGTCACCCACCATTGTGTTGCTGCTGCTCCCGGTGCCACTGTTGTCCAGGATGTTGAGGAAGTCGCTGCCGTTGAACTCGTGGTGGTTAAGCTGCTGCTGGAGCTGCTGCTGTTGCTGCTGCATGCTGCTCTGACTCTCCTTCATCAGCTTGTCGTACTCCTGCAGCACGCTGTTGAACTCGCCAATCTCCACCCGGTTCCTGGCCATCACCTTGTGCTTGTAGTAGTTGTGCACCTGGGTAAGCGAGGTGCCCGTAATAGCCGCGTACGCCCTCTCCAGCGGCACCAGACGCAGCATCGTGGCCTTCTGCAGGCGGGGATCGCAGTCGTAGACACTGCGGAACTCGCCCACGAAGCTGCGCAGGAACTCCTCGGTTGCGTCCGTCAGGAGCTGCACGGCCGACTCGGAGCAGTCGGTGAAGCCGGCCAGGCGCAGCATCCCGCACATCACCTTTCGCAGGGCCTGGCGACACGCGTCGGGGGAGAGCGCCGGATAGGATTGCGGATCCCCACGGGAGTACGACGTGTCCACCGTGGGTGTGAACCAGATGGGCTTCTGGAACTTCTGCTCACCCACCAGATCGGCGGCGTTCTCTGGAGGGAAGTCCACCTCGGGTATCATCAGGCAGGGATTGAGGAGGTAGTTCGAAGAGCCCTGAAAGGCAAAAGAAGACTATAATTTCCTTCCCGCCATAATTTCTTCTTCACTTACGTTCTTGTTCGAGTAGGTTTCGATGAGGGACTGCAGCACCTCGGTTTGCTTCATCACCTCAATGGTCTGGGTGACCACGGAGCTCTTCAGCTCCAGCGTGTGACTATGGAAGGGCAGATGAAATTATCCTGTTTACTTTCCTAGCCTTACATTTTGTTTACTTACTGATTCTCATCCGTCAGGGTATCGTCGCGCAGGCGAATCTCCTCCAGGTTGGGCTTCTTGGCCAGCGAAGGCACATATTTGTCCGGCGTCAGCTGGCCACCATCCTCGTCCGCCGGGATAGAGCCCCAGTGCTCCACTTCCATGGTGTCTTACAATTAATTTTGGATAAACAAAATGCGGTCCCAAACAAACTAAAAAATAAACAAAAGCCGCTGGCAGTGTTGTTAAACATGGCAGAAAGTCAGGCGAAGAGAGAGAGAAACACGAAATCGATGCTACTAAGTATCGATAACACTGTCGCGATAACAATCGCAGCAAGCATAATTTGTTGTTTGTTTTTAAGAGAAGGGAGAGGGAGTCGAGAAGAAAACTAATATAATTAATTATCGAGGCGAATCGAAACGTCGGCAAGATAACGCAGCGACGCAGACGACGTGTGGGATTCTCCGGCGGATTGGCGGGGCCAGGAAACGGAAACGGAGACGGCTACGGAGGATACGGCAACAAGATGCACCAACAGCACATGGACCTTCATGCGCCTGTGGACTTGAACAAGGTGAGTCCACTCCATTCTACCCATTCCCCTCCTCCAACTCCATATTCTCCGATTTGACATGTCTCCATGGTCCCCAGTCCCTGGACGAGATGACGCCGGAGGAGCGCATGCGGTGAGTGTTGCCTAGATTGCGGAACGCCTCTGTACCCTCTTAACTACCATTTCCCTTCTCCAATAACAGGGCGGAGCACCAGCTTATGGTGGAGAAGCACCGCGGGCACGATGCCATGCACTCGGAGATGGTCATCATCCTGTTCGTGACACTGGTCATTGCCCAGATCATCCTGGTCGAGTGGAAGAAGCGACACTACAGCTCCTACGCATTCGTCACCCTGCTGGCCATGTGGCTCATCCCGCTCATCATCTCATGCAGCTTCGGCTGGCTGCGCTTCATCATCATCTGGCTGATCTTCACCTGCATTACGGCCCTGGTGATGCGCCGGGCCATTAGCAAGCCCATCCAGGGCACAACGCCAAGGTGACGACCGGTGATGACTCACCCGAGAGCGGGGGGCGATTAAATATAACCGATAATGAGCAATCTTATCCAACTCGCTCGCAGGCTGGTCTACAAGTGGTTCTACTTCATCTACAAGCTGAGCTATGGCCTGGGCCTCGTCGGCTACCTGGTGATCATGGCCGCCTTTTTGGGGATGAACTACATCTTCTCGCAGCCACCCAACACGTGGATGGACGTGGGCCTTATGTTCTGCTTCTATGGCCTGTACATCGGTGTTCTGGGCAGAGACATATCCGAGATCTGCTCGGACAAGATGGCCGCAGCCGTTGGCGTGAGTATTCCGGATTACCTTAGCTGGGTATTGGTCAATCCTAATCTGTGTATCTCTCCTCCTACAGTACTACACACCTCAAGGCATTCCAACGCGGCATTTGGAGCACAATGTCTGCGCCGTTTGCGGCAACCAGCTTCTGGTTTCTGAGAAGGAGGAAGGAGTGATTGAGAACACCTACAAGCTCTCCTGCCAGCATGTGTTCCACGAGTTCTGCATACGCGGCTGGTGCATTGTGGGCAAGAAGCAGACCTGCCCCTACTGCAAGGAGAAGGTCGATCTCCAGAAGATGTTCCGCAACCCGTAAGCGAGGAATACGTTAGGTGTACAGAACATAATTCATTGAATAACCATATTCCCCTTCAGCTGGGAGAAACCTCATGTGTTGTACGGTCGCCTGCTGGACTGGATCCGCTGGCTGGTGGCCTGGCAGCCCCTGATCTTCTTCATAGTACAAGGCATCAACTGGATGCTGGGCCTGGAGTAGGTCCTAGGCACTAGTCCTGAGTCCGCTCCTAGTAGTCCACTGGTTCCGCTTTCCTCGGCGTCTAGTCAAGCACACACACACACAATACCCCCCACTCACTCACTTCGGATTAAGTGCTGCACAGATTGCAGATTACTAAAGCAACAACGACAGACCAATTGGAGCACCAGCAGCACCATCTCGCCATTCATTCCCAGGAGCAGTGGAAGCCAGGTAGTCCGACCGGATGGGAGGACGCGTTTCCATTTCTAGCTCTAGCGCTTTTCGGACACCCAAACTTTTCCATAGTTCGGTTCGAAACGTAAATGCAATTTTGGATATATATATGTGTGTATATATATATCGGTATCTCTATATTATACCTAGCCTATGTATTTATGTACATTTGCGTGTGCCTGTCTGTGTGTGTGTATATATCTCCTAGGTCTCCTGGGAGTTACTACCAATTATGCTTTCATTGTTTTACTTCCGTTCTGGAACACAGGACGTGCCACATTCAAACCAAACAGAGGAGGACTTTTCAAGCCACTTCTATTTAATTCTTTATTATTTATACATTTGATTTTATTGCACTTAGGCTCTGTGGGGTTGGGAACTAAAATTAAACAGAACACACAAAAAATATATGTATTGGCCTCTCTTTCGTTTCCACTCGAAATTCTTGCACTCGGCATCGAAGTTAACACTTTTATGGCTTTATTGTATACGTTTTTCGATTCTCTTAAAGCAACAACAATAACAAAAGGGGGGAGGGAAAGGGAGAGGGTTGCGCTGTGGAAAACACCCAAAAAGGGTTCTGAGCAGGGAAAAAACCATCTGAGAAAACTGGACTGGATTGGGAAAGCTCTTTAGGAACCGCTCTCTTTATCTATCTATCTATACCTAAGCCTTGTGTGTGCCCAGACACGGATTAAGTGACGCTCAATAGCCGGAGGCCCCGATCATTTTGCGTATCTGCTCGAAGGAGAGCCAGAAGGTCAACGACCACGGTGCCATCCGGATCCAGCAGGGCAGGAAGCCCTTGTATAGGGCCACAAAGCCCTCCTTGGCCACCGTTTGCCGCAGACAATCCACCGATCCACGGTACAAGAGACCCCTGAAAGGGATGACTGAATGTAGGAAGGAACTTCAATGGGAATCCAGCACTGCACCACTCACCTCCCCTTGTCATCCGTGGGCTGGTTCATTATGCGCGTCTTCACCACGTCTGCGGGAGTGCCCATAATTGCGGCCACAAATCCTGCGCAAATGGAGGCCAGCACATGGACCGTGTGGCAGTCGGGCATCTGCAGGCGGTGCATTATCAGGTGCTTGATGGTGTCGTAGGTGGTCAGGTCGCCCAAGTTCACCAGCGCCGCTCGCTGCACATTCGGAATGCTGCCCTTCCACAGGCCCTTCACCCCACCCCGTTGGACGATCTTCCGGAAGGCGTGCCCAGCACTGTGGACACGCGGAGGCTCGCCCATCAAACGGCGCCGTCCCTCCATCTGGATCTGCACCTTGACCAGGTCAGCGGGCGAGGCCAACCACTGGGCCACCGCTCCGGCGGTGACTCCGCACAGCGCCGACTTCCACAATGGCAGGGCCTGTGTCCCATCAGGACTGAACTCCTTCCGCATCATGTCATAGCTGCAGATCCGCACTCCGCTGATCGGTAAAGAGTGAGCAAAAGAAACGGATTAGAATTTGGCTGGACACTGGAGTTGAACAGGAACTGGACTGGAACCGGAACTGGCTAAGTGGCAAGTGCAGAGCTGTCTTCTAGATTGGTAGTAGAAGTAGTGGTAGTAGTGGTAGTAGTACGAGGGTTGCTATTTGTATATCTGACCAGGTCACTTTTAGCACTCAAAAGTTTGGAACTTGCAACCCTTTGCTGCTTTGTCATTTCGACATCTCGACGGCATGAAGTAGACAAGTTAAAATGTTCGTACAATGATTTATTACGTTAGTCGACGGGAATTATCAATTTACCTCGACTTTTGGCGATGGAGAAACCATTGATGCCGTACGAAAACTGATCAAGAAGGATCGGCATGAGATTTAGGAATAATTGGACATTCGCATGATCAACTCGTGGTAGACTTATAAATCGGACAAATCGTGTCGGTTGGTGTGAGACAAATACAAATACTCAAAAAATATAATTCAGGCGGTCCGAATCCTACGAATTGCATCCTTTCGAGTTGCATCAATACATTTTGGTTGACCATCAAGTACATCACCAACAACTTCAACAACCCCCAAGGATCGCTTGTTCATTGTTGGGCCAGAGATATAAGTAGCAAACCACGTAGTAGAATAGGGATTTTGGATTGTTTGCCCACCTATAGACGACGTGTCGGTAGAGGGCTGGCGTCACGCCCTGCCACAGCTTCATGGCACCCTCCTCGCGCGCAATCCCGAAGGCGGTGGCCACCATTCCGCGGTATTGCATCTGCTAATAATGGTAATCGGTAGTAGTAATTGAGGGTGCTGCATTGTAGTATCTGTATCTGCTAGGTACTCTGCACCTGCATCTGCAGCTGCGCCAGCATCTGCATCTTCTGCAGGCCAACCAAAAGAAAACAAACACACACAACAATCACATGGACAGCGCACACACAGAGGGTCAGAGGCGAAGTGAAAGTATTTCGCTTTGGATATTATATCCAGTGGACTTTTTTTGGAGCTTTCAAACCATCACTCTATATACCGATAATTCCCTTGCCGAGGGATTCTTTACAAATAACCATTTAATAACTACCTTGACTGATCCTGGAAGTATATTTTCTATTCTTGGGAATATATTTTTAATAGGTATTAAAGGCGATTCGAGGAATATATATTCTTAAAGCTGCTGAGTCCAATTTGTCTGCAAGGGTACTCCAAACCGATCCGACACGATCCGAGGTTAACCCTCCTTTCGTGTTCATGGATACAGTACCCAAAGCGAAATCGATTTGATTACACACAAATGGGGGCACATCGAGGAGGATGAGATCGGGAGGGTGCTATTTTGGGGGCGGGGAAGCTGTGTCTTTCACCTGCAAGCCGGGTCTTATCTGCTGCATTTGGCCGTGCCCACTCCGATTCGGTTAATCTCCTCTAGCGGACATTCAACATTTAAAGTTTCGAATCTTATCGCCCGATTCAGCGATTGGATGAGATAAATCAGAGGGGCCAGGCCAAGTCCCATGTGCCAGCTGCCAGGTTAGTTTTAGGCGATGATTGTGTATTGTGCGTGTGAGTCAACAAATGGAGGGCGGGATTAGGCGCAGCACAACATGAACAACAACAGCATGCAGGGGGATAGTTCCAGTGATGGGAGGGAAGGTGCCAATCCAGTACTTGTAGGGATGTGTGGATGGGAATGATATACCAGGTAGAGCTTGAAGCAGATTGCACCACAGATACTCCCCCATCACTGGTTAACAAGACCACATCTACTCACATTGCCTTTGCCCGCGCCCGTTGCTTGGATTTGGTTACTCGTCAGAGCCAGGGCTCCCTCGCCCTGGATCTGCAGGCGCGTTTTGGTCAGATCCAAGGGATAGGTGGCCAGCTCCGCTATGGATGCAGCCACCACTGACACTATATAGGTGCAGGCGAAGGAGTCCGCGTAGTCATACTTCACTGGCCTCAGCTGGTGGCGTCCGCTGGAGGCTGTGGAGGAGGATGTGGTGGGGCCGGAGCTGGCAGCAGTCGCAGAACTACCCGAGGACTCCTCGGGCTTGGTACTGGCGGAGCCCGTTGCGGCGGCCATTCCTGGAAGACAAGCAGAGCACTTAGTAACCTCATCCGGAGCAGGGGTAAGCATCACAAAACACACTCTCGGGGGCAGGTGAAACTTCGCACAATTGCGTGATGATCGGCTACGCGTATGGGTACAGGCACGGGTTCGAGGGCTTTGAACTTTAGCTTTGTGTTGTTGCTGGAGAGGATTACGGGTGCGAGGCGCCGAGCCCCTTTGTGTCCAAGAGTTCGCTTCCGATTCCGAACGTTGCTTTACATAATAGCTTTTGGCAGCGGTTTCTTCGCAGCGCAGCACGGAACAGCTAAGCACAGCACGGAGGTGTGAAAACGCGGAAAAGCAATGCTGCCAACGGAAGTGAAATGAAACGAACCGAAATCAAATCAAATCAAATCGAATCGAAAGCGAATCGCAGTCGCCGGGCTCTTATAACACTCTCGCTGGGCTAATCATGTTTGTCCACCCTGCTGCGACGCGGTTTCTATTTTTATATCCTGCCTGTGTCTGTGCTGGTCTGCTGCTGTCGGAGCTCTTGGTGCTGTTGGTGCTGTGCGTTCTACAAAACCTTAAACTTATCAGCAGCGCAGCGCCTCTGCAATAAAACAAACAAAAGCAACAGCAAAAGCAAAAGCAACAACACAAAAACACATCAACAGGGCTGCAGGGTTGCCGAACGGTGCACTGACCATCATACGATTAGGGCTGCCAGGCCAACGGTTTTCATGCACGGTGCAATACGGAGTTGAATTTGCTCGTGCTTGGCTTCCAGATATCATATAATTTTAAATAACAGTTATGTTATTATAATCAAACAAGTTAAGGGAAGATTTGTTATGAATATTTACCAGGTCACGTACTCACCCTAATATAATTGATATGTAATATTAACACTAATTATTTATTTTCGTTTAACAATACTTTGAACAATTTGAGTCACAAATATATTTTTTTAGTGTAGAGATAGGTACTGAGCATAGGACAACCCTACACGCGATAGGCACAGGCCGCTCGATCGCGGCTTATCGATAACTGTGCGACCAGAACGCGGCAAACTTTTGCATTATTTTATTTTTGTTATATTCTGTTAACAATTCGAACCATTTCACGATGCAGGCCTTTTTGAAGACGGGCAAGTCCAGTGCGGGACATGGAGAGAAGCAGCAGGGAGCGGCTACCGAGCGACGCAAACCGCCGTCTCCCTGGGTGGAGAAATAGTGAGTGATAAAAAAGCCAACCCAAGCCCATGCCTCATTGTTTTCCCCCCATCTAGTCGCCCCCGCAACGTGGATGATGTGGTGGAGCAGTCCGAGGTGGTGGCCGTTCTACGGAAGTGTGTCGAGGGCGCGGACCTGCCCAACATGCTCTTGTATGGGCCTCCTGGCACCGGAAAGACCAGTACCATTCTGGCCGCCGCCCGTCAGATATTCGGGGACATGTACAAGGACCGCATCCTGGAGCTGAACGCCTCCGATGAGCGGGGTATCAACGTGGTACGCACCAAGATCAAGAACTTTTCGCAGCTCTCTGCCAGCAGCGTGCGGCCGGATGGCAGGCCCGTTCCCCCCTTCAAGATCATCATACTGGACGAGGCCGATTCGATGACCCACGCCGCTCAGTCCGCTCTGCGTCGCACCATGGAGAAGGAGAGCCGCAGCACCCGCTTTTGCCTGATCTGCAACTACGTCTCCCGCATCATTGTGCCCATCACGTCGCGCTGCTCCAAGTTTCGGTTTAAGACTCTCAAGGAAGAGAAGGTGATCGCCCGCCTGGAGCACATCTGCGGGCTGGAGGGCGTCAAGATCGATCCGGACGCCTACAAGTCTATCGTGAAGATCTCTGGCGGAGATTTGCGACGTGCCATAACCACTCTGCAGTCCTGCTACAGGCTGAAGGGCTCCGAGCACACCATCAGCACGAGCGATGTTTTCGAGATGTCGGGCGTGATCCCGGACTACTATCTGGATGACTACCTGGAGGTGTGTCGCTTGGGCAATTACGAGCGCCTAGAGCAGTTTGTGCAGGACATTGGCTACTCCGCCTACAGTGTCGGCCAGATGATGGAACAGCTCGTGGAGTTCATTATCCACCATCCGGGCCTGAATGATACTCAGAAGGCCAAAATCTGCGACAAGTTGGGGGTAGGTTGGCCCCTCTTCTCCTGCCTCTACCACCCCACCAGAGAGCTAAGATCCTTCTTTGTAATTTCAGGAATGCTGCTTTCGCCTGCAGGACGGCGGTTCGGAGTACCTGCAGATCATGGACCTCGGCTGCTGCATCATCTTGGCCCTCAAATAGGGCGAACCAGCGTTTCCCCCGTCACCTCCATCTTCTCCTCCACCACTCACATATTCCTTATAATGCTGTTGCTGTTTACGGCTGATGTTGAAAATATATTTAAAAGTAATCTGTATTCTGTTAACTGCTCTGCTCCGTGCAATTAGTTGGCTGTAAATTCAAACTCCTCCTCCTCGCGTTCCCGCTTGACGGCTCCGCTGGAGCCGCTTGGATTTGCTGCTCCTCCACCGCTGCTGCTGCTGCCCGCGGGAGTAGTCTCGTTGTCCACCTCCATTTTGATTGCTTCGCCGGCTCCGCTCGGCTCGTTCTTCACCTCCACACCTGGCGTTGAGACTCCTGAGCCCGTTCCTCCTCCTCCGGAGGCTACGCTGCTGGAGCTAGTCACCGCCTTGGCAGTGGTGCTCGTTGAGGTGGTGAACTTGATCACGGGTTTGGGTATGGTTACCACCTGCTGCTTGGACACCACGGAGTGGGCCCGCTTTGGTCCGTTGGCACTGGAAACGGGCTTGACCACCGTCTTAAGGGGACGCCCCTCCAGTGCCGACTTGGTCATCTTCTTGGGATGATTGGTGGCTCTCAGCTTGTAGTTCACGCCCGTTAGGCAGTAGCGGTCCGGGGGCAGGCGGAGACCGCAGTGTGGCTTGATCGGGGGCAGTGGCATGGCGTTCCGAAGCTCGGCCACCTTGGCCAGCACATGCCGCGAGGGCGGGCCGGTAAAGCTCTTGTCCAGCGTCATCTCGGTAGCCAGGCGCACATCGTCCAGGTCGATGGTCTTCTTGCGGGCATGATTCGCATACACCTTGGCGTCGTCCAGTATGCAGGTGACATAGCCTGCAACAATTTAATGTACCCAGTTAACCATCTTTCTTAATCGAGAGTAGAGTCAAATTTTACGGAAGGTAAACTCCAGCATTTGGTTGACCACGCGCGGCTCGTACTCCTGGATGTTCAGCTCCTTCAGGATGGACATGATAACCTGCGCATCCTTGGGTACGTGCTTGATCTGGGCGCTGATCTTGGCCTTCTCAGCCTTCTCCACACTCATTGTTTATCAACTTTATTTAAAAAACAAAAAAATATGTCGGCGCTAGGGATGGGGGAAGCAACAAAATAAACTACAGCGTGACACGCATCTATCGCACTGCAAGCGATAACAAATCGAAAATCGTCCTCTGCTTATCGGTAGCAGCTTCGAAAGCGATCTGGCAACGCTCAACGAACCGATTTCTCATAGATTTCAAAATAAAATCAAGTTAAATCCCCACAAAATCACTTACAAATAAAACGCATTAAACAAATCCAAAACCCACGAATAACAGTCCAATCAACGTTAGCCTAATCGTTTTTGTTGGACCTAAAAGAAAGTCCCAAGTTAAGCCAAAATCAAGCCACAGCTCAAATCCATTTGCCTTCCATTTGGTTTGAAGTAAATAGAATTCATTAAACAAATCCCACATCCATAAAAACCAGATTCAATGAAACAAATCCAAAGAATTTAACGTAAGAAACTTTTATTCATTAAACGTACAGCTCTACATACAATATGCACTATACTTGGAAGACAATTTGAAGCTTGTCGCGCATTATTACATTCACATACGAGTACATTGTACAATGAAACGTTTTTAAGCTTAGTTATAGATACAGATACAGATACAGATACACACATATTTTGTTTATAATTATTATTTAGGTACGCTACATGTACGTTACGTGCTACAATAAATTAACTCTTTATTGTTCGTCTTGTTCTTTCGTTTTGCTTCACCCGTGGTCAATAGATATACATGGGTATTATATATATATATTCATATATATATATATACTCAGCCACCCATCCGTCCTCCTTAGATACTCGTATTTGCAAGATTACGCGCAAACAATTCGCGCACCAAAAACTCGGACGCAACTTTGACTCAAGTTTGACTCCCACGATCGATCAGTTATACATACAAGCATATTTGTCGCATATAGCTCTATATAGACTACTAACTAAATTCTCGTCAAAAAAAAAGATAAATGTAGGGTTGTATATTATGTCAGAATGTGTGTAATTTCAGATTAATCCCGGAGTAGTTCCAGGGATTGCTCCGACTCCTTTCCTTCTGCCGAATTTCTGTTCTGTCTTTTACTGGGGAGGTTCCCTCCTGGTCTTTTTGTGAAAATTCTATGCTGATATTGCTCGTAGAGGGTTTTCGTATTTTGGCTCCTTCCTTCCGTCCTTCCTTGCTTTCTTCCTTCCACGTTGCCCCGGATAACCTAGTAGTTATATGGGCCGTACTGGGAGCCGTGGTAGTAGGGTCCTGGATAGATCTGGGGCTGGGCGTAGTTGGCGTAGGGCGGATACGGAGGCTGCTTCTGCGAGTAAACTGCAACGGAGGAAGTGGTTAGCTGTTGTCAAGCATTACGGGCGGATTTAGTGATCCTTACCTGGCATCAGGTACTGCAGGTTCAGCTGCTCCTCCTTCTCGCGCTCATTGCGCAGGCAAACTGCCGCTCCTGAGAGCAGGATGGCGCTCAGCAAACAGGTTCCGATTCCTGCCCAGGCCACGATGTACGACCAGTCGTAGGCGATCTTCGTGTTGTCGCGGAGAACCTTAGGTTGATATATATTAATAAGAGACACTTTAGGGTCAGACAATGCGAAACCTACAGTGTTCCACTGCTGGAAGTAATCCTCTCCCACGACCTTCTCCTTCTCGAAGAACTCGACCGTGTGCCAGAGACCCATGGCCCCGGCTGCCAGGAGACAGGTGACCAGCAGCAGGATCGATGTGGCCGTGATGGCGCCCGAAGAGCGCTTCCAGCAGCCGGATAGGCCGGTCCAGAAGGCGCAGAAGATGGTCACGAAGCTGATGATGAACAGGGCGATGCAGGAGCGGGCCAGGTGCAGGCGCGACGTGGCATCCTCGTTGGCAATCTTCTCGTCCTCCGCCTGCGGGAAGTAGTCGATGTTCGAGCAGTGCGTCTCAATGGGCGAGAGGTAGGTGGGAACTGTGGCAACACAAAACAGAAAGGGATTAGATTGGGTGGGACTAGATTGGGTATTCAAAATTCCAGTTACCCGCTGAGGTCGGCGGTCGTTCCTTGGGGTAACAAATCCTGAAGAGTCCGCGTGTCCTCGTGTAGTAATAGTACTTCACATTCATGTTGTGCATCAGGGACTCCGCATCCGAATGCTTGGCGGCAAAGGCCTGGAATGAAGAGGGCAATTCAAAGATCAGTAAAGGATATCTTAAAGCCAAACTTCATTAAAAGTGGGTGAGTGCCCAGAAGTAAGTTGGGAACTCCTCAAAAGTTAACCTTCTTAAGGGATTAGTTCCCAAATCCAGCTGACAATAAAATGGTTATTCAATCGCAGTTTGTATGCGATCGTTGGCAAACCTGTTTCCGCCCCTCGTAGGCGTCTCTTTACAATTTGTTCAACTACCTCGCCTCAGACGCAGATTCCGACATACTCGTACAATCAAACAAACAAACAGAGATATAGAGATATGTAGCATTGAACCGATGTCGATCATCATCATCCGGTCATCGCGGACCCCTTAACGATATGCGGATGTACAGATGTTCATATGTTCAGATCTTCAGATACAAAGTGTGGGTTGGGGCAGGGGGTGTTATCGGTTGGGCATATGACTCTCGACTCTTGCCCCTCGGCTCTCGCCCCTCGACTCTTGAATCTCGGATCTCGGATCGTATCAGATCGAGTGGCCTTTGAGCACGTTCCGCGGTTTCGCATCGTATTTGGTCGCAATGTTGGGCAATCTACAGCCCAAGGTCCGCTGGGCCCATGTGCATGAGTGCATGAGGCAGTGCGTTTCGCGGCTGTAAGGCACTCGAGACCCTCGAGATTGCTCTCTCCCATTAGTGGGCAGCCTGTGCCTGTGACTTTGGCTTTAGCTTTAGCTTTAACTTAGTGCAGATGCCTTGAACTTAATCGTGTGAACCTAATCTTAATTGCCAGCTAAACGAATTAAACTAAAACCTCACTCATCTTCAGATAAAGTCTTCCATTCGAGAGATGTTTGCCCGCCAAACTTGTCTCGTTTTTAATCGGATTATTCAGTGCCATATACTTATAGGATCAACTGCAATTTATTGAGTTAAATGAACAAGTTTTTTGCATTGCCATACCATACATATATATATATATCTTTCTTTGGCAAAAGTGTTCTTGAATTGTGAGTAATGAGTTATAATAAGTAATGAGCAATGAGTCGAGAGATTTATCTTTTTGCTCTTGAAAATGCATGAGTAATGAAATCATGATTAAATCATCTTTTTAAGAGTCTTCCACCTTTGGCTTGCCAAATCTTCTACTGACCTTAACCCACATTGATCTCAGAATGCGACACATTTGATCTTGCGGGTTTTTAAAATTAAAGTGAATAAACTTGATGGGTGAATAATGGAATAATAAAATTAAAAGAGGAGGAGATGGCTAGAGATACTAGTTAAATGCAAATTTGGAACACTTTTACAGATTGCATCTGACAAACTATATTCATCTTGTATGGATCTCTTACATCTTCTATATTTTGTATGCTACTGTTATTCAAATGTTAATCCTAATCCTTTTTGGATTTATACAAAACAAGGTGCATGCAAGGTGAATGCATTTGCCTTTTCCCCTGTTAAATTCTTGCTATTCACTATATAGTAAACTAAAAGCGAAATCCGAACATTCCGGGTGATATCACGTTCCGCACGTTTTGGCAGTTTGTCGGAAATTCTACGATTTCGGCATATGCCGATGATCGCTGGCTTTTTCCTCCAACTGCCAACTGCCAACTGCGTACTACCAACTACCAACTGCCAAGAGCCAACTTCCAGCTGGCTGGGGAAATCGTTGAGCGACAGACGAGTTTTTCTTTATGGCTGGCATGCATTTTCATGAGGGGCAGAAAGAAATGAGACGGCGGACCGGAGTCGAAAAACGTGTTTTACTGTACGGTATGTCCGGTACTTGGGCAACAATGGGAAATACCAAGCGGGGATATATACTATACGTATATATAGAAGGCTTATCGCCCAGCCCACATCGAAACACCCGAAAAAATACGTTTCCCACAACGAATATCATTTTGTTGGTATTATTCCGAGTTGCAGACTCGATTGAAACATTAAATAAATGTATTTTAATGCCTCATTATTATATTCAAATTTGTTAATCAGGTTTTTCCTATGCTCTGCTTGCATCTAGCTTTTTCCGGTTGCATTGGAGCCGGACCTGGCCTTATGTAAATTGGAAAATGGTCTCCGCTTGCGTAACCAGCGTCTGGAAACGATGGTTAGGGCATCGCGAACTGGTTAGGGCGTTCCACCTTCCATTTCCAACCATTTCTCCCTCCGCCTTCTTTCCCCTTTCTCTTGTGAAATGTTTTCGCTTGGTTCGGCCCCCCCAAAAAAAAATACAGAAAAAAGCGAACAAACCGCTCTTTATTAGCGCCTCTTCAGTGGATTAATTTTGTAACTTTCTTATGAAAGTCGCCGTCGGCAATTAAGGGCCTCGGGGCCCCGTCCTATCCCATCCCATCCCATCCCCGGACTTGTAATTTATATGTGCCGATCCAACGAATGGTCCAGCAAGCCAAGTCAATCAGGAAGGGGCTGAGAGCTGGATTAGAAATGCATTCGAGTATGAAAGAAAATCGTTGCGAGATATCTCCCTAGCTATTCGTAGAAATCAGTGGTGTGTACCAGCCCACAGCCCAGACTCTGAGTCGGATTCAAATTGGACTCCTGCTGGAAAACGAGAGCGGTTAGCAAATGAGCAGCATTATCGGTTGGTTAGCTGGATTAATATCCCATGCTGAATGCTATATGCTATCTGCTGAATGCGACTATATGTTTTGATTTTTGTTGTATGCCCCAGGGGGGGTTACGCATGGCGGGACTTCGATTGCGAACAAAACTGTGAAGCGAAAAGAGCTTCAAGGTTGATCAGAGGGATAAAGCCATATTTAATACTGTTAAATAGATATCTGTGCATAAATAGTTTTACAATTGTTTCAGGAGCCTCCTACAAATCAATATATCTTTATACGATTGCCATATGAATTCTCTACCCAATCGATTGGTAAATCCACGGAAATACTTTCAGTACTTCCAGTTGACACCAGGCAAGTGGTTTGGTTGAGTAGTTCGGTGGTTTGGTTTACTTTGCACAGCCACAAATATTTTTATGACACCCAGGTTGGAGCACATGCGAAACTAGTTTGTCTGTCACCCCTCCCCCCAATGGAGACCATCGACCACCCCCCCTCTGGCCAACGACGGATGTCGGTGATTAGCCAATCAGGTAACAAAAAAAAGCAAAAACCAAATAAAAGTGAGGCAAAGTAAGGTGGAGTAAGGCAAGGTATTCGCTTGGATAAAACCTGATAAAGAAACTGGATCGGTTCTTGTACGGGGAGTGGTGGGGTGCTGGGTGCTCGGCACTGGGTACTGGGTACTGGTTGTAAGGATGCCAGCAGCTGCAACACCCCCCGCTCTGCCCCCTGTCCCTGCCCCTGTAGTAGTAACCACCTCAATTGGCTAGAAACCGCCAGCTGCGTTTTAAGTCGCTGGCAAAACGCGCTCAAGTCAAGGCCGAACAAAATGCGGCCCACCAGCGGCATTTTTGTATTTTTTGTTGTATTTTAGCTGGATTCCAGACCCCGGGGTGTGGATGCGATCTTTCCCCCGCTACACGCAGAGAAAATACACCGCGAAAGTATGTGATTAATTGCATAGTGATTCATGAGACTCGAGGGAGAGAGAGTGCGAAATGCAGTAAAAATCGTTTGAATTTTTCATGCATATATGTATGGATTTATAGTTTATGCACATATATATTCAATTCGTATTTATGGTATAATATTTTAATTTTGAATCTTAGAATTTTTGATTAGTTATTCAATCGTTTGTTATTTCTTGCAGTGCCATTGCTCTATATTTATGAATAATTCATTAGCCGCAATGCACACAAAACAATGCAAAACAATAAAAACAAAAACAATTTGCAGCAATTCTGCGATGCACAGACGTCGATTTAAGCCAGGCCAGACCAGACCAGGCCAGACCAGACTGGCAACTGGTTTATCTATTTCTGTTCGCTGTTTTTGTGTTTTGTATCTGCGTTTCTGGTTTTGTCGAAAAAAGGTCGTGGGAGCACGACATTGAGGGAGGATCGCTCGGCAATTTCAATTCCACATTCCTGCGGTGTGTGAGTGCGAGTACTTTGGCCCACACAGATCGCCAAGAGCGCAATTACAGGCCAAAGAGGCCTCATTATACACATATAGAGAGATACATTATCCAGCCCATAGAGTCTCGGCGGCAAAAAGCACGCGGAAGTCGCCAGCACAACGCGCACATTTTGTGGATAGATACGAGTGGATACAACAAAAATACATAATACAGAATACAGAATGTGATAAAAAGTAATAATAAAAAAAAACAGCGGAGGCGCAGAAACCTGAAACCGATTGAAATCAAATGATTTGTTTATTGAGTGAAGCAGCAAAAAAACTTAGCTTCGTTGTATTGGATTCTACGAGTATTGTATCTTTGGGATGGGAAGCGAAAGCGTTTGCAATCGCACGCTCAAGCGGTCTCCGTAATGAGAGACCTCGGATGCAGAGAGTTTCGGAGATCGCCTCGCCGAGATTCAAGAATCTCGCATGCGGATAATTGCGAGAAATCTTCGAACAGCCTTAATTTTCTATTGCCGGGACCTGATTACTCGAGATACTTTCAATGGCAACTGGGATGCTAGATGCTAGATGCTAGATGCTATTTTGGTGTCAGGTTCGGTGCGACGGAGGTGATAATCCATGCATTTACTAAAGATTACCGACGGAAAGTAAGTTTACTGTTTACCATTTCCAATTAGCATGCCAGCAAATACTTCCCAGCCAATTCCTGAAACTCTGATGACCAATTTCGTCGGTTTCCGTTGCCAGAAGCAAAACAGTTGGAAAGAAAACCGGATACATCAAATGGGCGAATCGGCGTTAATCTCTTTCTTCTCAGAATACTCCCAGGCCGAGAACGAATCAATTCCCAATTCCCAATCCCCCCGCCCCGTCATCGGTTTAAGTTTGGAGTTCTCGTCAGCCCCAAATCCCAAGCCCCAAGCCCCAAACCAAAAGCCAAACTAAATGCAATTCACTTTATGCTAATTTATGTGCGAGTTCCAATCGCGAGAATTTTAATGTGGTGATTTACCAATACGGAATTTCACATGATGTCAGCAATAAAATATAAATTAATCACTCAACGATGGCGTCAATCTGTTGTACAGAGTTGTACAATTGTATAGTTGTATATAGTAGCATAGTTGCAGCCAAACAAAAAAGTGGGCTCCCGGGAGAAAGGGTGGAGAAAAGAAATCTTCTGTCACACTTGGCGTAAGCGCAGCCTCAGCTGAAAATAATTAATTTCACATCGCAAATTAACATGTGTTTCGTCTTTCGCCCGACAAAGCGCTTACTAAGCGTAAAGACCCAGCACGAAGTGGGTTCCATTCATCGCCAAGCGGATTGCAGGGAAACCCACACCGCACTGCTCAGTGCGCAGTGCGCAGTCAAGAAAGCCAAAGAAAGAGCAGCTTTTCATTTGATATTTGATTTGGCTTTTGGGTTC
This sequence comes from Drosophila setifemur, assembly GCA_021224005.1. Classification (NCBI taxonomy): domain Eukaryota; kingdom Metazoa; phylum Arthropoda; class Insecta; order Diptera; family Drosophilidae; genus Drosophila; species Drosophila setifemur. The sequence goes on from JAJJHY010001290.1 coordinate 11,396,636, forward strand.
GCTTTTTTCGTAATACTTATTTGTTTCCAAGTTTTTTATGTTGTATTTTTGTATTTTTTATTTCTTATTTTTTATTTTTGGCTTTTGCCGTTGTCGTCGGCATTGCATTGCCCAAGTAAGACGGGCACGAAATGAAATCGAAGAGATATGGATATATAACCATATGTGCATGCACCTGGAGAAATATTGTCGTTGAGGAATTTCGAAAAATTAATGGAAGACAATTTGCAGTTCAATTAGCATGGAATTTAATTTTCAATTATGTTCTGTGTTTAAAAGAATCTGAAATCTTGCTTAATTAATTAGTTATCCCCTGTTTCTGTAGCTGTATTTATTAAATTTGATCAATTTAACATTTACAATTATCATTGTACACTTTCATTTGAAATCAAATATATATGAGAAGGGTTTTCTCTTTTTTCGCCGATCGAGCAACGAACCACGATTCGAGCTAAAGACGGGGCCAAAACGCAGTCCCATCAATTGGGTTTCGTTTGGGTGCCCGGGGATTCCAACTTCCAACTGCCGACTGGCACCGCCAACTCCCCTCCCCTCCCCTCCCCTTCCATCCTCTCCCCCACTACCCCCCCATAAAAACAAAGAGAAAAACAACAGCTTGGAGTTAGGGCCAAAAAGCGGAGTGGTAGCCAAAGCCAAAGCAAACCGGCCAACTGTCCGCATACCAATTTTGAGTCGTCGCCGTCGTTGTCGTCTCGAAAACGTGAATCGAGTGAAAACTCAACCCGCAAACCAGTTTCGAAGTTTCAAAAGGGGTTCGGAGGGGCGGGGGTCGAGTACCGAGATATAGGCGTGGATACAAAGCCCAAAGCCAAAGCCAAGCCAAGCCAAATGGCCTGGCCCAAGACAAAACCACATGCCAGCCAACAGGCATCGAGTACTTGAGCTCCTCCAGCGATAGGAAAAAGGTATCCTAGGGATACCAAGAACAAGTATGGAAAGAGCCAAAGAGGAATCGAGGAGCCTTTCTGCATTTGGACCTATCCTCTGAATACTGTTCAGTTTGTTTAGTGTAAACCTACATTTTATGATAAGTTATCTTTTTTTTTAATTAAAAATACTTGAACTAAAAAACAATATGTTATGTTTCTCATAAATACAATAGGCAAACAAATTATTTGTTTAGAGCCAGTGAGCTCTAGAAGATTGATGAAATGGTAGCTTCCTACGCCCTGGGAAATTGACATGTCTCTGAAGGTGATACGATCTCCCGTTAATGATTCTCTAGATTCTAGTGCCCGTAATCACAGAGAAGTAAAGAGAAAAAACACATTCTGGCACTATCTTTATATATTACAACTCATGCAATTCAGGACTCCTCCCTGTGCCCGCCCAGAACCCATCATAATCGATCTGTGTATTTAATTTTCCACTCCCCAGGGATGCACTTTGGGTGCGAGTGGACCAGTCCGTTTTTAATTTCCTGCCCAGGTAGATGAGCTCAAATTACATACCTGTTGCACCTGAGCGGTTTTTTCAAAGGCCCTTCTAAGGGCGGAAATCGGAGGTGGAGATGGTGGAGGAGAAGGAGGAGGGAAGAATATAGAGAGATAAAGAAGCTAGAGGGGAGACTGGGGAGAAAGGTGAAAGACAAAAGACGAGAAAGATAAGAAGACGACCCACAATAAGGGAGGTCAAGGCAGATGAATGCCCTTCTCGCCGCTATTAGTTGTAATGGCTTTATAAATGCCCCGAGAGAGATCCGAGATCCGAAATCCGAAATCCAAAATCCAAAATCCGAGATCCGATCCAGCAGATCTCACCGTAATTATCGTTCCCCCATTTCCATCGAAACTTTCGGATTAGGCGACAACAACTTATTCACCCGGAGCCACAAAGTCAAAAACGTGCAAATATTTTCAGCACACTTTGAGTCGTTTCTTCCTCTTCGCTTTTTGTTTAGTTTTTTTTTTTGAGGTAACTTGTTTTGGTATGCAAGGTATGCGATCTCCCTCTCCCTCTCTCTCAGAGTAGTTCTCTCAGCGCTCTCCGCTCACCGCTCACTGCTCTCTCTGTAGTGCTCTCTGTACTTTGGCTCTCGCTTAAACTGTTGCACCTTTAAGCTGGAGTTACAGTGGGCCCTGCTCTCGTTCGACGCAAATGCAAATCCTTGGACAATGCCTAACAGTGCCTTACCTAAGTTCGCGCTAGGGAAGTTCGACTGTAATGTAAACGCGTGTGTGCATGCAAAGGGGAGAGACTGTGCTGGTACTGGTGCTGGTGCTGGTTCTCCCCCTCCCTCTCCCCTCCCTCTTCCCTCTATCAAAGGAAATCCCATGTTCTGCTGCTTCTCCTTCTTCGCTGCCTTCTACCTGGGCTCTTCTTCGCATTTGATTTTTTTACTCGCCTCTCATTCATGGCGTTTGGCTTGGCTAAGCGCTCGCCTCGTAGAAAGTTTCGAATGCTAACGGCCGTTGCCCACCCCCCTTCTCCCTCCCCACTCCGCCCTCCGCCTACCGCTGCCTCCCCTCCCCCTCCCCCTTCCCTTGCTCCATGCAAGTTGTCGGTGTATTTGCTTTCGACCTTTCTTCTGCTTCTCCGCCTTGCCCTTATTTTCTTTTGGACAAAGCACAAAACGAGCGACTGTTACTGTTACCACCGTTTGTTGTGTCTTCGGCATCGGCATCGGCTTCTTCTTCGGCTTCTCTTTGCACAGTGGGCACAAACAGTCGGACTGCGATTCGGGGAGTTTTGATTAGCAATGCAAACAATACCGTATCTTGTTTAGCCAAGCATCTCCGATGATATGCTTCCCAGAATGCACCTTTCGTAAGTGCCTTTTAATGAGTAACTCTAATGAATGCAAAATTAATATCGAATTAATTTCTAATATAGAGATATATCGTTATAGTCTGATGCAAACTTGGAGTAGTAACGATTTGGTTTAACAAAACGAGATTGGAATAATCTTATTTTAAATATTCTTGAATGCCCTTTGCAAACCCTTTGGTTAATGCTTTTCTGTCCCACTGTGCGGTAAGCGGAGTTTAAGCTCCATTTTCAGAGGCCAACAGATTTGGCTTTGGATTTATGTATGTACACAAGTGTCTTGGAGCTTCTGCCACGACGCAGATGCACCGTTTTGTTGTAGTTACCTTGGCTCGATTGGACACCCATCACCCACCCATCCACCCACTTTCGGGGGCTTGTATCTTTTGGTTAGCTCGACTCACCTGTATCTGGTTGCGCCAGACATCGTAGTGCAGCCAATTGTCCGTGGAGAAGGCGATCGCCAGCAGGGCGGTGGCGATGATTGCACAGATCGTCGCTATCGACAGGGTAACGGCCGAGCAGGGCATCTTGACTGCGGTTCCTTAGCTCCGATTCCTAACACCCGATTGTTCCGAGATCGAATCCGCTATTCAATTCGGCTGCGATTGGTAGTGGTGGGACTTTGTGATTTTCCCAACGCGTTAGAAGATCCCCGAAAAGGCCAACCGAACTACAGTTGTTTGCTCCGCTTCTGCTGCTTCTTCTTCGTCTTCGTCTTCTTCCTGCCTCTGCTCTTCGCTTCTCTACTCTTCTGTTCCACAAGCGAGATTCTTCTGCTGCTCGTCTCCGCACTCTCCGTATTCTCCGCTTTCTGCTGCTTCTTGGAGTACTGCTACTGCTGCTGCACAAATACACAGTTAAAAAGCAGCAACCAGTTTTGAAGGCACAGTAAAAAAAAGCAACGTTCGAAAAAAATAATAATTTTAGCAACGGGCCAGTAGTGTTACTGGCTCACAAGAGACACACACACACACGCGCACAGCTACGGATGCAGATAGACGGCCGGAGATTCAGGTACGCAGCACACACTCGCACAGATACACGCGCACCGGCAGAGAATCTGAGAACTTGAGAATCGGAGAAACTGAGAAACTGAGAAACTGGGAAACTGAGACGTTGTGCTCGCGACAACGTTCGCTGGCGGACTGAAACTGAAAATCGACGGCCCCTGAGCTCGACTTCAGTTTCTGATTCAGGTAATACCCGTACCTCGAGTTTTGCGGCCAAAAGTCTCGCAGTCGCAGCGCAGCGCAGTCGCCGCCGACGTCGCTGCCTTGTTTTTATTCGTTGGAGCGCTCTGCAATGCAACGAAGTGAGGGAGAAAGAGCAGAAGCAGTGAGAGGAGAGAGGGGAGTAGGAGGAGGATCCATCCATAAGGTTGCCTCTTCTACCTGCCGGATAGCACAGAAACACGAAAGGAAGATTCGCCTGGCAGACGGAAGACGAATCCGGAGCCGCAGATACCCTGGCAGAAGGTTCTGGCCCAAACCAATTTCCACTGAACACGATGGGTCAAGCTTACATCCAAGTACTCTTAGCTCCTGGTAGTTATCTTCGAAATTAGCTACTTACCAAATTAAAGGAATAGTTTCCAGATGGACCAGACCAGGATTGGCATTTATCTTCTTTAAATGCAGATCTAAGTTTTCAACTTATCATAGGATAAGATACATCGCTTCTCTATGTTGGCCTACAAAACGGAACCTATGATACCCTCGGCTAGGGTATGGGCTTGGGCTATACATCCGAACAACAACAAAGGCAACAGGCTGCTGCCTGTTGATATTTTCTTGTTTTCGCTGCCTGCTCGTTCGGTATGTGGTGGTGGTGTGGTGGAGCGGTGGTGTACTGATGCCGGTGCTATGTGGTGATGGAGCTGCAGATGGAGCTGCAGATGGAGATGGAGCCAGTGATTTTAGTGCCTTTGTGGGCAGCCAAAGGAAGGTAGGACGTGTGCTGTGGGCGGTGGGCAGTGAGCGGTGGGCTGGAACCAAAAGTCAGAAGGGGCGGCATGGAGCGCAGGCCCATATCTCAGCCATATCTCTCGGTCTCAGTCGCAGTCGCGGTCTCAGTGGGTCCCCGCCAGATCGTAACTCTGTCAAAGCCGAGCAACTTATTTTATTCGCTACATATTGGGATCAGCCTCCTCAATCGCAAGTTACACTGCCGGCAAAAATATATGAAAATGATTCATTGATACTCGCTGAAAGATTAAGATACCGAGATATGGTAACAGGCAACAATTTATTCAATTGAATCATTATCCTTAGATGTTCTATATCCCGCTCTTGCCCACTCCAATCAACGAACACCTATGAAAACAGTTCCAGTTTCACTGACTCAAACCAAACCATGGCCAAACATCTGTGGGCCATAAGTGTGCTCTGACTTGAAAATAGATTGGGAAGTCGATATTTTAATGGGAATGCAGACAACGTTTGGTAAAACCACACCACAGCCTGGAGTTTTCTCGCAGTGTGGAATGCAGCTAAGAAGCTGAAGCTGAAGCTGCGCAGGTAACAACAACTGATGCAGATACAAATAATGATACAGACACAGATACGAATGCAAACACAAGCAAGTGCCAGAGCCTAGGCGAGTATCTTTGTATCTGTGGGTTTGTGCGGCATTGGCATCTTGCTGACTGTTTCTGTTGTTGTTGCTGTTGTTGTTGTTTTCGTTGATTTTTCATCGGCTTTAATGCCTTTGTCTATTTTGGGTTTCTGTTTATGGCGTGGGTTTTTCTCAATTGCATTTTTGGGCGCGCTCTCGACTGCAGCGACTCGCCGCACAGTGACGGTCAGGTAAATAATATTGAAAATTTAAATGCATTGTGAAAAGGTGGATTTTTCCAGAGATATATATAGCCTACATATACAAATATTTGTGTGTAAAAATGTGTTAAATATTTATAAGTTGAAAAATCATTTGAGAAAACTTCAATAAAGTTGGAATATTTTTCTAAATTGATAACTTTTGAATACGTTTATTAGTTTGTTAAACAAAACTAGTTCTCAGGAAAGAAAGTTTATTTAAATTTGTTGGCATTCCAAAGAATCCCGATTTGAATTGTTTTTATAATGCAAGTTGGTCAAATCACTTTCGCTGGCGATTTTCGGAATTGCATTGCTATTATTCTGCCAGCAGCTGTGTGGGGTGTCATTTGGGATGGTGTGTATGTGTGTGTGTTTGTGTGTTTTGTGGAAACACCAGAATTACCTAAATAACATCAAGAATAGCCATGCACTTATATAGCTATGTGTCTGTAATCGGATCGGATCGGCATGTTGGCCAGTTCTCGATCTCAATTGCTGGCCAAAAGTTGGGCACGACCCGTCCCTCTCCCGTCCCCTCTCCCCTGTCCCCTATCCCCGTCTCTTTCCTCGGTCCCCTCTCCCTCTCCCTCTGACTCTGACTCTCTGTGTGCCGTCTGGCACCAGGCCCAGGTATTTCGTTTTCTTTTCGCATTCCACAACGTCGCATTGCGTTTATGTTTGTTGTAATTTCGACGACTTGTTGTCACTTTTTACTCAGCTTTTCAGTTGCGAGGTGGTTGGGCTACCCCCCAGCCACATCCCCGATCCACGGTAGCCAAACCGAACCCAAGCCCAAGCCCAAACCAAAGCGCAGAGCCAGACCGAAACCAAGACCAAAACCAAAACCAAAACATTATGCATGCGGCGTGGCATTTAATTCACATTTTAGCACAAATTATTAAATATTTGACATCGGGGCAACGAAAGTGAGAGCGGCGAGTGGAAAGCCGCAGCTCGAAGTCATCAGGGAAAGGGGGAAGGGAAAGGGGGGAAAGCGGGGAAAAGGCAGATAGACTTCCGCACACAGAATTGCTAATTTATGCGATTATCGTGATTATTGGTAAGGCAAATCCAAATCCGACGATCCATTTGCGGTCGAGTTTTTGTCATTTTAATAACTTTGCATTGAAACCCCTTCGAAACCGAAACGTGTTCGTCCCAGTGAAAGTAACAGTTAGCCGGTAACAGTTTACAGTTTACAGGTAACAGGTAACAGGTGGTGACCGCAACGGTCAGAAGCCTCAGAGAGTGCCAAATGCCAAAAAGGCACGCCAAGGAAACTAGGAAATGATCATCTTGCTTAGTATTCAGGCTGAAGAAATCTGCAGTCTCCCGAAACTGAATAATTTCGATATAATTTTAGTTTATCCCATTTTTCTTTACTATTTAAAAGTTTCATTCAAATACATTGCAATATTTTAAAACTTTTTTCGACTAAAGCTAATGGTTTTTTTTACATTATTAATTTATTTGTTTATTAAACTTCTTCAGTTCCATAATATTAAATGGCATAATTTTACAAATTGCTTAGCAATATCCATTCTTAAGTTTAAGTTTAAATTTAAATTTCCCGTGAAAATGTAACGGTTGATATATCGTAGAAACGGCGCTGCCAGACTAAACAGATTTGCGATTAACTGATTTCGCCGCCTGGCCCCACTGTGCCGATTTGGACTGGTCTGGAATCGGAATCAACTTTAACATTGACAGAGAAAACGTAAAATAGAAAAGCGAGGGTATATTTCTATTCAGGTAGAAAGCACACCAATCTTACGGTTTTCTGTTCGTTTTGCATTTGCAATTCCATCAGATTTCTTTGTCTATACCATAACATTTTAAATTGCGCCCTGTTACTATGATCGATCGAATAGAAACAGCGATGCGTTGAGAACCATCGAGTGTACTCGATGCACCAGCCAGTTGCAATGCATCGAGAGAAGGGCATCGATGTTTCCGGCTTATCGATATGTATCGTGCATCCCTAACCGAAACCGAAACCGAGACCTAAACCTAAACCGAATACGAAACTGAAACTGAAACAGTTAATTGAGTTATTAATTGCAATGCGTGCCTCCGATTGCAATGCGAGCAGTATGTGCAACCCGACGATAATTAATGATTGCCACTGCAACTGCAACTACTGCACCAGCACCAACAGCAACACCAACAACAACTGCAACTACAACTACAACTACAGCTATAGCTACAACGACAACTACAACCACAACCACGACCACAAGGAAAAGTGCTGAGGCCGAGGCTGAGGCTGAGAGTGCGGTGCAAACAATCGGAAGAATCGCCCGCAAAGCGCCAGAAATCGGGAAGAATCGGAAGGAAAAGCGTAGAACGAAGAAGAGGCAGCAGTGGAAAATGTAATCTAGCAATTCAATTGTAAAATGCACCGAGTCTGTGCCTGTGTGTGTGCGTATGCGTGTGTTTGTGTGCCTGCCTGTGCTAGTGTGTGCATGTGCGAGAGAGCATAATTAAATTAAGCAAAGGTGTTACGTGTGTGTGTGTGCGTAGGTGTCGTCTCTCTCTCTTTCTCCCCCATGCATGCATGTTGTGAGTGCGTTTGAGTTGTGTATATACAGAGTGACAAAATTCTAATAAGAATTTTTGTTATCGCTGCCGCTGCACTCGCTCTATTTCTGTCTCTCCTTCCCCAACTAAGCCACCGCTCCCCCTCTTCAGCGCTCGCTCGCTCTCCCTCTCTCTCTCGCTTTATCAGTTGGAAAAAATATATAGTAGCAAACGTCGTACTACGAGAAAACGACGACGCACGACGTACGGCAAGGGGAGGGGGGATGTGAGAGGGGCCAAGTGGGCGTTGGGTGGTGGGAGGTACAGCGTTGACTTTCCGGCTACTCCTTTCAATTTGATTCTCCGCCAATGGGCGTGTATATGTGTGGTTGTTTGTGAGCATGTGTGTGTGTGTGTGTAGTAGCGGTTTTTCCAGGGCACTTAAAGAAAATCCAATCTGAGTATTAAAATCTTCAGAATTCAGAAATTCTCAATAAAATCGTTGTAAACCTTTACTGATATCTCCCGAAAATCACCTTCCCTGTGCACCTGAAAACCCCAATTGGGAATTTAAATATTCAGGATAACCCGAGGAAATCTTTGGAGAGAAATCTGTTGGAATTCTTCAGAAACTCTTTTTTTGAAATCCCCCTAACAATTCTTTCTTTAGAATCTCCAAGTCCCATAACCAATTCGAAAACACTAAGAAACCAACTGGTCCCGGCAAGTCAAAGAAAGGAAACTTCTTTGTAAATCTGCAGATAAAACAGCTTCGAACCAATTTGTGAAACCGCCCAAAAAAAAAAAATGAAAAGAAAATCCAAATCCAAAGGGGGCAAAGGAAAATCTCGTCTGCTTTTTGGCTTCAATTTCTGCGCACAAGCACGAGCGTAGGTGCCGAAAGGGGGTGCTGAAAGTGGAGGATGCAGGGGCTGCGGGGGGTGGCGTGCTGCTGGACGGTTGGGGGCGGAGTGGGCTGGTAGGACGAAAAACGGCGCACGCAACTGTCATTGACCTTCAATTGCATTCGTTGCAAGCTGCAGCCGCCGCACCCAAAGGTCATAGCTTTTGCGATGTGTGTCATCCAATTAATCAAAATTGAAGCCCCAAAAAATGTTGTATCTAATATCTGAGAACCAAGTGGGCGTTATTAGATAAATCGCTTATCTGTCGGTTTAAAATAATTCACTAAAATCAAACGGTCGAATGCTGAGAGTGAGTTTCAAACTTCAACGAGAAGAAATTGTGATTGTGCGATGTAGTGAAAGATTTATGTTACCTATCTGAGGGTTAGTTGTGGCCATACGCTGTTTGTCTTCTATAATTTCGCTAAATATACTTACTACGCATCTACTTTTGAACCCCTTTATCTCAATCTGTATCTAATGCCTTGCATCTTCTTGATTATTTCAAATGCCTTCGAATGTGCCAACAACTACTAGCTACGGAAATAATCGAGTTATAGTATTTCTTTATTTACTAATAAATCTTTCAGTTGATATATCACGTATCTCTTCCATACCCCTGCATCTATATCTGATGCTTGGCATCTTCTTGAAGTTGATTTTTTGTGAATTCCTTCAAACTGACTGAATATCCCATCTCTCCTACAGCTGTTGCCTCTCGCCTGAGTCTCTTGCCCCGAAAATGGAATCGTCCATTAAGCTTAAGGACAGCAACTCGAACTGCAGCTCCAATTCAAATGGCAATGTGGGTGGAGGAGGCGGAGGAGGATCTGGAGTCTGCGTTTCCAGCATCTGCAGCAGCGACAGCTTTAGTATTATGCCTCCGCCCCACCACGAGCTGGTCAGCGCCAACAGCATCGAGCTGAACGCGGCGGCGTCGCTGAGCGATGATAGCGGGGTTCCCCTGACCACCAACAGCTCCATATCCAGCGGCGACTCCTACCGCCTTGGCATGTGCAAGTTTGAGATCGAGGTGAGTCCCAGCCGAGTTCCTGTTTTCCGCAACCCTCTCTAATCCCTGCTATCCCCCATCTCCAGATGGTGGAGAGCGACGGCGAGGTGTCGCAGTTCGATTCGCTGGACAACTGCTCCGAAGGCGGGATGAGTGCCGAGAACTTCAACACGCTGAAAAAGGGTCCCTTGGCCCCGATCGATCCGCCGCCAGAGTTCCAGGACTCCCCGCAAACCACTCTGGTGCGCTCCATCTCCAAGAACATTGTGAACAGCCTGCGCCGCTGGACCTCGTCGCAGTCCTCGTTTGAGCATCTGAAAGATGATGCCGGTACCATGGTTAGTGGTTTGCCCACAGCCGCCTTGCCCGAGGAACCGCACCAGCACCAGCATCAGCATTCGCATGCGCATTCGCACTCCCATCCGCATCCGCCCAACCAGGAGTTGGTTCTGCTGCTGGCCAAAACCGAGTCTACGCTGGATGCTTTGGACGGCCAGGCCCTGGGCCAGCTGAGTCTCAAGGAGTCGTACGCGATCAACAAGCATCTCTACTCGAGCGATTCTATTCTGAACAGCCACACGGACAACATCTATGACGAGCCCAATAACATTGTTAGCAGCTCGCTGGGCAACAGTGTCGATCTCCTCGAGGAGGAGCAGTCGGAAGGCAGCAGTTGCTCGCCTTTGCCATCGCCACCACCGCCCGTTTCCATTGTGAAGATTAAGCAGACGCTCTGTCCCTACTACCAGGATCACACAAGATACTTTAAGGTAAGAAGATCGGTAGATCGGCGGATAAATAGTGTTATCCATATATGTATCCTATGCTAATGAGTTTCCATATAACCCCCTTACAGGCCATTCCCACGGAACAGGACACAATAGCCAGCGCCAAGGCGGCGGCCGCCCAGCAGAGATTCAACAGCGCTGGCCTCTCGGAGATCCACGACTACGACTTGTACTACGGAGCCAGAAGACAGCCGGCGGAGAACAGCAGCCTGCAGAGGCGGCAGGCCTCGCTGTACAGTCCTCTGGGGCACACGAGCCACTGTCACTACCACAACCACAGCCACGGGAGCCACCATCATCATCACCACCACCACCACCACCAGCCGGGCTATGGGTACAGTCACGGGCAGCGGCCCAACTCCAGGAACTCCCTCAACAGCCGACTGAGCAGCTCGCACAACTCGCTGAACGTCTCGTCCGCGAACAAGCCGGACGACTCGATCTTCATCACCCAGGCCATGTCCCACGATGCGCTGTTCACGCGCGAGATCTCCGACTTCTACAACGTGCCCATCGACTCGGATATCTACGCCTTTCCCGTCGACATGATCGAGCAGCAGCAGCTGGAGCAGGAGCAGAAGCAACAGCAGAAGCCGACGGCTTCCTCTTACCACAAAGCCAGCAGGAGAAACAAGCGGAACAAGCGCAAGCAGCGCTACGGTGGATCTGGCACTGGAACAGGAACGGGAACAACCGGAACGGGTGCGGGCACGGAGACGAGCGACGGCGATGGGGAGAAGGGCAATAAGCACGGCAAGTACCGCATACCCGTGGGCCAGTGCCAGCTAAGCGAGCCCTCGGAGCCCCTGCACATGACCCTTGACGAGGTGAAGCAGTTCTATCACACCCTCTACTCGGATGCGGGCAAGACGACCGGGCCCAGGCCCATGGTGAAGTCCAGCAACGAAACGATCTGGAGTGTGTCCACCAATACCACAAATAACACCACGACCACGGCGAGAACGCGCAGCAGTGTGGGAGTGACTGGGCGGGCCTCCAGTGGGGCAGGTGGCGCGGGTGGTGCGAGTGGGAATGGAGGTGGAGGTGGGGGTGGCGGGGCCAGCAGTGATGGCGGCACCAGTGGCAAGTATCTCAGTAAGCAGAGCAAGCACAACCTGGACAACGACAAGCTCAACAACAACAACAATAATAACAACAACAGCGTGCAGCAGACGCAGCAGCAACTGCAACAGCAATCTGCGCAGCAGCAGCAAACGGAGAAACCACCAACGGAGCAGCATCCGCACCAGCACCACACCAACAACAAGCACGTCCTGCACACGGAGAAGAAGTCGCAGTTCACGCTGAATCTGAAGCAGCGCTTCTGCAGCATCTTCCGCTTTCGGCGGAGCAATCACAGTCGCTGTCGGAATGGCTCCCGAGCAGGGACCCTGCAAAGTGCCCATGCAAACGGTGGCTTGATGGCCACAGTGCCTCTCATACCAACAGCAGCTGCAGCAGCCACCGCTGCGGTGATAACCAGTGCTCCCGGTTCGGCGGGTCAGACGCAGCTAGAACGCACGGAACTGAACGGTGGCGGAGGAGGAATCGGAGGAGGAGGAGCGCTGATCACGGCGGAGGCGACGGACGAACCGAATACCGATTTGCGCAAGAAGTTCCAGTCCCGAGCCCTGCCACCACTACCAAAGAAGGGTGAGTGCTTTCACTATTAATAATAATAATTCAAATAAAATTTTATAATGGAATATATTCCAATCTATCCCGTAGCTGCAGCCTATGCCATTGAAGCCGTAGAGCCCGAGCCGGAAGAGCAGAAGAAGATCGTAAGCCAGGAGCCGCGGGCTTTGCAGTTCACCTCTAGCATCGAGAAGGTCAAAGACGTAAGTTTGTGGGCCCTCCCCGGGATCTGCATTTGGTTTAATGCCCCATATTTCCGAACTATGTAGTATGGCTGGTACTGGGGGCCCCTGTCCAGCGAGGCGGCCGAGAAAGTGCTCTCCAGCGAGCCAGATGGATCCTTCATCGTGCGCGACAGCTCCGACGATCACTACATCTTCTCGCTGAGCTTCAAGCTCAACAACTGCGTGCGCCACGTGCGCATCGAGCAGGATCAGGGTGAGTTTGGCTCTGGGTTTCCGGCTCTTCAGATGTACATTGTTTGTATCCTCACCAGGAACTTTCTCCTTCGGCTCGTACGCCAAGTTCAAGTCGCAGACCATCACCGAGTTCATCGAGAAGGCCGTCGAGCACTCGCGGAGCGGAAGGTGAGTGTTGGGAATTGAAACCCAAGTACTGAGTGCTAAAACCTGACATCTGCAATTGCATCCCCTAGATATCTCTTCTTCCTGCATCGTCGGCCAGAGCATGGACCAATGCGGGTGCAATTAACCAATCCAGTATCTAGATTTAAGCATGTACAAAGCCTGCAGCACATGTGCAGGTGCGTTCTTCAGTGGCTCCCATGCGAACTCTTCCCGAGACTGACTTTGAATATTTTCACAGATTTGTTATACTAAAGGCGGTTATACGAAAGGATCTAATACAGACATTGCCATTACCGAGAAGACTTCTAGACTATCTTAACTATAAGCACTGCTACTCCGAGCAGGTGGAGAGCGACAGTTCGCATTCGCAGGTGGGTGGAGGGCGGAAGATGAAGGCTGTGCAAAAAGATTTTATAATTTGTACTAATATATGGTTTTGCATCCTATCCATTTTAGATTTCTGGCGATGGAACCATGTAGGGAATGGAGGAGACGAATCGCTTGTGACAACAAAACGTAAACGAAAGCAACAGAAATTATTACCTTAAATAAGTAGTAGAATTTAACGAAACATTAAAAACAAAACGAAAGAAGCAGCAAAGCAGACAAACAAACAAACGTTACAACGTTCTGTATAACAAGAACAGAAACAGAAACAGAAAAAAAAAAACACCAAGAAACAAAAGTTACATAAGTAAGCAAGGCGAGGAAATTGTTAGTTTTGCTATAAACAAAAACAAAAAAAAAGGGAAACATGAAAAACGAAGAGGAACGAACAAAGAAGAGGAAGAGGGGACATTTTTGAAAACTCTGTTCATTGATCATTTTTTTGTACTCGGTGCTATACTATAAATATTAACTAATTAATGAAGTGGTAACGATTATTATTATATAAATTAATTACGCGTAGACAGGTAAACGAAGACAGAAGTTGTACATATAAGTATATGTTTGTTTGAGAGAGCCAGGCCATCGAGAAAGCAACCCAGCCACAAAAGTCCACTCACAAGACCCACCCACCCCACCTCAACCTCAACCTGCAGCCTCCAGCCCCCAACCTCCAACCTCCTCCTCGAACCTCCCCTTTGGGCACGAATCAGAAGGAGAAGGAGTATCGGAGAAGTAGAGAGACGAGATGACAATGACGATGACGATGTTTTGCGTAATCAAATAATTACTTTTATGCTTGCCTTTTAGCTGTGATTTAAATAAGGTGACGAAGGTTGATTGAGATTGAGTAGCGACGAAGGAGCGATCTGTTTGTTCAACCGTTTGACGATATTTGATAGATTAATGTGCATGCACAATAGTTGGGGTTATGTTGTGTCCATCTGGATGTGGAACCATTTCGAAGCTGCGACGCGCTCGCCCTCACAGCCCGAACGTGCCCAAAGGTCCTTGAGTCCTCGAAACGAACACGAACAACCGCCAAGGATCCAACGCGATAATAGCAATGTAAAACCATAATTATTGTACTTATTTTAATCCATGACATGTACTCAACACAACTGCAAACTGGACACAGGAAACAGAAACAGAAACAGAAAAAGCAAACAATAAGTAGAATACTGAGGGAAAGTGAGAAATGAGGAATGAGAAGCAATAACGAGAATCGAAGTTGAAGTTGAAGATGAAGTTCATAAAACGACGGGGAGACCAACAATCAATACTTGTATTTATAGGTTTATGTATTTCAATTGTTAACTAATTTATGTTTGGCTTTGTTATTATTGTTTTAAGCTCAAGACTTTTTTGTCAACTATTGCGTATGATTTGTTTTTAGTTATTACAAAAAAACACTGGACATGTATTTATTTTTTGTGAAAATACGTATACGAAATAAGAGAACCTCCAAATCCAAACCCTAACCCAATCCATTTCAATACAACCCGATCCGCATAAGCCAAATTGGAGTCCGTTCCGGATGTCCTGCTCCTTAGATTCCTTAGACGACACCTCCTCCGCCTCCTCCTTTTCCGGGGAGCGAACGAAGCGATGAACTTTAAACCAGCAATATCTGTCTATGGAAATTATAGTAAACAAATGACGATAGAGAAACAAATACAAAACGAAGCAGGAGCAGAAGCAGAAGCAGAACCAGAACCAGACCAGACCACAGAGGAGAGCAGCCAGGAGGGAAGGTTGGGCAGAACGGTCGGTCGGTCACAGCAAATGAGCAAAACAACAAAGGCAATATAAAGAAAATTTTTAATAATAAAAATTAAACAATGAAATTTGCAGAGCTCTGGTTTTTTAATTGCATTTGGAATGGGCATGTTTAAATAGATGTATGTAAATATCATTTTTAAATCAATACGGATAATTATAATTTAATATTAGACTGCCAACTATTGACACACGTATTTTTTTCCTACATTTATTTTACATTCATTCGACCTACTCATGACGTGCCTAGAAATGCAGCCCACTCTAGATGGCGCTGTTGTAGTAGCAGTGATAACTGATCAATAGATGGAGCCAGCAGTCCCATCTTGTTAATCCAAGGAAAATCATTTCGCTTGGATATTATAAATCCCTCAGCCAAATAAATGTAGCTTTTAAAGTGATTTTCCCAGCAGGGGGCTGGAATTCGAATATATATATTTATTCGATGACCAACAATCGGCAATCAACGCGCACACACAACTCTACCGACTATACGAATAAACGATCGCCATGCTTTGTCAACTCACAACTCACAGCCTCCGAATAATATGATGGGCAACAATATCCATTTTTCTTCTTCAAAGAGGTGCTATAAATTGTAGCGGATTTCTGGTTAACTCTGGAGGGGAGCCCCTTCGAAAAGGGGGCGCCTCGGATGGAAAGGAAACCTGATGGAATTGACCGGTCGACTTTTGACGCCTCTTTTGTTCTCCTTTGTTGGCAATGCTTTTCATTTACCTCTCGTCTCATTTTTCCCAAACGAGCCAACTAGCGTCTTGTGATTAATTACATTTTCTTTTCCGAGTTTTCTCTTTGCCGGCTTTTCAATTCAATTTTTTGGCTTCGGCTGCGGCTTCAGCTTCAGCTTCAACATCAGCGTCAGCGTCACTTTTTGAAATTAAATTTTGATTAATTGCAGTCGGCACCTTTTTTATTTATTTTGTTGTTGTTGTTGTCGAGTGCGGCGCTACGGGAAAAAAGAAAAGTGTTTTGCAGCCGCAGTCTGCAGTCTGCAGAGGGAATTCGCTGCACTTGCCCCTTGTTTTTTTTTGGGATTTTGTTTTTTATTTCACCCCCCCCGCTGGCAGTCCAGAATCGAGAACAACTAACCTCCTCGAGACGAAATAATTTTCAGGTGTGAAAAATTTTGAAGTGCACGTTCAAATTTGCCTCACACAAAATGTGGCCAGTGGAAAGGTGGAGAGGGGCGAGGATCTTCTGGCCCATTAACGCAGCAACCAAATAAAGTCATTACCAATGGGCAGGTTCTCGAAGAAACCCCGAAGGAGTGGGGGTTGTACTGTGAAAAAAGTCGGAAATATAATTGTTCTCTAGTTTATCGATTTGAGATGAAATCTCCCAAAGGTGACTTTGCAGAAAGCAACCAAATAAATCCAAAATAAATCAAAAATAAATAAAGAGATACAAATCCCACCGGTTTGATGGCCTAAAAGAAAACTTCTTTCCAAAGGCCTGACTTGATTGAAATGGTGAATTTAAGTATACCAACATCAGCAAAGAAATTGGGAATATTATCTCCCATTTGCCAGCGCAGTTTCTCCCAGTGTAGAGCCAAGGCAGGCTGCCTTCTAATGCGCCCCAAACAATTTGCTTCGCAGGCCGCAGCCACACCTACCTGCTGCCAATGCCGAACATGCAACCACCTTTCGGAGCCCCCTTTTCGGAGCGGACCTTGGGCCCCTTTGGCCCCCTTTAGACCTCCAGCTCCAGCTCTAGCTCCGCCTGCACCGCCACCCCCCTCCCCCCGCTCAGTGCCCTGGTTTTCCTAGGATCAGCTCGTTTGCAGGAGGAACCCAGAACCCAGAGCCCAGAGCCCAGAGCCCAGAACTACTCTTCCTCGCTATCCAGAATCCACGGCACTTTTCGTGTTTTGTCTTGTGGCTAGCTGCAAGTCAAGAGCCGAGATCAGATAACTCAATTATTCGCGGCGTAAACAAATGCTGCCTTTCAGGGTTTTTAGCCAACATCCCGTCCATCTGAGGCAGTCCCCCTCCTGTAACCCCCTGTCATCCCCTGCCACCCCCCGCCCTTGGAAGGGCGGCAGGATGGAATGGAATGGTTTTGGAATGGAGAGTCGAATGGGATGGGTTATTATCCCAGGCATAAATGGATTGTAAACGTGATTTTTATAGTCATTTAGCATAATAATGCATTTTATGGTTCTGGCCAGTCGGAGCACCACTATCTCTCTCCCGTTTCCTCTGCCATCCATCTCTCTCCCTGTCGCTCTCCCAGCCGTCCTGTTTTCCTTGGCGATGTGCCTTTTTCCGCGATTTCAACTTGGCTTTTGCTGGCTGCTTAGTGCCAAGGTTTAAATTGTGGCCAAGTGGGTGTCACAAAAAAGCACAAGAATATATACCATACACCATATATTATAAATAAATGATATAAATATTTGAAAATATTATTTAATATAGAAATTCAGTATCTAAGTTTCTGTTATAAGAATCCAAAGTATGGGGAATGATAATGTAAATTAAATCAACTGTTTTACTGACTTGGATAAATATATCTTTCCAATGCAGGTTTTCTTTGTTTTTAATTACAAAATGTAGATCACGATATTCCCGGGCCGCATAAACGCGATTCACCCAATCCAGTTGGAAGAGTCTTCAACTTTGCCTTCGACTCTTTTAACCAATTTGCGCCCCGTTCACGTTTGTTATTCACGCTTTTCAATTGAGAACACGCCGCCAGATGGGGCTCCCATCCCCATACCCATCCCCATCCCCATCCCCAAGCCCATCCCTCTTCTCCTCGCTGTTCTTCTCCTTTGGGGGGATCACGGCTGGGGCCTCGTTTTATTGTTTGTCTTCTTTATTACAAGTTAAAGCGTAATTACTCAACAAATATGCGGCAATTTGCAAGCGAACAGCAAGTTGAGACCTGGAAACCCGAGACTCGATACAGAAGATGGAGACGGGAGATGGAAGATGGGAGATGGGCATTGGGAGAAGCTCAAGAGAGGAGAATCGAGGAGAAGGAGTCTTCCCCTCACTCTGCCGCCTTCATGAGCTGCAGAAATCAATCGACCAAATGTCCAACTGCAAGTTTGCTTTTGGGTCATTCCCTGCACAAAGAACCACCTAAAAAAATGCTTAATTCTTGATTTATTCTGTGCAGTTTTGTATCTACGCAAAAATTGAGATACAAAATTGGGGTATGCCATACTGCGAGGGGCTTAAAATTGTGGAATCGCTGTGCTTTTTCGCCCAGTGTTGGTTTTGCTAAAGCTGGAGCCGAAAGGAGACTGGCGGATGGAATCCTCGATTCCTGCTTGATGTTAGCCGCCGAGCGATCCCATATCCCAGATCCCAAAATGGAATGAAGTAATCCAATTTGCTCACCGGTTGTCCAACGCCAGTGGCCCAAGGTGCTTATTAGTGTTCCATACCACATCTTTGAGTGACTGCTGCTGCTGATTTGGATTCGGAATGGGAATGGGACGGCGAATGGGAATGGGATTGGGAATGGGAATGGGAATCCGATTCGAATGGAGACTGGGGACCGGGACTCCGTTTAACGATGGGCGCAGCCCGAAACGATGTTAACTCTGGCATAAATCTCCACTTGATGGCAGGGAGACGAGGCCTCCGACCGGCAATCTGTTGCCGAGGGTGTTAAGCGCTCGCGTCCTTGGGCCGGGGCATTGTTATTATCGGAATACTTATCAAACAATAAAGTAAACCCCAGCTCCGGCTCCGGCTCCCTGCTCCTGCTCCGGCTCTCCCGCATGCAGATTAATGTGATTCATATTTCGGGACGCGATTTTATCGGGAAACCGCACGCGACCTTCATAAAAATTCGAAGCGGGAGAGTAATTTCCAAATTATTTCCACCATCCACCAAGGACCTTCGGCGGGGTGTCGCAGGACAGCACAAAGGACATCCTCATCTTCCGATCCCGATCCGAGTGTCGTTTGACTGTCAGAAATGTCGAATGTTTATCAAAACAAGCAAATCGCATAAAAATAGAGCCATTGTCAAGGGTCTCAGTTATCCAGTTAACCAGTTACCCAGTTACCCTGCACATCCTGCATATCCTGGGTATCCTGTTCTGCTGTTTCGCTGTTTTCCCTGGTCGCGTGCCCACAGGGGGAGGGTTATCCTCAGCTTCGTTCCCTTCGATTTGGAAAGGAAAGGAGATTGGTCGCCCGATTAGCCGCAAATAAATTGTACTTAAGCCATTATAAATTGTTATCCCATCATCCCATTGGACACAACTAACAATTCGGATGGAACTGGTTCCTGGTTCCTGATTTCTGGGGTGGGGAAATCGAAATGGAAATTCTCCTGCTGATCCAATACAAATTATATGAAATGTTAGTTGGGTTTTCAGATAGAATTCCAGACATAAAAAACTTGCATCATTTTATTTTCCATATCAATTTGTTTCCTCCAGCTAAATCAATACTGCGTTCCTCCGAATCGATGTTGCCTACTCCCCTCCATCGCCATCTCCCCGATTCCACACTCCCGTGATTTGAGCAGTATCTCTCTGCGGTAATCCCCTCCTGCATTTCCGCGTCGTCTTCTCACGCTCGGGACAACTATTAGCGGGCCACTTTACAGGCAATACCGGCTAAGTCCGACCGCAGCAGACGCTAATCCCCGACGATTGCTCACTTTAATGCCGGCCACCCTCCGCCTGAGCCTTGGCTTTTGATTCCGGACTCCGATTCCGATTCCGAATCCCGTTCCCACTCCGGACGCCCGACTCCAGACTCCAGACTCCGGACTGCCCCCTCTCCGGGCTTTTGTTTACGTCATGTTGTACATGCTAAGCCGACAAATCGGTTGCGATTGATTAAAGTGCAAGCCGCACGGCGTTGCCTCTGCTTCTGCCTCTGCCACATCCTCATCCTCTGCCCCTGACTCTGCCTCTGCCTCAACTCAAAATTCATCCCCTTTGGATTGGCAGATTGGTAGATTGAGATTCGTATCTCGACTTCATTTTTCGGCATCGGGTTTTCGGATTTGTGGCCTTCGGTGTTTGGAGTTTGCTTGTTGGTTGTGCGCAGTGGGTTGGGAATCGCTGGAAAAGCCGCCTCCGTCTCGAAAGGTAAGCCGATGACGGCGTCCACCTTGCCCTTGTCACCCACCTTCCATAATCCCCGTTCTATCCACCGCACTGAGAGAAAAAGCTGACGTTTTTGTTTCCCTTTCTTGAACTTATGCAAATCGAAGTTCATCAAATTTCAAAAATAAAAAAATATCTGCTGGGTGTTTCGGGCTAAGCATTATTCACCACAGAATATTTATAATAAAAAATAAATAAAATCCTCAAAAATATCTGCTGGGTGTTTCGGGCTAAGCATTATCTACCATAGAATACTTATTATAAAAAATAAATAAAATCCTCAAAAATATCTGCTGGGTGTTTCGGGCTAAGCATTATTCACCAACGAATATTTATAATAAAAAATAAATAAATTCCTCAAAAATATCTGCTGGATGTTTCGTGCTAAGCATTATCTACCACAGAATACTTATAATAAAAAATAAATAAAATCCTCAAAAATATCTGCTGGGTGTTTCGGGCTAAGCATTATTCACCAACGAATATTTATAATAAAAAATAAATAAAATCCTCAAAAATATCTGCTGGGTGTTTCGGGCTAAGCATTATTCACCACAGAATATTTATAATAAAAAATAAATTAAATCCTCAAAAATATCTGCTGGGTGTTTCGGGCTAAGCATTATTCACCACAGAATATTTATAATAAAAAATAAATAAAATCCTCAAAAATATCTGCTGGGTGTTTCGGGCTAAGCATTATTCACCACAGAATATTTATAATAAAAAATAAATTAAATCCTCAAAAATATCTGCTGGGTGTTTCGGGCTAAGCATTATTCACCACAGAATATTTATAATAAAAAATAAATAAAATCCTCAAAAATATCTGCTGGGTGTTTCGGGCTAAGCATTATTCACCACAGAATATTTATAATAAAAAATAAATTAAATACTCAAAAATATCTGCTGGGTGTTTCGGGCTAAGCATTATTCACCAAGGAATATTTATAATAAAAAATAAATTAAATACTCAAAAATATCTGCTGGGTGTTTCGGGCTAAGCATTATTCACCAAGGAATATTTATAATAAAAAATAAATAAAATCCTTGAAACCTACGATTTGACTTCTGTTGCTAATCGTACCATCGAATATTTTTTATAAAAAAATAAATAAAATCCTCAGCAATATCTGCTGGATCTTTCGTGTTAAGCATTATTCACCAACGAAATTATATATATATAATAATAAATCTCACCAACGAAATTATATATATATAATAATAAATCAGGAAATGATAAAATAAATTAAATAAGACAGGAACCCAGATCCATCGGGAGCTGATGGAGTAATGACAAATGCTGTGATTCGACTTAAAAGGAAAACTTTTTTGCCAAGGCCTACTTTAATTGGAAAATTTACAAAGGTTACTTCGATTGAATGAAATTGGGCAAAGCTGTCAAACTTGACATTTGACATTTAAATTTGAAAAAAGAACCGCCAAAAATTCGTAACCTATCAAGTTGCAAAATATAAATAGTTTTCCAACGTAAACCCCGATTGTTTCGAGTGCACCCTTGTAAAAAGGACAGCGCTAAGCGCGTGAAATTTGTCATATCCTTATCGTCACTCCGTTCCCCCTCCTCCTGCTCCTGCTCCTGCTCCTGCCCCCGCCCTCTAATACTATCCTCGTCGGCATTCTGGTGGTTAGTTTGCCATGAAGCACGACACGGGCAAGGAGGCGTGAAATGTGCCCGGAGTAACCACACGTTCTCCAGTCCCCGGAGGGATCTCCGGCGGAATCTAGCCTCTTATTCGGATTTGCCGAACCGGAGGCGGATCTCTCGCAAGGCTCTGAAGGCTCTGAAGGCTCTCTGCGGTTTGCTGGCCGTGAAATCGCTGCGTGTGCCGGGGATTTACTTCCGACCGACTGCCCAGATGCACATCGAATCGTCCAGTCCCCCCGGGCGGATGGGGAATGGAGAATGGCGAATCCATTTTGGATTCAGACTCCATTATATTCCTTGAACAAATGCAATAGTGGCTCACTTCCGGGTCACCAGGGTTACTTACTGAACAGCCTTGCATATTGATCTGAATCTAAGGGAATACGCAATTTGACCATCTTGGAGGTCTTCATTTTTCCAGATTAAGGAATACTTAATTACATTATTTTTGAAGTCAGCAAAAGTCATGCTTTTAAATACCATAATTGTTCCCTAATCTCCCATGATGGAATTCATTTTCACGAACTACGATCACCGGAAGATGGAACTCGAATCTCCGAGAGACTTCCCCACTTGGGGACTTTCTTTATGGGGTGGGGAGCTGCTCCGTCGAGCTGGGAACTCAAGATCTCTGGATGTACAGTTGCAGTTACAGGAATGCGAATGGGAATGGTTGTGGGAATATTAGGGCTTGTACAGGTGGCGAGGTGGCGAGGTGCCGAGTAGCAAGTATCGCAATTGAACGCTCTGCACTAATTACTTTCGCAATTACGCGCTTAACCCTCCTCTAAAACCATCGTTGCTGCTTTTTTTTTAGCCCTCTGGGAGCCGAAATGCGTTCGCACTTCCCATCATTAGGCCCCCCTTTTGCGAACGCCCCTGGCAGATTAATCAAATTAGCTCCAATTTTTTTTCTGTGTGTATGTGTATGCTTTATGTTTCTGTTGTTGTTGTTGTTGTTGGGCCACCGCCTTTGGCTTACTGTTAGGCGTTTAATTTGCCTTATTTTTTGTTTCGGTTTTTCTGCTTTTCTGATCGCTGAAATCATTTTAATTGATGTCGCTGATGATGAGTGCACCCCTCCCCCTCCCCCCTCCCCCCTCCTCCCTACCCTTGGCTATCCACTCGAGTGCACATACAAAAATCTTGGCCAATATCAATTTACTCCTTTTCATCTTTGCAAACAAATTAAAAGTATCACTAAAAAATACTTTTTTAATGTATTTTAAATTAAAGAAAACTATAAATATATATATTTTCTTGGCTTAAACATGGGAAATGCACCTTGTTTTTTCGCAGTGCTCAAACAATTGAGTTGTCAACTCAATATCGCCCCCCTTTGGACGAGGAGGCGTGGCTGGGGCGGAGGAGAGGCCAAGATGGAGCTTCGTCTGGAGCTGGGGCGTTGATGACATTAATAAACGCAAACGTAAACGCATTGCGCATATGCAAAAAAGGCAAAAACAAAAGCAGAAAAAAACCGAAAGGAATGCGACGGCAGTGGCGATGGAGATGGAGATGAAGAGGCAACCTCGGGAGATGTTAATTACCAGGCCAAGAAAAAAGCGAGCCGAAGGAAAAACGCGACAAAATTGTAACAGTGGCAGCCTCCCCCTTTTGGGACACGAAGGGGGCGTGGCCAGCAGCAGCTGGAGCAAAAGGGGAGCAAGTAGGAATTCGCAATGGAGCAACTGGAAACTGGAGCGCTGAGGAAACTTGGAGCCCAAGGCCGATCAGGTGGCGCATTTAATTGCCCACGAGAAGGGCAGCTCCCTCTCTTTGTTCCAACGGAGGAGGATTCGGGACAGAGACAGTGGGATGGTCAGGTGACTCCTCTCACATCCTTTTCATACTCCTTTTTTTTTGTGTACAAAAAATGTTACAAATTGTCTGGCCCTGATTTCTGCGCATTCGGAAGTGCTCCTCGAAAAGGGTGTAAAATACAAAAAAAAAATTATATTTATTTAATGGATCATCTTGCATTATATAATTCTTATTCTTTTTTGTATTTGAATATACAATGTTTATATCTACACCAGATATAAGTTTAATAATCCATTTCTTCCTGTTAAAGTTTGGATTTTTTTAAGTGATTTAATTAATTTATAAGCTCGAAGCTATTTCCGGAAAAGCTCATAACTTTCTTAATTCTTGTCAGATTCCTAAGTGGCATACCTTAAAATCATTTGCTATCAAATCGCTATCAATCTGTATCAAAATCTTCGATTTCAATTTTTTTTCACAATTTTTGCGATTTTTGTGATGTAACCCCTTACAAAAATTTCGAAAATATCATAAAAATTCACATTGCCATATTTTGATAAAGAATAATTCCAATGAATGTGCTGAAATCGGGAAGGCATAACATTTTGAAATCGGACCGAATTTAGTCAAGTTATGATCTGTTAAAATTTGTGTGTTTCCAAATTATTCAATTAATTTATGCAACATTTTTTAGCGCCCACAGAAAGATTGCAATATTTTAAAGGGTTTTTGTTTTTTTGTTTTTTAAATAACTTTAAATTATACAATCTTTCGCAATATTCAAGGCCCTCGAAAATAAATCACACTTGCATTTTACATAATCCTTCGATTATTCAGCGCCCCAAAAATAAAACCCATAAAAACATTTTGAATTTGTTAACCCACAGGCTTTTGGGTACAAGATACAAATTGTTCGATATTTTACATCTTTTTTTGATCTCGCTAAAGATGCAGCCTCGTTTCCTCCTTCGCGGGTTGTGAACTGTGGTACGTAGTACATAAGACCCAGCTCCGGCCACGCCCACTTTGGCATTGAGGAGGGGGGAGCAGTGGAGGGGGGAGCAGAGGGCGGAGGGGTAGTTCCACTTCGAGGAATAACAGAGAAAAAAGGCCGCACCATTTGCGGCTAATTTTGTAAATCATGATATCGTAATTAATTTTTGCAGCCTTCGCGCAGCTAAAACACAAAGGCGTGGAAAAAGGGATACGCGTCGGCGTTGCCCCCTCCTCCTCCGCCTCCTCCTTCGTCTCCCCTCCTCCTCCTCCTCCTTTGTTTCCCGCTTTAGCCAGAAATCCTCCGAGTCAGCGCTGCCTCCGCACACAGAGAGAAAAACCAATTAATATTTGAGCAATGCTCCTGAGGCAACAATTAAAGTCAATGGCAACAGCAACAACACAAAGGCCACAGCTACACTGAGGGAAATCCGCAGCAACTCATTCAATTGAAAGTCAGAAATGAGAATTTATCGCATTATTCAAAGTAATATTCTTCCGAAATATTCCTATAACTACACAGAATTACTTGCTGTTGAACTCTGGTTATCATCAATCATATTCCCCTGCAAGTACCATTAATTTCTCCGAGTGTAGCCACGGCAAGCAAGGAGAAAAGATGTTTATTGAGATCTCAAAGATGCAAAGTGATTTGAATTTGATTGCGCCGCGCGTGCGCTGTTCATCCTCTTCGCTGCCTTGCTGCCTCCTCTGTTTATTCCCCTCCCCTTTGCTCTCCCGTTCTCCCGTTCCTCTTGTTACTCCTCCCCTCCTGCCTCCTTTTCCCTTTGTTTCCTCCTGGCGGAGCGTTTCGTTTGTCGGCAGAAATCGCAGTGGGGCGTCGGAGGTGTGAAAACCCTGCTGGGTCTTAAATGCAAGCTAATAAGAAGCAGCCTCCTCTCTGCCCTCCACTGCCCTCCTCTCTGGCACTCTCCAGGAGGGAGCATGGAGAGCGATGGGAGAGTGATCGTCGGGTTCTTGATCGGTTCGGTTGCATGCAACCGAAATGGCAACTTGGGAACTGGAAAACTTGGTAACTGGAAAAGGAAAGGGAAGCTAGCTGCAACTGGAGAGCAGCTGGAGAGGATTGGTGTGGTGTGGAGTGGAGTGGGTTAGAAGTGGATTGGCATGACCAATGTGATGGACAGTAACCAATGATCGGCATGAAGAATGCTTCATCCGAGAGCGGCCTCCAGTGATCAGCCGGAGATCAGGTGAGGAATTATGGAGCCTGGTAAGTAGGTGCTGAGCATATATATGTCCATATGCATCCATCGGGTATAATATGAAACGGCATCCTTTGGTGAAAATTTATGAAAATCCAATTAACAAGTTAAGTACTAACATCGCAAATGAAATTAAAACTTAATTGAAATGAAAATGGAACAATGGTCAATGGGAACCATAAATTACCAGGGACATGATGAAATAATGGAATTACTTGTACAAAAGATTCCCGGAGATAGCCACTATAATTACATTCCGCTCATCCTGAGGGGATGATTAGCTTTCAGCACCACAACCTACAGCAACCCAACATCCTAGGAAATCGATCCGACAGATTGCACTAATTACGCTGCATAAAATCAATGATGCAGATCCCAGGCCAGGAGTTTGCTCCCCTTCCTCCCTTCCTCACCAGGCAAGGCAATGCAATAACGTCTCCGGCCAGACAAGTTAACCTCCTCGACCACAAATCGGTCAACTGAATCAGCCCCTTTTCCCATTTTCCTCCATCTCCATCGCACGTCCTTTGATATGGCAAATAAAGCAACCGCCCGGGGGAAAAGCTAAAGCTGAAGCTGAATGCTGAAGAGGAAAAGCCGGCGGAGGAAAGTTCGGATGCCGAGGAAATAAGAATCAAATCAAGCGACAAATAAATGTAACAAAATGCGACAACAGTCAAGGGCGTGGGTGGAAGGGTGGCACGAAGTGGCACAAGCTGGAGGGGAAGGTGGGCAGGATGGCAGGAAGGCAGCAAGGCAGGAGCAGGACATCCCAAGGAGGCGGCCACAAAAGGCGACCTCAAAACGGCTGCCTAAAAACTCAATTACATAACAATCTGTTCACATTTTTTCACACACCATCAACTTTAAATGAGCTGGAGGCTGTGCTCCCTGCTCTGCTCTGCGGGGATGGGGGCGGTGGCGGTGGCGTGGGTTAGTGGGCGTGGCAAGAGCGACAATGCCAAAACGGTGGGCGGTGGGCCAAAAGGCACTCGAAATGAAATTACGACTCCACACAACCAAACAACAAACAGCACTGCGCAAAAAAAGTACATAACTTCAAATTTTAATTTATTTAAAATTAGAAGAAAATCATTTTTAGATATATATGCAATTTATATATATATGTGTATATATCGAATATATTATATTTATCATTTTCCAGCTTTTATTTCTCTGGGTGCAGGAGCAAAAGCAGAACCAGAAGCAGGAGCGAAATCTACTTGTGTGTTGTCGAGGGTTGAAGGAGCCCGTCTGGCCAGGACGAAGGAGCAGGGAAGAGCGGGGTGGAGCGGGGAGGAGGGTGGGACACAAATTACAATGTAATTTATTTGCCGCCGAGCCGGGGCGAAGGACCTGGCGCTGGAGAGAAAATCAATCGCGACAGCCAAAAGAGCAAGGACCAAGCCAAGGATCCATCTAGCCAGCCAGGACAAGGACAATCTATTGGATTCTGGGGGTTGACAGACCGGACAGAGGGACGTGGCACAGGCATCATGGAACCCGCAGGACGAAGGACCAGGACGAGGACGAGTGGAGTGGAGTGAGGAGAACATCAAACTAGCCAATGAATGTCAATTGTTGTTGTCGCTGATGGCGTTGATGTCCTCTCCGTTGTCTGTGCCAAATCGCAGACGTCCTCTTCCCTCCCCCCTCAAGTCCTTCTCCCTGCTTTTCCATTTAGCAACCCCAAAGGATCCCCGAAAGAAAAGGAGAGGTGAAATCTGGGAGTGTTGGCATCGGGAGCAGGGACACAATTCTAAACTTTAAATATTTTCTCTTCTCCAGATTGGTTATTATATTGTTTTTAGAAACCGAATAAAAAAGAATTAAAATATATTTTTGCTTGGTGCATTTTCCATGCAACTTTTCGGATTACAGGGTATCGCCTGAGCCATCACCCCAGTGTTTATTTGTTGTTTGTCATTTGTCAAGATTGCTGTGTGTTGGCCAAGTCATTGCAATTTTATGAGCCTAATGACGAATCCACGCACCCACACTCCATTCTTATTTATTTCTCTATTTTCCTCGTTTTTTCTCAGCCTGGGGG
>JAJJHY010001290.1:11424709-11444426 GCA_021224005.1 Drosophila setifemur
AGATTGGCTTCGATCGGTGGAGTTTCTGCGGCATGCGAATGCGGTTTTTCATTATGTCAGCGGGGCTGAATGTGGAAATGGATTTCCAAACATCTTTGCTAACGATGTGACTGGCCCCCCCTTTGAGGGGGCACCCCACGCCCCTGGATGGCGCCCCATTTCGGCCATCTCTCACGTTTAGTTTGCGGCATTCTCGTGGCATTCTCAGTTGCAATTATTCATAATTCGTGGGCTCATAAAAATAAATGGCCTGCTTAGCGTAATTGCCATAATTTTGTGTGACTTGACTTTGCCTCTAAATGGAGATTTGTGGCAAGGGGCGGGGGGCGGGGAGAGGAATCGGAATCGGAATAGGGATCGGGGTTTTATGGTTGATGTTCGAGGTTTGAGGTTTGATGGGTGGAGGGTTGCTCATTCATTGCCTGCATTTTCCAGAGGGTTGCCCTTTGTTTTGCACTCTGATTTTCATTCAAAGAGCGTCTCCAGTTGTGTGTTTCTTTATTTCTTGTGTTCTTTTTTTTATTGACACAACAACAACAAAAGCAACGCCCGGGAAAAGTGGGCGTGTCAGACAGGTCGTTGGAAATTAGCAACACATGTGCGCCCCTTTGCCACTCTGATCCCGATTCCTGACTTCTGATTCAGATTCCGAATCCTCTTTGCCTGCTTCCTGCTCCTGCTCCTGCTCCTGTTGCCACCGCATTACTCACGCCGCATCTGTTGATCGGGCGGTGGCAAGGAGTGGCATGGAGTGGCAAGCATAATTCGAGTGGGCGTGTCCGGAGCACTTTTTTGATGGCCACAATATGATGTGCGGTTGACATCCTGGTTATGCTCTATCTGTCCCAATGATGGTCAATTAACACGCTCATTAATTGACCGAACTTAAATCGAACTCACAACTGCCAGCATTCCAGAGTTGAGGGGTGGCATCGGAAAATCGGATAATCGGAAAAACCAAGCAGGAACTAAACATTATAATAGATGATTTGCATGGCTAAAATATGACAAATAACAATACAATTAGTTTAATTTCTGCCTTAGAAGATTGTTTTAATCAAAAAATGAGGTATTAGATGGATGAAACTAATTTAAAATATTAATTAAGATGGTTTTTGAGAAGAGCTCTAATTATGTTAGTAAATACATATCACCTTATGCAGATATCTGTATGACTATAGCTATATATAGCAGCAGTTTATGCAGATATCTGTACGATTTTAGCTATATATTACTGCTGTTTCCTGCATTATTTAATGCTTCAAATAGTCGTGATAAATTGAAACGCCCTCCAATTGGGGGCCTCATCACTTATCATAACTTATTTCCGAATCGCAGGAGCAGCTCCTCAATTTCCGGGCTGTCATTTTCCCCGTTTCCCGATTCCCGATGCCCATTTCCCCTAGTTTCCATATCCGTTCATGGCTATATTTCCCCATTAACCAACCCGCCCCTCCTCCTCCACTCCTCCTCCCCAACATTTGACGGGCAAATCAAAGAGACATTTTGAGCGGAAGATTTCCCGCATCGGATCCCGCAATCCACAATTCACAATTCACATCCAATCCGAATGGTTTTGGTGGCCATAAATTTCCCAATGCCAGAGCGAAATTTCCCGCTATTCGCCGTTCGATGACTGCGATTTCCCTTCGTTTCTGCTTTCTTCGGCATTGGGAGCTATTTGTTGTTAATTAGAGGAAACCGGTTAGCAATTTTTAATGATTAATAATTTATATAAGGAAATAAATTTATTTATGTTTGTCTTTAATTAGATCTTTTTCAGTAATTGGCAATGGTTAGTAAATTTTAAGGGAAATTCATTTTAGCATAAATCTGTTATGAAAGTGAATATAAATACTAATTAAAATATTGATTAGAATTGGCATTGTACTTTCAATGTATATTTTTAAATAATTAATTATTAAAATTTCAACTTTGATTTTCTGTTCGAAAGTTTTATTTGAAAATAAGTACATATATCTCCTTGATCTTCTGAAGCTCACATCTTGCATCGCTTCATTTCACCTCCGATTTTCATCAGATTCACTCGAATAGCTTCTGATTAGTTAAGGCTAAAATGGAACATCAAAAATATATACTTCAATTTTCTCCGTATTCCTTTTCTGCTTCGTTTCCGGTTCCTGTTCCTGTTCCTGCTCCGAAAAAAAGTTTTCCCAGATACCTGAAACGAAAAATAAAACCGAAAAAAGAAAGAAAAAACTTTTTTGCTAGCACAAAAAATAATTAAAATTCATTCGTTTGATTCGCAGGGGGCAGGAGCTGGAGCAGGGGGCAGGGGGCAGGACAAGGGCGGGGTACTTCAGGGGATTATTTTGGGCGGCCATTTTGGCAGCCCGATTTTCAGGGAGCGATGGCAGCAAACTTTTGCAACAAACTGTGGCTGAATTAATTAAGTTTCGGTACGCATGGAAATTTTATTAACAAACTGATGGCCCAAAGTTGGGGTTTTCCTTTTTTTCGGGGGGGGGATTGTTGGTGGAAAAGGGGAGAAAAGGGGGCATCCACTGGGCGCAGGGATTTGCAGGTTGTCGTTTTTTGGCCACTGGCACTGTAAGTCATTAATAAAAGCGAACACCAACCGACAGCGTCAACGTTGCACATGTGACAGGTGGAGTGGGAAAATGGGGCAAACTGGCGAAAAGTTCCACAGCGCAGAGTAATACTCCGATACACGGAGAGAAAAACGGGACTTATCAAATCTAGCTACTGGGAAACAGGCAATAAATGTTCTAACTTAGGTTGGGGAGTCTTTTAATAATAATAAAAGGGGTTTCAAACTCATTACAAATTCGGAAATTAGTTTTTATTCTAAAATTTGGGGAATATATTTATATTTATAAAGCGAAAACTTAAAGATATTTTACAATATAAATTATAAATGGTTTTTAAAATCTATAAAGAATTTAGTGATAAATTCTCTCAGTTTCGGAAAAGTAGGGGAGGAGGGAGTTGAGCGGGAGGCGAGCAATTAAGTAACCTGCCAACAAAACATCTGACAGATGAGGGGGCGCCAAAAGGGGGAGGCGCTGGGACTGGGGGTGGTGGGTGGTGGAATGGGTGGCAGGGCTGGCAGGACATCGAAGGATACTTGTGCAGAGGAGCAGCGAACGACGTCATTGATTGCCAGGGCCGGGACTCTCTCCTACTCTCCCACTCTCCTGCTCTCATTCGCCGACTCTCTCAATCTCTCCATTCCATTACTCCACTCCTCCTACTCTCCTCCTACTCTCCAATCCTCCATCTGCGGCCAGAAAATGGCTGGAGCAAATGGGTTAAGTGCTGCTGCGCTGCCGGCGTCGAGTGCGCGCTGCTGGCGTCGCTGCCCCAGCGGTGGGGGTTCGTCGGTGGGGGTGCCTAATAAAATGAAAATGAATGATTCATGCGCAGCAGCAGCCCCCAAAATGGCAGATGGATTCCTTGTGTGCTGGGCGAGTGGGAGTGGGAGTGGAAAATGTCCCGAGTGTCCGAGAGTCGGAGTGTCCTGCCGGCAGGACGAGGCGTTTATGTCAACAAATTAAAGGAAAATGGACAGAGCGAGTGTGAGTGCAAGTGCTGTCGTCCCCCTCGCACACTTTCGCGGCGGAGGAAAGGATGTTTCTAATTGAAAACGCCAGCAAAACGCTAGATATTCGCCTAAATCTATTGAAAGCCAATTGGAAACGCTTAACAATGCACAAAAAAACTGGCAGAACGCTTGCAAAATGCTTGAAACTATTAAAAACTCTACGAAAACGCCAGAGAAAGGCTAGGGAAATGTCTATTCCCCGAAAAACTATCAAAACTCCCACAAAACAATGGGAAATCGCTCCGAAGTCAAGGAGAAGATCTTATTAATTGAAAGCGCCAACGAAACGCCCGCGAAACGCACTTGGAACGCGCCTTGAGGACGAAAAACTTCAGCATTATTGGCTAATTAATTGTTAACGAATTTTTAACGAATTTTCATTTTCTATTTGTGAGCAAAGCAGCAGGGAAAATTGCCATTTATGGTTATTATAGACCGCAGCTTTTCCGCAGAAGCAAAAGCAAAAGCAGGATCAGAAGCAGCGCAGTCGATGGGCGACGCCGGCAGCGGTGCTCGGCAGCGGGCAGAGGAAGCATAATAATTTGATGTGCGGCAAATTGAAAAAATGCCGCATAACTCCGCCCTGGAAAACTTCACTCGCACACAGCAACGCACACAGGCACACAGGCGGAGGGAAAAGCAAAGAAAATTGAAAATTCTTCAAGTTGTTTTTCGGCAATGGCGACGCGGCGGCAGAGCGGCCGACAGCGCCGCTTTTGGTGACTGCATAAATTCCCAGTATTTGCAGCAGGCCAATGGAGGTCGAGCCTCGCATACAGTTGTCTCGCTCCAGCCCAGAAAATGGCCAAGCACACACACACAAGGGCAGACCCACACGCGGGCAGAAACAAAAGCAAACACAATCACACAATCGCGCACACACACACACACACGCGCGCGTAAGCACCAGAGCAGACAGGTTTCTTTTCAATGAAGCAGCAGCGCAGTCGATCAAAATTGAAACAGCAGCAGCGACGGCGGCAGCAGAGCACACATAAAAATTAAGTGGTTGTTGCTGCTTGATGAATTTCCCACTCGCTCGCTCGCACGCAGGGGGTCGGTCTCCTTCGCACTCGCACTCGCACTCGCGCTCGCTCTCCCGCCGACGCCCGCTCTCGCTCTCTGGCACAACATGGCAACAATCTCCGGCGAAGAGCGCGCGCGAGCGAGCGAGAGAGAGCCAGAGCGCAGGCCAATGGCAGCGGAACGGCCTCCCTCCTGCCATCTCGCTCGCGTCATTCCAGGCCGAGGGTTTCATCGCTGGACGATCCAACTCGTCGTCGCAGTTCAGTTTCAACTCTTCGTCTCTCATTTTCTACCCGTTCGGACGAATCCACGCCAACAACAGTTGTTACCCGGTTGTCTGACTCCACGCCACATGTAAACTAACGTCGACGAGAACAACAGGCTCTGCGCCGGCCGTCGGCAAAACGAATTTTCCACTTTCACCAATTAATAGAATTTTTTTTTTCTGGAGCGGTCCTCGTGTGTGTGCGCCCTGTAAAACGAAATAATACCAAAAAAAAAAAAAACAAATCGAATTGTGCTTTTTTCTAAGTGATTCCAAAATACTAAATACTAATTTGCAGTTGGCTGAACGTAGCAAATCGAATCACGAAACATTGGACCGCACTTTCCATGGCTTAAAGAGTGGCCCATAATGGTTTTGGAGCAACGAGCGACAGACAACTCTACGGCGGAAAACAAAAAGATCAACCATAACAACAACAACAACAATTCGGTAAACAGCAAAAACAACAATAGTCTGAAGGCAGAGGAAGCGGCGGAGCGGAGTTCCATTCGGAACCCCAATCCCAATCCTAGTTCGAGTTCGAGTTCCGTTTCCGGTTCGACGGGCTCTGGTTCCGGCTCCGGCTCCTGCTCCGGCTCCGGCTCGGTCTCGCTCTCCGGCATGCCCTCCGAGGGCCTCCATCCCACGGCAGCTCTGCAACTGTACGCCGCAGCCGCCCAACTGGCGCCCGGCGGAGTCCGCGTCCCGCCCTGGGGCCCATTCCTGCAGTTCGGCGTCCCGGGCGTCTTCGGTCCGAACGGACCGTTCCTGGGCCGACCGCGTTTCGATGCCGCCGCCGGCGGACACCCCAGCTCAGCCGCGGCGGCGGCGGCCGCCACCCAAATGGCCAACGCCGTCAACGCCAGCAACGCCTTCGCCAATCTCACGGGCCTGAGTGCGGCGGCGCTGCGTAATGTGAGTGCGGTCCAGACGACGGCAGTGGCCGCCGTGGCCAGTACGGTGGCCACCATCCAGCACCGGCTGATGATCGGCAACCGGCAGAGTCTGCCCCCGGCGGGGCCACCGAGCGAGGGGTCCAACGAGGATGGCGGTGAGTGTTGGGTTGGGTTGAATTGAGTGAATCAATCAAAGGTTGTTGGTCCTAGTGAAAAAGAAGGGTGCTGTGATTTCTTTAACATTGAAATCAATAAACATCATAATGTCAGGGAATGGATGTCCAAGGGGTGCAGGTCCAGGTCCAGGTCCAGGTCCAGGTCCAGGAAAGGGTTAAAAATAATCTATAAAAAATAATCCATTAATTCGAGTGTATAAAGAAGTTTTGGAAGGAGTTTTAAAAATCAATCAATATTCAATCAAAGGGAAATAGGTATCAATTTCAATTAATTAAATATATAAAAATAAAATAAGATACACTGCAATTTATGTATTTTACAATGTAAAACATCATCAAATTGAAATATTATCAGGTTGGAATAATTTAGGGAACGGAATATGAAAGCTAAAATGAATAAATATTCATATTCATATTTATATTCATGAAATGCATTGTTCAGTTGGGTAAATTAATTACACAGACATATTCCAATTATACAATATGATATTGTCATTAAATTGAATATTATATACATACTTATTTATTCAATAACCCGATTAGTTACCCCCTTTTAGCCGGGATTAGTTGTTAATAAAAGTAATCAGTCAAATCAGTGGGAGAGAATTTAAATGGCATTCAATAAGCCAGGTGTGGAAAATTATATAGTTTTGAGTTGCACAACTTGCTTTGCAATTTGTAAGTGTATAGTTTGTGGGTTGGAACTCCCCCTAAACTAAACTAAACTAAACTAAACTAAACCCATAACCACAGGGTACAATCCAAGGGGCAATCAATCTTGGAGTTCATAAATTAACACGTTCCCAGTCACTCCCCCAAAGGCAAACGATTATGATTCAATTGCCATTTTTGGTGACGCACAACAGATGCAAATTGCAAATGCAATTAAATATATATTCCCATTCCCATTCCCAATCCGATTCCCAATCCTATTTTTAATCGTCGACACGTGTGGTGAGGTAGCCCGGAATTCGCGTCGCATTCGCCGGAATTCGCATTCCTCACTCGGAGTCTGGCCCGTTCCCATGAAATCAATTTCCAACGCCTTTACCTTCCGACTTTCGCCGATCGAGCGATCGATCGATGATCATCATCGGCAGCAGCTAGGTTTACGTACTATAAAGGCCAGATCCGAGATCGGAGATCGGCTAATGAATTTTTAAGTCGCACGGAACACGCGCCTCCTCATCGCTATTTGAGGTCAGCGCCGTTCGATCGATCCACTTGGTCAGAGGGCCATCGATTCGGATGGCCACTCCACTCCACTTGTATTTCCATTCGAATGTGGGGAACTCATCCCGTCATCCGCTCATCCGCTCCTGCTCGTTATCTGGCCATACAATATGCTAATTCATTCAATTAGCCCCGCTAAATGCTCTCGGATCGCCATGTCGGAGATTCACGCGCCCGCCAGTCGAGGAACAGGCAGAGATTCTAGCTTGACTCCGGCTCTGGCTACCTACAAAACCATTTATTGATTTTAGCTAATCAGCGATCGATTATTATGTAAAGTGCGATTGGCTCGCTGATTTGTATTTAGCATTTGGTATTAACTATTTAGCATACAAAGTATGCGAGATTTCAGAGCCGCCTGCTGAGCTGCTGAGCTGGGGCTCCGAAATTGGATCCACCATGGTGTTAGTTATATGGATAACCATGGGTGTATATCCCATTAGCAATAAACAATAAATAACAAACTAAAAACAACAAACAATAAAGAAGGTGGGGAAACCGCGTTGAAAACTAAAGCAAAATAAACAAATCAGGGTTATCTGAATTTATTAATTTTTTAAATATTATTAATTATATTTAAGTCCAGGTAATCCGAGCTCTTTGGCCAGAGATTATGGTATCGCATCCAAGAGAAAATTATTATCAATTTATTTTCCAATTAAGTTGAAAGAAAATTATAAGAAAATTCCTAAAAATGCTGCAAAACTATTTATTAGTTACTCTCTTTATATTTGTTATATATATTCCGATATTGATGTCCAATTGATGTTCACTACTTTCTTAGCTGGAAACATATATAAACAGCCAAGATTGGGTAATCACTAAGTCCAAAATCCCAAATCGTTGTGATTCCGGTTAACAAGAAAGATCCATTTTCTGGCTTTGAGGCTTTTCTTTTTTCTTAACTGTTTTTTTTTTCTTTCTGTTTTTTGATCCCATTGATGAATTAAGTTTGTAGCCTTTTGTGGTAACAACGACTTTCTTTCTTCCATTGGTTACTATGTTTTTTGTTATTGTTGTTTTTGGTGTGTTGTTGTGGGGAGCAATCACTAGAGCTCGGAAATTGATGGGACGCCATTTGCTCTGATCGCCCAGTTTGGCCATTATAAAGTGGGGAAGTTGGACGATGGCCAGGGAGAGGGGAAACCGGACTGCTGCAGTTCGTCGATCGAGTTCGAGTCGGAGTCGGAGTCGGACTCCTCTCATTGACCAATTAGCATTAACAAATGATGGCTAGTTGGTGTAATTATGGCCATAATGCATATATCCGAGGGAGTTGGGGCGTTAGCAGGGGGCGTGGCAGCCGCTTGTT
Source organism: Drosophila setifemur (assembly GCA_021224005.1). Classification (NCBI taxonomy): domain Eukaryota; kingdom Metazoa; phylum Arthropoda; class Insecta; order Diptera; family Drosophilidae; genus Drosophila; species Drosophila setifemur. The sequence goes on from JAJJHY010001290.1 coordinate 11,433,204, forward strand.
GTAATTAACTGCAATGGGCTTGGGTTTGGGCTTGGGTTTGGACTGTACACACATATACATATACGTTCAAGTTCTGTCCCTGGATCGGCGGGACTTTAATTAATTGCAACCAACGCACAGGCACAGGCACAAGCAGCTTTTCCACTTTTTGCGGCACTTCCTCCTGGAAAAGTAATTATTAATTTGATTTGATTCAATTTGATTAGCTCGCTGCAATCGCTACAATCTACAATCTACAGTCTGTGGGTGCGAGTGGGAGGATTGGGTTGTGAATGAATCTTGTGGATACGTGGATACTTGGATACTTGGTTCCGTGGATCCGCGGATGAGTGGTTGTCATTAATCATTTTGCGGCAGAGAGAGAGAGAGACCGAGGTTGACATGCAACCAGCCAACTACATAAGTGTGTGTGTGTGTGTGTGGGTGGGTGGTGGAACGGGTGGGGGAATGGGAATACACACACCACAACTCCATCACCATCATCGTCGTGACGTTTTCCTTGCCGTTGCTCATTTCACGCCGGAAATGAAGAAACTGTCATAAGGCGATCGAAATCATTTATCATGCGATTTTTCAGTTTTCAGCTTGTGTTTCCAGCTTTTCCACCGCTATATACTAGTAGTATAGCCACCGCCATCGCCACCGCCATTTTGCCTCCGCCTTGTCTTGTTTTCTGGTCCTAATGAATTCCGTAACCCGAATTCCACTCCGTGCGAACTTCGAAAGGGAGAAACCTCCATGCCATGTCGGGCACTTCCGGAACGGAACGGAAGTCGGCCCATTGATGGAACGACGGAATGATGGAATCTTCTGGCCGGAATGATAAATCGTTTTGCCGCAGTTTTACCTTCTTTTTTTTGTTTCTTTCGATTATCCGAATTTTTGTTCTCAAATATTTCCGCCTTATAATGGGTTTTGTATTATAGGAGCGGGGGGAGCGGGGTTGGATGGCAGGAGATGACTTACTCTAGTGGATAGTGAAGGTGGCAATTATTAAATTTAAAGATTAGTCCACACCCAAAGGGGTGTTATATTTTGTGATACTAATATCATGCTTCTTTCCAATAATGTTAATAATATTAAAAATAAAGTTGCAAGTTGCAAGCTAACCAAGAACTATCCTTCCAGAAATCTCCCCTCCCTCCCCCTGGAGGATATAGAAAAGGCAATTAGGTGAGGCCATTCCTTTTGCTTTGATTCCCTTGGCCCGGCGGGACCAACACCCGATTCTTCGTAAACTTCTTCTTGGTTGATTCCCCTCCCGTCGCAACTCTTTTCTTCTCCATCACATTTTCGCTTTAATTTTTATGACTTAAGTGGCTCACCCGCGAGGATTTGCAGGGGGGGCAGGACAGGGGGGCAGGGCAGGGGCGTCGAAGGGATGCGGGGGGTGTGGTAACTGTTATATTGCCTGGCTGACGCGCGCTGTAAACGAAAATAACATGCCACGGAATGTGACTGAGGCATGCAACAATATCCACACACACACTCACTCGGTCCGTTTTCTCCTGATTCTTCCCTTAAATACCCTATCAAAGGGTATTATATATATATTATATATAGTCTCTAATCGCACACGACTTGAGCTAAAACAAAAATAACTCCCCCGAACCACATAACTATGTATAGATAAAGTAATGAGACCAGGAAGATAAGGATATAGAACATCCATGAAGTTTGTTCCAATTTGAATATATAGTCACACGATCTGCAAGAGCATTGGATTGCCAAAGGGATTATGTTCCCCGAAAATACTTTTCTCTTTTTTTTGTTTCGGTTTCATTTTCGGGTTTCCCTTTTTTTTTTGCTTCCGCTTCTGCTTTGTTCCCGTTTTTTTGTTTTTTTTTTTGGCTTTGCTGTTTGGGCCATGGCCTGGAGAATCAGTGCAGCGTTGCCAAATTGCAGTCTGGATGTGGAGTTGCACGTTGCACCGTTGCACGTTGCACGTTGCACGCTGTACGTTGCACACGCTGGGTGTGCAATAATCATAATAAATTTCAATTATCGTTTGCATTTGCTCCCACTCCCGCGCTATCACTCTCTGTTTTTGCTGCCGCCAAAAACATGAATTATGTTCCCGAAACCAACCCCTCCCCGTCCCCCTCCCCCGACCCACCTGCCGCCGCCCCTGGTTTACCCAGCAACTTGGCCCGGTCTGTTATTATTAAGTCATTTGAATGCACTTTGGGGTTGTGCGCCTCTCTCCCCGCCCCTCCTCTCCCCGCCTCTCTCTGGCCGTGTTTGTCGCTTTGCATTTAATGTCTCTATTATTGTTGTTGTGTATTTGGCGTTGTTATTGAGTTATTAACTTGCCCCGTCCCTCTCGCACAGCAGAGCAGAAGCAGAGGCAGAGGCAGAGGCAGAGGCAGAAGAAGGCAAAAGAGGCAGAAGAAAAAAAAAAACATAGAGCTGACCGAACGAAAGACAAACGAGTTTTGTTTTCGGGAGGGCGAGCCAAAGAGAGACAGAGAGAGAGGGAGGGAGAGAGACTGAGGCGTTACAGTGCGGCACGCATAATTAGGTACACTTAACAGCAGAATGCAAAACCATTCATTAGGGGCGGCCTCTTGTTATTGCGCTTTAATGCCCGCCGGTGGTGCACTGTCCTCCGTGCATTTGGTATTATTCTCCTTCGAGTACACGGGGCATGTGCGTAGTGAGTGCGTGGCCAAAGGGGGGTGGGAGGGGGGATCCAAAATGAATGTGATTAGTGGAGTCAGCTGAGTGGCGGCGCTTTGAATGGCTCGCTCATCACTCGTCACTCAGTGATACAAAGTAGAGCCCCACTAATGGCCACAAGTGGAGGAGGAGTCTCTATTGTATGTAATTCCCATGGCCAGCTAGCCTGTATTTAGTGGCCATTTGAGACCATTCCTGGTATTGGTAGTGATTAAGAGGTGAATGGATGAATCTGTTCGGGAGTTTAAATATTGTTCCAATGGTAAATATTGCATTTTTTTAAATTCAATTTTTTGAAGCCCTATTTTTGTGGCCTGCACTGTTACCGTTTCGGGGTTTCAGCTCATCTAATGCCCAACCAACACCTTCCATGGGAGCCCTGCTCGCACTTCTCCATCTCTCCATTCCCATCTCCCTGTCCACTCTCCACTCTCCACGCTCTCTTTTCGGATTCACTTTGGCTGGCCAGATCGGAGTTAATTTGATAAATTGCGGGCCCTTTTTGCATGCATTCTTTGCCACGCCCCCCTTGGGGGGAGGGGGGGGGGGCATATAATCTAAATATAGAGAAACTATGCATCCTGGGACGGATCGGACATGGGAGCGGATCAGAGGGCGGGGGAATAGAAACGTAATTAAATTGTTTCGTTTTTATTGTGAGAGCAGAGACCAGAGAGCAGAAAGCAGAGCCGCCGGCTGGGAGTTCCACAAAATAAGAGGTGGCAGGGTGGACAGAGGACAGAGGAGGAGGAGGGGATATATGCACATATGTGTAGTGTGGGTATTGGTATTGGCACAACATCGTTTTTGGGCCCCCTTTGGCGGTGTAATTGAAATATATGATTATGAATATTTATGCATTCGCTCTCTCTCTCTCTCTCTGCGCTAATTTAAATAATTTTCCAACACTTAATTATAGGGTTTTTAGTGTCGGGAACAAAGTGTTTTGCGGCGATGTCGGTGGGGCCAGCAGTCCGGCCATTTGTTTTATCGGCCTTTTCGGCCTTTCCGGGCCTTTTCCGTGTTTTCCGGACGACCCATGTTCCATGTCCCATGTCCCATTCCCATGTTGTTGTTGCTCGCCTTCTTCTAGTTTTTCGGGATTGGGGTTAGTTTTTTGGCACCACCCTAATTAGTTTTAATAAGCAACACCCTTCGGAGGTGGGCAGGGTAGCTCTACACTACATTAACGACTTGATTCTGTGTTAGAATTTCATTAGCATTTCCCTCTGACTCTTCCATTTCCCTTAGGTTTTCCCGGGGATGGGGACGACGACAGCAGCGCGGCCAAGCGACGCCGGTCCCGCACCAACTTCAACTCCTGGCAGCTGGAGGAGCTGGAGAGAGCCTTCTCCGCCAGCCACTATCCGGACATATTCATGCGGGAGGCCCTGGCCATGAGGCTCGATCTCAAGGAGTCGCGAGTTGCGGTGAGTTTAGTTTCAATCGGATTTTGAAGGGGGAAGTATCTTGTAGATACAGAATTTAGAATTGGAATGCACATACAACTTAAATATTAATTCAAGACCGGAAGTTAAAAATAACACTATTTAATACGGAACTTTGCTAAATATTTAAGAATAGTCAATGCATTGGGGGATCGAGCAGGCCATAGTGAGCACCTTGCTGAGATTATACGCTTTGTTCCAGATAGGTATGGTTCCAGAATCGACGTGCCAAGGTGCGTAAGCGCGAGCACACCAAGAAGGGACCCGGTCGCCCCGCCCACAACGCCCAGCCGCAGACCTGCAGCGGGGAGCCGATTCCGCCCAACGAGCTCAAGGCCAAGGAGCGGTAAGTAGCCACTAAGCCACTATGGAGCAACACCCACTTTGAATCCTTTGAACAGCGCACATTACTCAGCTAATTCCCCTTTTTTATCACACACTTTCAAAATTAAATACAATTAACTTGGCCCATAAATTTTGGCAACCAAAAAGTATCTCCCAAAAGTGTTAACCTGTCGAAATCAATTCAAAAGCTTCATTTGAATAATTTCGAAAGTATCTAAATTTCAATCATCTGCGAATCTCCGAATGGCATCTTAATGGCCAGATTCGTGTTTTATTATTATTTTCACAATGTTATTTGTTGGCCGCTTAAAAAAAAGTTAACTTGTGCTTTCAACAATTTATGGGCATTATTTCAACACCAAAATTAAATTTGTTGAGCTCCACTTTGGAGCCTGGAGACGAGGTTTCTCTGTAGGATTTGTGCCAAGCCCTGACTCATAACCCATAACTCTTTATAAAGGCAATCGATTTGGATTCGGATTGATTTCCTCTCTTATTATTTTGAATTATATATTTAATAAATTTATATTGTATTCATGAAATTTCTAATTTTTTAAAGAAATAAAAACATTAATTTTAGATTGGAAAAAGTTATTGAGAGACAAAATTGTAATATATAATTTTCCACCAATTGGACACATCTCTTTTATTGTTCAAGTTACCTTTAGTACACTTTGTGAAAATTACTTTTTATTTAAAGCAATTAATTTATTGCCTAGAATATATATATTTATATATATCTAAAATATAGGTTGTTCTAGGAAACTAGGATAACTTACCAATTCCAATTGTAACTTCTCTGTTTTGTAATACCAATCCATAAAGTTAGTGATGAAAAGGTGCTGAAAGGATTGAAAGAGTATAAGCCCCTTCTTGGCCATCATAACCTGACTAAACCCAAACCTAAACCGTCTCTTGGTTTCTCCCTCTCTCCTTAATCCAGAGCCCGTCGCCGGAAGAAGCTGGCGAAGGCGATCGACCGGCAGGCCCGGAAGCTGCAGGCCAAGGGCATCACCGTGGACCTGGAGGCCTTGAAGGCCGAGTACATATCACAGCACAAGGCCAACGGCACCTTCTCCGACTCGGACCTGGAGGACGACGGCATCACGATCGATGTGGTCGGCGGCACCGACAGCGACGACGAGCTGGATGGCGATGTGGCCAGTCCGGGACGCATGGGCTCGGGCGGGGCGGGTGGGTCCTCCTCGCAGCAGAACTCGTCCCTGCACTGCGGCCTGGACCAGGACGGGGATAGCTCGCGGGCGGGCAGCTTCATTGGCGGCGGCGGCAGTCTCGGCAGTCCCGGTTCGGTGGCGCCCACTTCAATGATGTCCAACGGCGGGGGCTCCGGAGGCGGCGGCGGCCCCTCCATCTTCGGCAAGCTGGAGCCGATGGATGGCAACGAGTCCGAGGAGCGGGAGCGGGACAACTCGCCCAAGCCGCTGCTCTTCCCCGCCAAGGCCTTCCACCAGCTGAGCCACGGGCTGCACCAGCAGCAGCAGCAGCAGCACCTTCAGAACCATCAGAACCACCAGCAGCACCACCTCCAGAGCCACCCGAACCACCACCACCACCACCTGGGCTCCACTCCCGTCTCGGCTGCGGCGGCGGCGGCGGTGGCCAGCCTGGTCCACCAGACCTCGCCCATCAGCATGCGCCGGAGCAATCCCTTCAGCATCGAGTCCTTGCTCTTCAACAACACGTGAGGCAACCACGGCAGGATGCTGGTCCTTGGCCCGACACCTAGACCAAGGCCAAGACCGAGACCAAGACCGATCCCGATCCAGAGACCGATCCAGAGACCGATCCCGAGACCCTCGGCTGCTCCGTTGACTTTCGCGTTCCTAGAATATTTTGCTCAGCTTTTGTTTCGCCTCCGCCCGGTCTCCGTTTCCGTATCCGTTTAATTTGGAGTTCTTAATTTGGAGTTGTTAATTTTTATTTGGAAATGGAAGGAAGTGATTGGGAACGGGAAACGGGGACCTGGTACTCCTCCTTTCTTCGGTTCAGAGCTTGAATATTCCCTAAGTGATTTATTTATTCGATTATTTTGTAAAGCATATTTTTTTTTGGTAATCTTAGATCTTGTTCCCAGAGAGAGACTAAATTAGTGTTGTAAATGAATTTATTATTTGTACTTGTACGTGTACCACTTAAATATAAATATATAAATATAAATATTAATGTAAACATCAATTTTTTTTTTCGAAAGAGTGGCTGCTGCCCCAAAGCAATGCTTGAAACATGAATAATATAATTACATATGTATGTAACAAACTGTATATCAACTAAGACCATTTTTTTTTCACAGTGTGTTGTGCGAGTGTGTGTGTGTGCCAGTCTGTGCGTGAGTGCGTGAGAGCCTGTGTAAAAATGTAATTTAATTTAGCAAAACCAAGAGGAAAACCCCGAAATAAAAACAAAAACAAAAACAACAACCACATAGAAACCACAACCCAAGTAGCGGATTTTTTTTTGTGTGTGTCCAAGTAAAAGAAGCAAAAAAAAAATGCAGGCTAGAGTATATTACAAATATGAGAACAAAAAAGAAAACCCCACAATATTACATATAGAAATGCAAAGAACGGCCCCGCGGCTGCCACAAATTATATTGTATCTAAAACAAAAACGATTGTCAAACAAGAATAAAATGCGAATCTGCAAAAGAGCGAAAACCACATAAACAAAAAACATCACGATTATCATTGTCCTGTCCCGCCCTGCCACGCCCTCTCCTGTCCTGTCCCCCCTTTGATTTTGAGTCGAGCTTATCCCCCATAAAAACCAAAAACCGAAATGGGAAAAATAAAAAAAAGGAAAACTGCGCAAGTCCCCGTCCCCGTCCCTCCCCCTCATCCCTCACCCCACTGAAAATTGATCGAAACTCTGAAATGCAGAACAAGAAACACACATTTGGCCCAAAACCCGGGCTAAATTCAATAAATGGCAATTTAAACGGCATCAAAAACACACACTTAAATCTGAAACCCAAAGTGTTTTTTTTTTCCTTCAAATGGCCTGCGAACGCGAGAGGATCTCGGCGAGTGCTCCTGGTTTCCATTCCGGAGTGATGCTAATGGATGCGGCCTCATCTTTATATGGCTCATTAAAATTAAGGCGTCCAAATAATAATATTTTCCCGACCATCATAGAAAGCTATTGATTTTGGGGCAGTAAAGTGGGGAAATAAAATCGGTGGAATATGAATATGTAGTTGGGGGAGTCCCGCAAATCTTGGAAAGAGTAGTATCTGGAAATGGATTTTTAATTTATTGTTCAGTTAAACAATTCTAGAATAACTTAGTTTGAATAGTTTTCTAGATATTTCAGGAAAAGTATATTTAAAAATGATTTAATTAAATTGAATTTAATTGGAAATATATCCTTTAAGTCGGTCAACCTACAACCGATTTGCGGTTATCCAAGCTCATCGATGGAGAGGGGTCCTCTTGAGTCTCTGGATGGGGATGTTGGGAAACCCCACAGGGGTCCGCATTTCGGGCAGAGGAGGAGGAGGAGGATGCCAAACCTGTCCCAAAAAAAAAGCGAAGGCCGGTGAGGTGTCAATTGAATTTGCATTCGGGTTCCGTCCAATCTCCTTGCGAACGGTACCACCGATTAACCGTTTGGGATTCGGATTCGGATGCGTCTTCCCAGCGGGGGAGGAGACCAAGGGGAGGGGAGAGGGGTCTGAAAGCTGTCTGAAGCGGTCCGCTTTCATGGGAATTTTGTGGTGTAGTTCATTTCATGGCAATTTTATTGCTTATTAATTTTTCAGTGTTCGCGCTTTGATTCTCCTTTTCCCCTACCCCTCCCCCTTGGCTCTTTATTTTTACCAGAGGCGTAGGCTGGATTTTATGGAGGGGGCAGAAAAGTTTTCATTTAATTGGATCTGGTTTTTGTTTTATTTTGTATAAATTGGTACTTCGATCAGTCTCCCGAATCAACTTAAATGTAAATTAACCAAAAGATACATTTAAAATCGGTTCCCTCCAGAGAAACCCCCTTTTCCCACAGCCATCCCCCCGCCCTTGGTTTTATTGGTGGCATGCTGTTAATGACTCCACCTGGTTGTTGGCATTGTTGTTGGCCGAAACGAACCGAACCCAACCGGCCTGTTGATATGATTATTACATTTATGGATTTTAATAATTGTGCATGATTTGGAAGATTTTCCACATCTTCATCTCGTCTCCGGCTACGGCTACGGCTCCACTGAAATCCTCCTCCAGACTCGTGCCCCGCGGAGCGTTCATAACTTCTTAACAATTTCTTCGCCTCTTCGTGAGCAAGTGTGTGTGTGTGTGTGTGTGCTTTGAGCCGCCTTTTTGTGGCTCAATTACTTTTCGATGCAAATCAAATTGGCCGCTCTTAACAATTCTTCACACGTTTTTCATTAACTCTATTTGTGCGTATGTATACAAATAGTCGGTAGAATCGGATCGGATCGGATCCGAGTTCGAGTTCGAGATCGAGTCAAGTCCATTCCCAGTTCCCAGCTCCCATCTTCCAGCTAGCAGCTCCTTAAGCTCGACCAGAAATAATTTACCAAATGGCCAAATCTCTCTCTCTCCGGGCTGCGGGCTTTGTTGTAAATGAGTTTTTTATTGAGCTGAAAATATTTTTGTTAAGCTTATTGTTCATTGTTTGATTGTTTATTGGAGTGTTCATAGTTATATGGACTTAGAGTTTGCCTTGGGAATCGGTCTTTGGGAATTGAGAATGCCCTGCGAAAGGTAGGATGGTGAAAGGTAGTAGCCAATGCGGATTTAAGAGTAGTCCATAAGGTAAAAGACCTTAAATCAAAAGTTCATTAATAAGAAATCAATCAGTTATATTTCAATTTAAAGAAGTAATAAATAAAATAATACAAAATGGAAGAGGGAAAAGGATTTATGATCGGATATATCTTTTTTTATTTCATTACATTTTACTTAATTACACGGGATAAATAACTCAAGAAGGACCTGAAATTAAGAGTTCAGATGAAAGTTTATTTTCATTGATGAATAATCCCAAACTAAATGATACCAAAACCGATACTCCCTACACCTGCACCCTACGTTATAGCGCTTAATCGAAATCAATAAAGTTATTAAAGCGACGCTGTTAAGTTTTCTGTAACAGATTCTTAAGCCAACAACAAGGGGCCCAAACAAAGGGCCAACAATGGGGATTAGCGCTCCATCAGAGACAGCAGAAGGCAGAAGGCTGAAAGGAGAAAGAAAACCAGCTCCAGTTGCCAGTGGTTCGCATCCCGAGATGATTGTCATAATTATGGGCATTTTGGTGTTTGCCGCTCTCTCAACCTCCGATCCCCGATCCCCCGATCCCCCGATCTCCGGTCTCCATTCTCCGATCCCGGGAGTTGCTTCCATTTCAATTTCGCAGCGGGAGTCGCCGAACGCTAATCAAAGTGTTTATCGTGGACCGATCGTTTGTATTATGATTTTGATGCCTTAATTTATTCACACTCTGAATAAACGTGCAACATGAGTCGACGACTCCGTTTGGGGTGTTAATCTTTGCGCCTTGCCTCTGCCTCTTGCCCCTTGCCTCTGCCCCTTGCCTCTGCCTCACCTTGCCCCATTCGAGTTTCGTTTCGTTTCGTTTCGCTTCGGTCTGGAGTCGTTTTCTATTTGCCTTTCCAAGTCCGAGGGCTTTTCAATTTTCACAGCGGGGTCTGGAGCTGGAGCTGGTCAGCGGAGCTCTCCGAGACCCGGGACACCCATCCCATCCCATCCCAACCCATCCCGTCCGAACAATGTTTGTAATTTATTTCATTGTGCGATGATTAGCAGCATTTCTCAACTCGCTGCTCCACTTTCTTTGTCTTCTTTAGAGATCTTCCTTGGGCCTTATTAGTTCATAGTTATGGTTATTGGGAATAGTTTACGACTCTGGATCATCCGCTCCATTGTCCGACTCCGACTTGGACGGAGATCGGGTCAGGTAGCAGGTAACCCTGGACCTGGGCTCTGCTGCTTCACAAATTGAATAACCCTCGACCCAACGATGAAAATCCGAGCATATTGTTATAATTGAGTTTCGGTTTCCCTGCCACGCCCGCAGAGAGTAGTAGTAGCTCTATATATGCGGCATATACTCGTACACATATATTTATAGCTTGAGGATGAGGTGGAGGATGAGGTGGAGGATGAGGATGAGCAGGGGGATGGGGATGAGGTTGAGGGTTGGCGCTGACACAAAATATCATAATAATGAACTAGGAGGGAGTGCGACGGAGGCGGATGTCTGGATGGAATCTGGAATCTCGCTCCTGGTGTGAGTGACTTTTAATTTACTTCAAATCCGTACTCAACTACATGACTCCTGGGGGAGTTGTCCCCCGTCCTTGGTCCTGGTCCTTCGTCCTGCCGCCGCCCATTGTGGCAAGTTGATGGTAGCAAGTGGCACGTCCTCGCGGAACTCACCTCGACTTGACTTGCCTCCTCGAAATCTCGTGTCCAACAGAATTTCCTACCACCAGCTGAAGTCATACACTGGTCTGCAAAATCAGGGGTTTTCAAATGGAAGTGGAAAAGGATAAATAATATTATTAGCTGATCTGTTAATGTTCTGTTTAATAATTTAAATTATTAGGTATGACTAAATTAAAGAACTTTCAATCTTGGTACAATTAAATTGTAAAATAGGAAGCAAACAATCCCGAAAATGTAAATTTAAAGATACTATTTTTAGTATTCATATTTTATTGAAATATATGTATATATATATATATATATATATA
>JAJJHY010001290.1:11457798-11470137 GCA_021224005.1 Drosophila setifemur
GCTAATAAAAATCAAAAGGCGTTTTGTTCTCTAAACTTAAATTGAAAACACTTTGGGCCGGGCCAGCCCCGCAACAACAAAGGATAAACACTTCAAGGGGCGGATTTGGCTTAGTCCAACCTCCACCCTCCCCCTTCCCCTCCTCCGCCCTCCTCCCCTCTCCCCCCATCCGCCGCATATCCTGTTTTTACCCCAAAAACATTGCTGAATTACCGTTTAGCACAAAGATGGCGGCGCTAGATAAAAACATTTTTTGCCCAAAATAAAAAAAAACAGAACAGCAGCACTTGGAAAAAATATGTGTTTTATAAAATCACAAAAGGATAATTTTCCATAAATACAAATTAAAGGATTTTAGGAATTAAGTATACAAACAAGATCTAAGCAAATTGTATATACAATAAAATTAATTGATCAGATTGGCTAATCTTGGTATACATAACTCTTCCCACTTCTTTCTGTGTAGGGAAAAATGAAGGGGTTTTCATGGGGGGAGTTTGTTGTTATTGCTGGGCACTTGACTTCTTTTCTTTGCATTTTGTATTTTTCATTTTTGTATTTGTCGTGTCGCTGCTTTTTTGGCCATTTACAGTTTTGAGGCGTTATTTGTCTTAAATGGCATTACAAGTGCCACGCCCCCTGCGCAACAACACCTCGAACATCAACAAATTGTGCAACTCGTTTTGAGATTAGCAAATTAGGGTAGCCCACCCAGAAAAAAAAGGCCAAAATAAAGGCTTGTAGGCGGGACAATTTATTAGTTGGTAAGAGGTTGTGCGCCTTGCCTATTACCAAATAATTACGGGAGAGGGAGAACGATGCAGAAGGGCCAATCAATCAGATGGCCATTTTCCACCGCACCCGCACCCCCCGAAGGAGTTTCCCTTCCGACAGCCACTTTGTTTGCAATCTGCGTCGACAAGTGTCGAGAAATCAAAGCAATTACATGACCCGAAATCAGAGCCACAAATCCGGGGATGAGGGAACTCGGGCTCGGGCTCGGGCTCGGGCTCCGGGGGAAAAGCATCTGACGGCGAAATGGTAAGCGGAAAAGCCGCAAGCACGTAGAATCGGGCGTTTTACCGCTAAAGCTGAGCCCACCCACCACCACCAGCCACCACCATCACCCAGTTTTCCACCCAACACCCACAAGAGCACCCACACACGTTCCGATTTTTATGCTATCTCCATGGACTAAACCCTCCCCGTTCCCCGCTCCTCCGCCCCAGCTCGACGACATGAAAATTATGTAAAACTTAAGTAAAAGATGAGCTCGTCAAGAATTATGACACCCCAGGGAGAGGGCCAGGATGTGGATGGGCGAGAGTGTGTGTGTGTGTTCGGTGGTAGTTGCTCCAACCCCACAATAAAATCCATGGATGAGGAGTTCAAGAAGTCGAAGATTGCATGTCCTTTGTTACGATATATATATATAGTTCTTTGTATTTACAATTCGTATTTACTTCCCTTTCAATTTGAGCAGTTTATAATAATATATATATATATATATATACTCGCATTTAGTACCCAGAAAATAAAGCATAAAGCATTAATTTCAAATTTAATTGTTTTAAAAATCATATAGTCAGAGAAGTAATCAAAATATACATACATAAATTTAAATATAAATAAAAACCAAATCTATCGATTTTGTTAACAATATTCATCTGCATAGGGTATAACCAACATTTATATTCGCCAAAACTAGAACACCACTAAAAACTGTTGACCAAACAACAAAATCTGGCAGCATTTAAGTGGCAGCTACATTTCGTGGAGAAGCCATCCCCACAAACACACTCAGATACATTCACTTGGATACATTCAGAGGATCCTGTGGCTCCCAAAAACCGCCCCAAAAGCCACCCACAAACCACCCCCCCGGCGGGCGTCGCTCTAAAAACCCCTCGACGCTTGTTGGATTCGCTCGTAAATGCCTCATGTGCGTTTATATTGAAACAGATTGCTCTGCCATTCCATTCCATTCCCGTTCATTCCATTCCATTCTATTCCCCCCCCTCGTATCTCTGTGTTTATCCTATCTACGAGTATCTGTATCTGTGTGGGGAGTATCTGTGTGTGTGTGTGTCGCCTGTTTCGTTGTCCTATGTGAAATTGTTGCGGTTTGCAATTTGCTGCAAATGACACCGACACTCTGGGCTCTCTCTTTCCTTTCTTCCCCTTATTTTCCTTCCTTTTTCCCCCGTCCCCCGCTCCATCTTCCTCCTCTTCCTTCCCCTGCTCCATCTTCCACCTCCTCCTTCGCCTGGCGAAAAGACGACGATGGCAGCCATATTGCGTATCCGCCATGTGGCCCCCCTTTTTTTGTGCGTGTGTGCGTGTGACGCACATCAACCACCCCAACTCAGTGGCGTGGGCGGAAGGGGGGCGGGGGGCAGGGGCTGGCAATTGCCTGCCCTGCCCTGACAACCAACCCCTGGCCCCCGTACACTCAAAGAAAAAACAATCTTTCAAAAGTATAATCTCCAATATTTCCTTTGCATTAAGAAAACTAGCTGAAACTGAAATTCATGTATTAAATCATATAAAAAAGTTAAGGTTTGCAGGGGTATTTTTTTGCTGTGTATGAAGGGGGCTGAGAAAAGCCGCACGACACTTCGGGGCTAATACAATTTATACACTTGGCTTGGCGTCGTTTCGGTTTGGCTCACTGCCATGGCCAGAAAGGGGGTGGCAGGGCAGAGGGGGGAGTGGCAGGGGGAGGGGCGCAGCACTGTGGATTGGCAGGACTCTGGCTTTGCCTCTCTGCTTTTTCGCTCTTTGTCAGGCCCGATTGTCAGCCAGTTTTACGGTTGGATCAATGTTTATGCCATTATACAAACACAGAGCACACACACACATACACACACACACTCACCCGGAGTCACAAGGAGACACACACACATAGAGAGAGTGGCAGGAGCACACTGAGGCATTTATCCTTGTTATATACCGTCCTGTCTACTGCTGCTCCCTTTCCCCCTCTCAGCTCCATCTCTCCTAAGCGCCTTTCTCCGCTGGATTTCGTTTGCAAATTGGAAAATTTTGTGTCTCGCTTTCTGTGTTGTTGGGGTTTTCCATTTGGAACAACTGCATACCCTGTAAGGCTCTTTTAGGGTCCTTGAATGAGGTTGCAACTTGTATCTACTAACAATTTTGCTAGTGAAATATCTTGAGTATAGTTTGATTCCTGAAACTTGTCAAAACCAAATTAAACGTTTTATCCAAATAAATAAATCAAAGATCTCTGCTATATATATCTGGTATATATTCATCGTATACAATATAAGTTCTTCATTTAGTTCTATAACTTAACTAATAATTTCCAAGGTAGTTACTTTTCTACTATTTCCCCCGAATTTGTGTCTCGCCGTTGCTGTAGTCACAATATTTCTTGTATCCAAGAGCGTTCCGCTCGTTGGCTGTCTGCTCGTCTACCTTCCCCTCCCCCGTCCCCCTTTCTACCAACAGTCCCGCCCCTCTGTTAGCCCCAAACTCAAAGCCCGGAGCTGCCTCCACAACGTTGTCGTTGTATCTAATAAACCTTAAATGAAGGCAATATTGTGGGGTTGTTTTGGGTTAATATTGAAACGATAAAATTGAATTGAGCCGTACGCCCATGGAGGTTACTAGGGGGGGTTCGGGGGAGGAGTGGGAGGCGAGGTGGCTAGGTTCAGCAGACGTCCCTGAAAGTTTTCCCCGTTTCCCATTTTGCCGACCCGAGCTGTTGTTTGGTTTTGCTTTACTTTTGCTTTCCCGGATTCTTGGCCTTCTCCGTGCTCAGTGCTCAGTGCTCTGTTGCCTGTTTCTGTTTCTGTTGCCTGTTTCTGCTGTAATGACACTTTTAGCTGACTTTGAATCCATTTCCTTGCCCCACGTCTGCTGCTGTTTGGCAGTACGAGTATCTGTGTGTTCATTTCCGTTTCCGTTCGTGCTTTTTGGTTTTTGGGTTTTGTGTTTTTGGGTTTTGTGTTCCTTGTTTATTGTTATCCACACGTCTATGTGGTTTTTAATCAATTCTTGGGAAACGATTGACTTGGCTTTGACTTGGCGCAGCCCCAAACGTGCGTGACTCGGTGGAAAGTAAGTGCGAGAAAATTGAGATAGATGGAATTAATATTGCCACGAATTTCGGTTGGGAAATAGCTTTTCATTGGTGTATCTGATTTACCCGATTAAAGGGTACTTGCTGGATTTATTGTTGATTAAAAGGATTGAAGTGCATCCAAATTGAATGTTTATTATTAGATTGGTTTATGTCTTACCAATAAATACTTTTGTAGTAACCTCTCTGGCTTTTCTAGCCCTATTATCCTTCATAATGTCCCTACTCGGTCTGGAATTGGCCTTTAGTTGTGTTACCATTCTTGTTTTTTTTTGGCCAAATGCCGTCGGCAATTCGGTCGTCTGCTTTGCTCTCTTTATCTTTCTCTCGTTCCCCCTTTTCGTCTCTCCGCTTTGGCGAAGCTTTGGCAGCTGCGAATTTGCTCAACATGAGGCCAACGTCTTTGGCGCTGCTGTCGTTGTTGTTGTTGTTGCTGCTGTTGCCGCTGCTGCTGCTGCGTTTTTTTATTAATTGAAAAGTTAATTAAAGGTGATAAAAATTATACATGCCACCGATTTTCGCGCTGCAGGCGTTCAATGGCAACAGCAGCAACAACAACGAAACACGTTTCAATTACACGCACACACACACACACGCACACACCTGCTCTGCTCTGCTTATAATACACCTACCATTTACAACAAGTTGCCCTCTCTCTCTGCCGTTCACCAACTCCCTCTCTTTTTCGCTGTCGACGTCGCAGCCGGCGTCGCCATAGTTTGTGCAATCCAGTAGAACGAAAACGAAAAAGCGAAAAAGCGAACAAAAAAAACACGAAAAGCAGGCAAGATGAGCGAGAGAGATAGTGCGATGGCAAGTTAATTAAATCCTCATGTATTAATCACGGCACCTACCTCTCCCACTCTCCGACTCTCCGCTCTCTCCCCTATCCACTCACTGACACTCACCAACTCCCCAGTCCTCAGTCCCCACTCTGCCCTCTCTTTCGCTCTATTAATCGCCATCGCCCGAAAACCCGTTGTTTTGCTGTTGGAATCCTGCGGCCAAATCCTCTCTTTTATTTCCCATCTCGCTCTCTTGCACTCTCTCCCTTTTGGGGTTCTGCTCCCCCTCTAGCCCCATCCCTGTCGCTCGCATGCGCTTTAATCTGCGCTTGCGTGATTCCGATGGCAAATTAATTCCTTGGTAATTTGTTTTGATGTGATGTGCGACTTGAAATTGATTGAGATTGTGTTGTTGTTGTTGTTGCTCGAGTTGTTGTTGTTGTGGTTGTTGTTGTTGTTTTCGTTGTTGTTGTTGCTGGGGAAGAATTCATTAAAAGCAGCAGCAGAAATCAATTTTTATGCTCGCCTCGTCGCCGTTTTCGCTTTTTCGTGCCTTGTCGGGATGTAGGGAGTCACACAAACTATCGCACACCCGAGGGTATCTGAAAACGACGAAAAGCACCCATCAGATACAATTTTTAAAAAGCGAAAAGCAGTGTATTTGGTATACGATTAAATTGATCAACATTTATTAATATGGAATAACACGTTTAAAAGACATAACTTGATTTGTTTAAAATTATGTGTATAATTGTATAATCAATAGCATAACTAATGCAATATCTCAGGATCTTCAGAAATTCAATATGAATCTTCCTTTTTTAATTTCTTTAATAATTAATAATAAATAATAAAGCCAACTAGGAACCGATATTTAATATTTGATATTTGTATTTTATTATGTCTTTCCAACTCTACAAGTCTAGAACTTTTATATTAAAAAACATTTAAAAAATAATAATAATGTCCTCGCATTTTCATATATAGTACATATATCTTTTTCCCCATCCCTAGTGCTCTTGATACATTTTCAGGCTATGATTATTTTTTTGTTTTTGTGTTTCTGCGGACTGAGCATAAATCATCTTGTTCGGGTCAGACATAACTTTCAATTAATAAACTATTGTCTATATTAATAGATTTTGTGCTGGCCATTTTGGCCTGGGTTTGTGGCTCTTGGCTTTTGGCATTTGCCTGAGATTTGTTTGCACAATTAATTATGAAAAGAAGCTAATTGGACTTGGAACCATCCCCACGGAATGTCGGGATAATACTAGTATGTATAACAAGAAGAGAGCTTTGAAAATGGCGAAGGACTGGCTCAAGTGGATTTCGTCAGTAAATTAAAATTAATGTTTTATATGGTGCATTCTAATACGCTTACGTTTGCATAACTTACCTGGAGGGGGGAGGGGGGGTCAGGGGAATTATTTAAATTAGTTAGGCCTGAAAATTTTGAATTTAATTGGGCTATTATTTTTGTTTATTGACGGACTTTTCCCCTGCCTGCCCAGTCGTCCTGTTGCCAACATTCTGATTTTCCTTGCCATATCTGTCATTTCTTATGTTCCCCAGACTTTAATGGCATCAAAAGAATAGCATTCTATGATTCCTTTCCTATAGGATATACTTTCCATATTTACTTATTAAATATTTAGTAAAGTATAAAGCAAACCCAATTCCAGAGTTCCGATTTCCCACCGTCCCTCAAACTTGCACCTGCGAAGGAAAAGGAGCAAAAGGTGGAAAAGGGACAACCAGCTGGAACAGCCACGCCCCCTTTTCTGCTGGGGTCGCTCTTCGTAATCAAATTAAGTAAATTACAAGCTCTCAAATGTGCAAGACTCGTGTTTTACCAGGCTAATAACTGCCGAAAACGTTGAGGAGAATCTCGGAATCTTGCGAAACGAGATCCCCAAACTAGGGATCGCAGCCTGATCCCAGTTCTGCAGTCTTCGGTCTTGGTTAACTCAACTTAAGAACTTAATTCGAAGACGGGTCTCTCCTCCACCCCTGCCCCTGCCCCTGCCCCTGCCCCGTGCTATCTCTTTCTGGAGCCCGGCCTGATCTTTGCCGCGCTTCCTTTCTAAATTGATTTTGAAAACAAAATGATCGTAAATTTTGATCGTCGTTGCAGCCTCTGCAAATTGCTGAGCTTTCGGTTCGGTTCCGTCGATCTTCAAGCGGGAACCGCCCCGATTGTTCCCCTTGATTTTTGCCCCAGTCTCCGTTTCTCCGTTTCTCGGTTTCTCGGTTTCTCAGTTGCCCAGTTGCCCAGTTTTTCAGTTTTTGCTGAACCTTTTATGGGCCTTGATTGAGTTGTCATATTTTATTACCGAAAATTTTAGACAACGTTGCGGCAGCTTCGGGAACAGCTTCGGCACAAGCAACAGCAACAGCAACAGCAGCAGCAGCAGCAAACGTTTCATTTTCATTTTCCATAGCGAATCGGAATTGTGGCTCAGATCGCCGCTTCACACCTGTGTGTTGGTTGGTGTTGCCTTCGACGACGTTGCATTACCTGCTGCCTGGTGCCCGGTGCCTGGTGGCATTCAGTTCGTGGATCGGCCTGTGTGTGTGATATTCAGGTGATAATATGCCCGCCATTTTCGTAATGGAAAGTAATTATTGTTTGCGGCAGCGAATTACAGTAATCGTCATAAAATGTTTCCCCATGACTGCCCGCAGCGGCAGAGCGGCGCAGCAAGCGGCGAGGCCGAAAATAAGCAAGATGTATTGGGTAAGCCGAAGTTTAGATACTCTTCCTGAAAGATACCTTTTCTTTTTTTTTCAAATCGAAAGTTCCAGTTCTAGAAAGAACTGGAACTTTAGCCAACTCACTCTGATCCTTTGATTCCTACGATTGCAGCTACTAGATACATTTTATAATGATTCTGTGCACTACCCTTCTATATATCTTCTCTATCTGTAAAAGGTAAAGAGTGCATAGTATATAGCCGAATACCCTCTCTGGGAAAAGGGTATGGAAAACACCCAACAATCAACGGCCGTAAACAGCGGCGGCGAATGAGAATAAGAAGAAGCCGGGCGACAGAAAGGGACGGGGAGAGGGAGAGGACGGGGGACAGAGAGGGGTAGAACGGACGGCAGCCCTCCTATAATCAAGGGAAATAACATTTTCAAGCAGCGTTAAAACTAACATTAATTATGTCCGAAACGAACAAAACGATCTCGGCCAGGGACAGGGTTACGGACAGGGACAGGGACATGGAGGAACAGAGGAAGACATGGCCAATTCAAATTGGCCAAAAAACCAAACAAGGCAAAAAGAGCTTTTAGGCGATTCTTCATTGTGGTAGATCTTCAATGGGAGCTAATGAATAAGGAATATATATAAATATAAATCGAAATAAGGAATCTCCTGAAACATGCTTAAATTATAATTCAATCAGCCAAGTTAACATTTTTCCATTAACTGAAAACCATGAGTGAGGCAATCAAGTTGGGAGTATGTCCAGCTAATAGGGATGATCAGCGATCCCAACTACTACATAGTTGGTAGATCCACGATCCATCCAAGCATCCTCCTGGAACATCTTAAATTAATAACTGTCCAATAACACAGCGTTTAAAGCAGCTAAATGAAATGAAAATTAGCCATAACAGCGCCCAATAGAGAGAGAGATGGAGCCAGGACATGCAACACACTCGCAAGTGCCTCTTGTGGCGCCCCCCGATCTGATATGCGAATGTGGCATGGCATGGCATGGTGTGGCATGGTGTGGCATGGGTTGAGGAACCATAGAACGGAGCAACCCACCGGCGATCGATGGAAAGTCGTTAGAGCAACGCTGGGAAATAAGGCAGGGAGCCGAAAAGGAAAGGCAAAGGAAAACAAGTCCATGGGTTACGCCTTCGGAGGAGCCAAGGAAAAACTGACCAAACCAGACGTAGGTGCACCGAATCCTCTCCAGCACCAGCACCAGCTCCAGCACCATCACCAGTTCCAGCTCCATAACCGCAGCGATCGGAGCGAACGAAACGAAACGAAACGAAACGACGTTAATAAGAAATTAATGTCTTGATCATTTTCGATCGTTATGTAAATCAATCAGGCAAATTATAGCTCAGGGGCTTGCCACAATAATTAGACCCTATTCGTAATAATGCGCCACAAGCTGCCAGGAGACGCAAGCGGCAGAGTGGGAGAGCGGGAGAGAGGGCCCCGGACAGAGATGGCGATAGAGCCGTACGATCCGATCCTGAACCCGAACCCAAACCCATACCCAAACCCATGCCCAAACCCGAGACTCAACCTCAACCAAAACCTCTTGGCGTGCAGACGCTGACGCGCCCCTTCGCAAAAATGTTGTACAAAAGAGTGCAGCAAAAAGTGGAGAAAGAAAGGAAGGTTCAGCCGAAGCGGAGCATACCCTTCCAGGTACTCAAGGGTATATAGCTATAGGATGTCCATCGATAAAGTTAACCCATCGAACACATATTTCTTGGAGTTGCAATACCCACCGAAAGGGTATGCAGAACAAAAAGAAGAAACAAAACACGGCGAAACGAGGTAAAAAATGTGGCATGCAATGCCTTGATGTCTTCTTCGACCGGCGAAGACTGAAGACTGAAGCCCGAAGACTGGCGACTCGAGACTGGAGCTGAAGACTGGCAGATCCCAGATCCAGGGACGTCTTCATTAAAACAACAAAACATTTATGCGCCGCTTTGGCATGTCGATCGTAGCTGGTAGATCGTTTGCGAGGCAGTTCGTCATGGCAGAAGACCCGACTTTCCTTCGGGCCTCGAAGGGGTATCTGCGGTCTTAGGGGGGAAGGGGGGGAGGGGGTTTCCAAGAGCGGTGTAGGGTGCAGGGGCAGCTGGCAACATCGTAACAAGATGCGTAAAAATTATTGATTTTCTTTGACTTGATTGTTGTTGGCTATCAAAATTTAATCATAACATGCAGCACAAGCAGCCAACATGCCAGAGTCCGGGGTACACTGAGAGAATCGATCGTGGATTACTAGTTAGCTGTGTTCTTCTTGTTGTGGAATTATATTCCTGAATCTGGAGTGAATCTGAAGTTGATTTCTTGGGGACCGATCGCAGTTTCTTCGAGTGCACACCGTCGGGGGAAGGCACTGGGAGATGGCTAGCATGTTGCCAAGTTAACCACTCTGCCACTTCCACATCCACTTGAATTTTCAATTTTGCATCGCCGGAGCAGCAGCAGCAGCGGCAGGAGCAGCGGCAGCAGCAGCGGGGCACAGCAAAGTAAAGTAAAGTAAAGTAATTTGCCGCGTTGACGTGCCTGGCCTGGCAGATGAGCAATGACCCGGCCCCAGCTGCATCTGTATCTGTAGCTGTAGCTGTAGATGTATCTGTGTCCATGTCCGAAAACCAGACCAGATCGCACCAGGGCAAAGCCTCCGCCGGACTGGACTCTGCCGTCGATTTGACTCGCTCGTCGTGTCGATCAATTCGCTTTAATGCAAACAACTCGTATAAATTCATGTGGCAAGTGGCAAGTGGCAAGCGGCAAGTGGCTCGGTTTGGCTCGGATCGGATCGGGGCCGAGATCCCTTCCTGGAAATTGGCAGCAGGCAAAGTGCAAAGAAATTCATTAAATTAAGTGCCACACATTTGTGGACCACTGTGCGGTGCCTTTGGATTGTGGTTATTATTGCCTCCATCGCCCATAAAGCGGCGGCCGGCGGAAATGAGACTGCGCGGCAGGGAAGGAGGGAGGGGGGAGTACTGGCATACCTGGAGGATCTCCAGAGGGATTCCAGAATGCAGAACGCAGAACGCAGAATAGCCAGTTGAGTGACGGCGTCAGAGTCGGGCTAGACAAATTACTGGGCACCTCGCAAATGGCGATTGTCCGAGTGTCTACTGTAATGCGCTTGCCTAATGATGATGGCACTCGAAGCGATCGCCAGCTCTAGGGGTGGCTTCGACTTCATCTCCAACTCCAAGGAGGATGACCCCCCTCGAAGGTATCTCTATGACTTCGATTAATTATGGATTTAGTGTATCTACTTGTAGTTCTTGACTTTCTTATTGGCTTTAGCTCTCTTTTAGGGGGTTGTTATTGAGGGGTATTTAATATTCATTCTGATTCCCTTGGATTCCAGGGAGTTCTCCGGAGGAATCAGTATTATTTCACATATTACAAAATCATTAGCAAATCCCTTAAACAATCCTTTTCTTCCCACGTTCTAAGTGTGGTAAACAAACAATTTAACACACTCCAAGGCAGATCCTGCCAAGCAGTTGCACAATCCCAACCAAAACTGGAGGAGAGGAACTCTGGTAACTCGGACAATCCATCAATGTGTCCGGGAACTAAACGACTTTGACAGGCAATGAAAAGCGACGGGGAATAGGAATAGGATTCGAAATAGGAATAGGATAGGAAAAGGGGTTTGTTTTGGGTTTATCAAAAAAAAAAAGAAAAGAACTGAAAATCCCCGTGTCAGGGGCGCGTGTCCTGACTTTATGCCTGATCCTGGGCTACACTGTGTTTTTTTTCCGAGGTGATGCTCCTGCCTGGGGGTTGACTCTTGTTGTTGACTCACCCGAAAACTAACAAAATAACAAACCCAATCTACACAAAAAAAAACAAGGGGTCACACAATTAGCAGCCCTAATAGTTTATGTGGCCTAACGACTCCGATTTTTACCGATTTAACCCCGATTTCTGATTTTACTCCTTATTTTTTGTTTTTGTTTTATTTTAGTTGGCAACTGATTTTTTCTGTTGGGTGCAAATCAAATCATGTGACAAGCTTCTAATGAACCTCAGAAGGCGCTCTGGCCTTTCTGCATTCTGGTTTTTTTTTTTATTTTCCCAGCTAGCCCATAAATGCTAATGAGCCCTTACATTTCTTTTTTCTTTCTTTTTTTTTGGCTTGATTTTTAATTTTTTTGTTGCCCACGATAACGTGTTTTTTTATAGATTTTTACTGCCGCATTTTTTTTTGTTGGGCCATTTTTTGTGGGTCGTTTTGGAGGTGGAAAGTGGTTGGCAGGGACTCAACTCGGCGGATGTCTGCTGGTGTCCTTGTGCTCATCATCATCATCGTCCCGAGGGCGTCCTTCCGCTCCCAGTCCCAGTTCTAGTCCCAGTTCCAGTCCCTCCCCATCCTTCCCATCCTCCGCGTTCTGCGTCCTCAGCTCCGTGTGCATTTTGTTCCACTTGAGTTTGTTTGTTTAACGACCTTTGAAATTAGGCAAAACTAAGGGCCAAAGGCTGCCAAAGGCTCTGGGGTTGCTCTGAGATTGGGTTTTGGGTTCTGGGTTCTGGGTTCTGGATTCTCAGTTCTCGATGTTGGGTTGTGGAAAAACCCGACTGGACAGCAAGTCGGCAATTTATACTGTTTATATGCAAATTTCGACGTCGATCGCCCGCCTTTTCACTTTTGCATCTGATTTGGATGCAGATTTACCATTTGCTGGCCCAATTTAAATTGGGTTAAT
>JAJJHY010001290.1:11474043-11623431 GCA_021224005.1 Drosophila setifemur
TAGGCCCGCCTGTCTCTCTCTCCCCCTCTCCCCCCTCATCTCTCTATCTCTCTCAGTAACCCTGCCTCTCTTTCGCTCTCGCTCTCGGATAGCGGGACATTTGGCTACGCTTTGTCTGAAATTGTTTCTTGACATGACATATCAATTTGTCAATGCGAGCGACAAGACGGGAGACGGTCTGTCCGTCTGTCCCTTTGTCCGTTTGTCCGTCTGTCCTTCGGTCTCTCTCTGTTCCTCCGTCAGTCCGTCAGTGCGTCAGTCAGTCAATTGGCAAAAGGGCTTTGATAGAGGTAACCGAACAGAAATTAGCAGGGAACGGGACTCTCGTTACGAACGGCATTGCATGCCGCTTCGTTCGAAAACAATTTGTTGCACATTAAAAAAAAAACACAGAAACAGAAACGGAAAGCTACAAAAATGGAAAAAGAAAAGCACAATGCATGCAAATGACTTCAAATTGTCGCACACACACACACATGTACTGGTTCATATATTGGAATTATTGTCACCGCCATGCGACACAACGCCCCTTGGAGAGAATGGGAAAAGAGAAAGACTCACTCTCAACCCCTTCTCTTCCCTTTCCCATTGGAAATGTCACGCTTGAGTTTCCCGGCAAACTGCACGTCAATTAGCGACGCCATCTTGTTTATGACTCCAACTAGCCAACTGGGCAACTGGGCAACTAACCAAGGCAGCCATCCCCATCTCCCCATCCCCAACTCCACCATCCAGTAGGGCATCCCAGAGCCCACCCCCCGATCATCATTATCGTCACGATAGCCACAGAGATTTGCCATCACCCGAGGCACATGACACGCCGATAGATAATGCCCTTGGTGCGGTTTAATCGTCCGCATCGGAATCGGTGGCTTATTGAAATGAAATTGCAGGGGGAGATTGTGCGGTGTTCCAGGTAATGGCTAACCTAATACCCGCGATTATGGAAAGATCAATCGGATCTTAGCTTAGGATGGATGATTCGATGCATTCCAAAAACTGAATCTCTAAAACTTTGTGATATTTACAGGTTTGGTTCCAGAACCGTCGCGCCAAGTGGCGCAAGAAGGAGCACACGAAGAAGGGTCCTGGCAGACCGGCCCACAATGCCCTGCCCCAGAGCTGCAGCGGCGCTCCGATTCCTATCGCCGAACTCCGGGCCAGAGAGCGGTGAGTAGGGTTGGGGTCCCAGCAAATCTCCGCAAGCTCCGCGACACAGATACAGATACTGATCCGAAGCACATCCCTTTTGGACCAGGGTCCAGATGCAGAAGCGCATGGGCAAGGCCATCGAGAGACAGGCTCGGAAGCTCCGGCTCAAGGGCATCCCGGTGGACATGACGCGTCTGAAGTTCGAGTATCTGGCAGCCCACAAGGAGGAATGGCTGATGTGCGGTGGTCTGGGTCGCGAATTGGGATTGGAGGGCAGCTACAAGGACGACGACGACGATCTGCTCATCGATGTGGTGGGCGATCAGCAGTCGAATCCGCCGGATCGGGATGATCGGGATGCGACTAGCGAGAGCCAGGACAACTCCTTCTGCTCCTCGAGGACCTGCGAGGCGGAAACGGATTCCGAGGACATCTCCATGGGCGGTGTGCCCATCAAGGAGGAACCACTTGCCCCTGCTGCCTCTTCGTCGGAGAGCACGTCCACCTACAACTCACCCTTCAGCATCGAGTCCCTTCTGGGCTCCTAACGAATGTCGGATGGGGCATTGGTATTAGTGTTAGTTTGGTGGCGAGCTAAGAACTAAGTGCGAATATATATACGAGTATATATATTCCGAGCACCCAACCTTCTTTTATTCCTATTCCTATTCCCGTTCCTATTCCTATTCCTTTCCTGCTTTTTTCGGGGGTCAAGAGTGCAAATTCTACCGGAGTGCACATGGAAATGCGAGTGCATTTTAATTTCCAGCCAATTGCCTGCGGCGCAGGGCAGAGGCGGCGCAGAGGCAAAGGGGGCGTGGCCGGTGCAGAAGGCGGAGGCAGGGCATCCATCAAGTTCACACGCATCCAGCACAGTGGAATAAATCGGCATTCTCTGCTTACAATTTCATTTTAATATTGTAATTCTAAAATCCATTTCTATGTAGGTATGTATGTACATATATAGACAAATATTCCCCCCGCGATATCAGCTAGTCCCGAGCTTATAACTTCTCTATTAAAACCTTCAAAACAAAATGGCTTAAAGATTTAGGCCAACAATTCCGTTTTGGTAATAAAAATGAAATACATATTTTTCGGAAATTTAGCAATTTTTTTATGGGGTTACATTAGAAAAATAGGAATACAATTATTTTTAAGAACATATAAGCTAATTTTAAAGCAAACAATAATTAAAGAATCGTTATCCGCAACAAAATCGGCTGAGTTTTGCTTGAGTTATTCGAAAGTTCGAATTAATTTCGCATTTTATTTGTTGTTTTTATTAAGCGACTACATTTATATTTATTTCCCCGTAAATTATCTGGAATTTCGAATCAATTGAATCGATCCCTTATCGCTGGAATTGTGCGATTCGCACATCATATATCGCATCTTCCGTCTGCCATCTTCCGTGTTCCATCTTCCATCTACCATGGTATCATTTAGCATCAGTCGCATCTTGGAGCTGGCTTTCGACGGGGATCTCTTCCTTTTTTTTCGGATGGCCGAGGGGCAATTTCAGAGATGCAGCAGAGAGAGACAGCTCGCAACAAAACGAGAAACAAAGCAGATAAACTGAACAACTGAACAACTGGAAAAGTAAAGGAGAGAGATACAGGGCCATAAATGTAATACACACATCAGGCAAATAAATTAGAAGGCAACTCCTTCGGCAGAAGCGTCAGGTGAGTCGCGCCCCCCGTTCGCACTCGATCTTTGAGTTCGGGTTCCAGGAGCAGGTGGAGGCGGAGGAGGGGGAGGATCGGGTGTCCAGGTATCCAGGCAGGCACTCAGGCATCCAGGGGTGCCTGGCCTGGTCTGGCCCGGCCTGGTCGGACAGTCGTACAAAATGGAGCCGGAACTGCGAGGAGAGTGGCGAGTAATGCAGACAATCCGTCATGCAGGTGTGAATGATTCATTAATTTCTCGCCTTCATACGAATTTTCAGTTAACATGCAAGCGGAACCGAAACGAGCCTCAAAAGAGTTACGCACACAGAGAGAAAAGGATAGTAGATGCAGAATTTAAGAGCCTACAACGGAAGCAAATCAAAATATCAAAAATTGTAAATGAAAACATTTCCATAAAGTTTTTTTTTTTTTACTTGCAAACAATTAAATTAGAATTCATTGGAGCTTCCAACATTATTTCCAGTGTAGCGAGAATTGGTAAAGAGCGGTTTTGGGGTCTGGGGCTGGGCTTTAGCGGCGACGTATGCCTGGCAGCTCTCTTGGAGCTCCCTCCAACCTCCTGCTCCATCTCCAGCTTCATCCTTCATCTCCTTCCAACTCCTGCTCCTGCTCCGGCTCCTTGGAGCTCCGAGCTTAACGTCTTCATTACGCACGGCCACGACCCACGTTTCCTGCTGCTCTCTCTCCCGCCTCCAAACTCCCAACTCCAGACCAGGCCAGGCCAGACCAGAAAACACATCCCGAGACCCACTCTCTGTCTCGGTTGCCAATTTCGTTTGCATTTTCAATTTCGCGGCATTTCCTTTCGGGATCGGGTTTGGGTTCGGGATCTTGGCGGATCTGTGCGGCTGTGAATCTGTATCTGCAGCTGAACCTCCAGCTGAAGCAGCCACCAGGCACCAGGCACCAGTCACCAGCGGGTGGTTAATTAGCTGATGATTCCAAAGATCAAATGCCAATTAACCAATCGAAGTGGCCGCCAGATTCCCTAATTGAATTAGGGTCAATTGGCCCGACTGCTATATCGCTTATAGCCGCATTAATTGAATTGGGTTTGGTTTTTTGATTAATTCTTACAAATAAAACCTCTCAAAATAATACCAATAGTATATATATATATATAAACACATTCCAATTCCACATTATTTCTTGGACCAAGAATTTCCCGAAAATTAATTAAATCCCGCCAGACTGCAGGTGGTGAAATAAATATTTATGTTATTGTTGGCCCAGAGACGACTCTGGGGAATTATGAAATTAATTTGATTGGAATTAGCCATGGCCGGCGGCGGGCGGCCAACTTTGAATGCAAACAATATGCAAGCCTCCTCCGTCCTCCCAGGGATTTTCACACGAATTTCGAATTTCAGCGGTCGTAAAAAGCGCTGAATGATCTTTCGGCCTGCTGTTTGCTGTTGGCCATTTGCTGTTTGCCGTTTGCTGTTTGCCGTTTGGAGTGGATCTTAAAACAACAACAATTCATATTTTTTATTACACCTACTTTGGGCCAACAAAAGGCGACGCTGGAATCGAATCGAAACGAAATGGGCACCGAAATGAAGGCGTTAACCAACTTTAATACATTTATTTGGGCCACAAAGCGCGGCCCCGAAATCCTGGAGCAGAAGGTGAGAAGGTTGGCATAGGGATTTCAGCTTTAGCTTCAGCTTCAGTCTGAACTTCCACATCCTCGTCCTCATCCTCATCGAAATCCTCATCCACATCCACTTCACCTTCAAACTGATTCCGAGGCGCAGGCGCAGCAGACATTGCCATATCTGTCCGAGGTAATAATTATGTTTCACGTTGTTATCCTAATTTACGTGCCCCAGAACAGAGACCTAAACAGTGTTCCACCCAGTCAGCCGTTACACTCAAAGAAATTACTTAGTTGTTTGAGAGTTTTTTATAAAGTGTTTTCTAGGAAATTTGTGCCTAGCAAAAAATGTATTTAGTTTTGTATTTACTTGTTCATTGATTATTTTTGAAGAACAATTTCCGATTTTAAATGATTCAATATTTTTTAAATTTTAAGTTTTAAATGTAAAATACGAATTGTGGAATTTTTGCGAGTGCCCAACCTGAACCTCAGTCACAACAACCCGAAGCCTGGGGCTCAAACTGAAGCCAGAAAGCTTGAACTTAAACTGAAGCTGGAGATGGAGCTGGGGCTGGAGCTGGAGCTGAAGGTGAAGTCTCTGCCAAAAACTTGAGCTCATCATCGTCGGACGTCGAGTTGGTCGGCGCATTTCACTGGAAAAATATTAAACACAAAGCGAGATACTGAAAATTGATTTCTCACCTTCGTGCACGTTATGTTATGGAAGGTGTCCGTCTGTCCGTCCGTCCGTCTGTCCGTCCGTCCGACTATCCTTCTGTCTGTCCGACTGTCCGCCTGTCTTTTGTGGCTTATAATTAATTAATACGTAGCTGCACATGTACAAATACAGGCATAAATATCCGGATTTGGATATAGCACTTCGTGATTTGCACGCCCGCTGCTTTTCTCTTGTGCGCGGGACTCTTCTTTCGAAAACATTTCAATAATCAAAATCTCGAGGAGGATTGGGAGTGGGGAACGGGGAATGGGGAATGGGAAATAGGGATGGAATAGGGCCGCTCATAGGAACCCGCCAGACAGCCTGTCGCACTTTCGACTCCCCCTTCCAGCCAGGAGATGGAGCTGGAGCTGGAGCTCTCCTCCCTCGTAAATTAACATTTATCTGTGAATTTATTGCATCATCGAGAAAAGTTTTCAATTCGCTGGAGAAGCGACCCAAGGAACGGGATCGGATTGGTGAGGAGTGGAAGGGGAGGGGATTGGAATCCCATATACCCCAACACCTGTTGGTCAATGGGAAATTTATTTGTCATTCCTCTTGCGCCATTTGTCGTGGCTTTTAATTTGCCTTCAAAGCGCAGCTTAGTTTTCCACATCATAATCTTTGAGTCGCTTCGTTTCTGAAGTTGGGAATACCCTTTCTTTTTTGGAAGTAGGAATAACATCTCTAATCGAATATTTGTTATCCTTTAAAAATGAAATATTATTGTAAAATATAACATTATATTTTGAATTGTAACATAGTTTTAAATACTCAATAATACAGAGAAGCGCATTCGGTGTTCGAGTCGAATGCAAGTGGCCGCCACTCTTCTTTTGTTAATAATGTTTTCTTTGACTTTTGTTGGGGCTCAGCCCCCACTCCGGTTCCCCTCTCCTGGCCCCCCTTTCAACGTGACATTTTAAAACGAGCATGGCATATAAAAATTTGTATATGATTTTTATAGACTTCAAATCGATTTTTTTATGATCATCGTTGCCGCTTTTTATGCGCTCGCTGCGGTTTTATGTGACAGGCGAACGGCGGGGGATTCCAGCTTAACCCATTCGAATTTCCCATTCCTCGGTCCGGGATGCATTTTCTTTTTTTATTTTCATTTTCATTTGCGTCTAATTATGTAATTAGGTGTTGAGGCAAACAATTTGGGAGAGTCACAAAATATTGATGCTGTCCGATTATTGTGATGAAAATGAGGTTCCAGATGATGATGGAGGTGGAGATGGAGATGGCGATGATGGGAGCAGACCGTTAGGTGGGCTTTCTTATCGATGGCCCGGCATCGGACATATCGGACACCATACCATACCATATGCCATATGCTGCAAAAGTCGAAGACCCAGTCAATATCCGGTCAATATCCACCGGCCACCTGTTGTGTCCCTCTTTTTCTATGTGTGCCGCCGCATTTTTAATTTAATTTTTTTTGCATTCTCCTTCGTGCTTCGACTGGGACTTGGACTTCGACTTCAACTTCGAACCTCATGCTCATCCTCCTCCCTCTGGTCGGTGATTAATAAAGCCAATGTTCAGAGCAGGCCAGACCGGATCGGGATCGGAATCGGGATCGGGCCAGGCAACACCAGCTGGCGGCAAAAGCAACAGCCTGTCCTGTCCTGGTCAGTCCTCTCCTGTACTGTCCGGTACTGTCCCGTCCTGCCCCGTCCTGCTCCGTTCCCATTCGTGAGAAGACAATTGACTTTCCTTTTTTATTAACTAATAATAATTTGGACAGCTACTAATTGGAAAGTTTTTGAGGGGATTTCCATAACCAACTTTTTGTTGGTTGTTGTTAACAAGCATTTAAATTAATATATAAAGTCAGTTGAAGTAAAAACAAAATGTAATTCAATTTTTATAGATTTTTATTATTAACCCAAAAAAATAAATGGAAACTGTACACCTATTGCATAAGCAATATCTTATCCTAAGTTATTTACAAGATTTAAATTGCGCATCTGCAATTTTGTTCATTCCTTGAGCACCGCATTGGCACTGGCATCCGCTTCTTCGTTCTTGTCCTCCTCCCGGGGATTCGTCCACAACTGATGGTAGGAGCAGGCCACCCGACAGCCCCGGGTGCAGAACTCCCGATCCGCGCACATGGAGCTGGCCAGGCTGGGCTGGACCGCCAGGAGCACTCGGCAGTAGTCGTGGCACATGTAGCACTCTGGCCGGGACCGGCAGAGGAAGGGCGGGGTGAGGACTCCCGGCAGGGACTCCCGGTAGCAGAGCTGCCGACACTGGGCCACCTTCTGGGCTCGTCCTTGCAGGAGCTCCAGTTCCAGTTTCAGTTCCAGCTCGGAGTTGGCTTCCGACGAAATGGCGGCGCCCCGCGCTGTGCCACTCACAATTATCGCACAGACAATGGGCAGGAGGAGAGTCCGAATGCTGAGCGCTGTCATCTTCGTTCTTTTCGAGATTTACAATTTTCCGATGTTTAACTAGTTATTGGTTATTAGACCGTACGCAGATCGTTCCTTCTCGCTTAACGTTTCGGGGGTTTCTGATTGTCCCAGGTCCGGCGGGATCTCCTTATATACCCGAGGCCCAGTTCATTCATGAAAGCGGGTGAAACCCCAGAGCGCTACCTGGTTACCATATCCAACCTACCTAAGTCCTACCTAGATCGCTGGCCAGGATTTGGGTGCAGGTAATTGACAACACGTGTGCGCAACTCCCGACGCCTTTTCATGAATGGCCAGAGCCCGTGGAAATCCCCCGGACTTTCCCGACATCAATGGCTCGGTTTTGGGCCCGGGTTGTCATACCTGAAATCCCCGCGACGGATTGCGGCGCCATTCGGTGACAGTTTTTATTATTGCGTAACTGTCCCAAGCCGACCCGAAATCCATTTTCAGCTTTACCCATCCCGAAACGAGAGTGGATAAACACAAGTTAATTGAGGAAGTCGGACAGGTAAAACCGCATTTAGAGTCCAATTGATAAACAGTGTGTCTGGCCGGGAGTTGGCCAAATTGCATGAAATACCAGACGAGGGCTCTAAGTAGCTCAGGCAGTTTTCTTTAATATTGAACAATATATTCTATATGTTGGAATATTCATATGTTTATTAATTTTAATATATTTGGAAAGTGTATGCTGGAAGATTTAATAATATTCTATCAGTTTCTGGCAGTTATCTTTGAGACGCAATCTGGAATATATGACAAGTTTTCTTTTAAAAAACATTTAATTTATATCGCAATACTTACTAATATATTAATATTTATCTTGCACATCTGTTATTTATTAAAAAACAACAATTTCTTAATGATTTTTAGAAAACATCTAGTGGCGCCATCTCTTTTTTGAAATTAGCAGAGAGCAAAGTATATTTTTTCAGATGTAGATGTGTAGAAAGTCTCTACACAAAGTGAATGGCTCCATCTTCATTTGGAGTCTTTACTTACAATACAGCGCCATGCTAGTTCCGTATAAACGCGATAGGGGGCGCCCCAGCAATATTATAAGTTTTTCCTTAGAAGTTTGATAAAAAATATTAGATAGCCATAGATATTAATTTTAAATGTTTATTTAAGTAAATTTAAGTCCTTGCAGACAGGTGACAGACCGGTAATTAATAAATAAACGCTTTAATATTGAAAAACAATATATGTTTCATGTTTGGGGGATAGAAGAAATGTTAGTCGACCTGGTACTTATTGCTTGGATTTAATATAACAGGCAAAACAGAAACGGCAGCAAGTTCCCAACTCCCTCTTAATGTGACTTCAGTTAACCGTTGTTTTAAAATCTCCCTCTCATTACCCACGACTAATAGGAGAGAGTACAATGGAGAGCAACGGTTTCCGAAGTCTCCATAAAATAGAAACAATAACAGAGCGGGAACAGCCTACTGTTATTCCTGTTCGCCTGGTACAGAATCCGTAGCAAGTTTCCAGCTGCTTCCCCTCAATGTGGTAACGGTTGTTTCCCCTCATTACCCCTGGCCAATAGGAAGTGAACCCAATGGAGAACAACGGTTTCCTACCTTTCCCAATTAAATAAACGTGGTCAGCCTACTGTTGTTTCTGTTCGCCTGGTACTTGCTTTCTGAGATCCGATCAAAGTTAACAAATTTGGTCGTGACGGAAATTTGAACTAAGTGACGCTCCTTCGAATAAATGTACCAGGCAAACAGAATCCCAATGGAGGTGACCAACGATCGAATTTAAATTTGTTATTTTTAAGTACATACATTGTTTGAAAAACGCAGCATACTTTTGGGGCGAAAAATAAAGAATGTAGCATCTTTTGGGGATACTTCGATATTATGGTCGACCTTCTGAAGGTTTCTGTTCGCCTGGTAAGTTTAGAAAATTGGACCATCCAAATTGATGCACTTTGTGGTAACGGGAATTGAATGGGATGTTTCTTCGAATTGATGAACCTGGGGAAACAGAATCCCCTAGCAGTTCCCAGTCCAGCGAAATAAACATGGAGATTGGATTTTTGTCTAACTTTGGTTATAATTTTATTCATTATCTTAACTTGTTCTTGCTTCTTCTTATTCATTCTCCACTCGGCCATGCTCCTCGTCGATCCATTATTATTATTATTATATCTTATCTGCGTGCCACTGCCACACCAGCTTGCGGCACAGCAGCTGCGTTTTGCTTTTCACATTCACGTTCACATTTCTTGTGTGTTGCCGTCGGTTGAGAGTTATGCATATAGTAATCGTATGTGTGTATGTTATGTGTAACTATATATTAAACATAAACATTTAGTATAATTTATGTAGCATACAAAAAAAATAGCTAAAAAAAATAAACAAAAAGATATCCTTAAGACAGAAGAAGAACCCCGAAAGTTGTGTGTGGTTGGTTGGTTGCTCTGCTGTGTGCATCTCTAGATGCCAACGTCAGTTGGGTACGGTTACGGATAGGGTATAGGTATCGGTATCTGTAATGGTACCGGATTCCGTCCAGGTCCATGTCCTGCTCCTGCTCCCGCTACTGCTCTCACTATCTCCACTCACTGCTGTGGCTTCTGGTTCTTTGGTGGTGCTTGGTGCGCCTGCTGCTGTTGCTGCTGCTGCTGCGCCTGCTGCTGCGTCTCGTACCGCTGACGCAGGGCGGTCAGGGCGCTCAACAGCCGACTGTTGGCCGCGTCCAGCGCTGCAATCTGCTGGCCCTGCTCCTCGATCACGCGCTGCTTGTGCGAGAGCGCCAGCGACATCTTCAGCTGCTCCCGACGCAGCTCCTCCTCCATGGTGATGAGTCTGCGGGAAAACAACAGACTACAGGGTTAACAACATGATCGATAGATGTATAATTCAAAGGGTCGGAGGAGATGTCTCCCTCACAGCTTCACAGCTGCAGGGGTAGGGGTCGGGTCGGTACGCACCTGTCGATGATGCTGCGCATGGTTGACTCGGACTGCAGGCTGAGGTTGTTGGAGCCATTGGATCCGTTGGAGCCCGCAGGACGCTGCAGGCCAAAGAGCTCGTCGCTGGAGTCGCGCAGCTCCGCCTCGTCCCGGTCCAGGGTGTGGCGCAGCGTGTCCAGCGTCTGCTGCAGCATCTGGATCTCCCCGTTTTGGTCGTAGCCCTTGCTGCCCATGCCCAGACCCAAGCCTAGGCCCAGGCCCAGGCCCTGCTCCTGATTAGCTGTTCCTCCTCCACCTCCTCCTCCACTGCTGCGCAAGTGCCGCCTCCGTTTGCCCTCCTGCAACTGGTTGCAGTGACCTGGTAATGGAGGGTTTAGATGGGTTAAAAATAAAAATAAAGGGCTATGATCCCAGCTTTGGATCCCACTCAACTCACCCTCCGTGTCCGTGCTGCTGTCGGAGAGCGTGCGCGCCGAGTCCAGACTGAGGCGTCTTTGGGCCGCCACCGAGTTGCCCGACGAGGATCCCACGCTCCCAGTTCCCAGTTTTAGCTCCTGATCCCGCTCGCCCCTCTGCTGCTCCCGCTCCCTCTGCTGGTGGGGATGGTGCTGGTGATGCGGTGCAACTCCGGGTGTGGACAAGCCATAACCCACATTGCCGCTTCCATAGACGTCCTCCCGCTTGAGCGGGCCGTTCAAACGCCCATAGGCGGATGAGGATGTGGACCCCACCTTGCCCCCTCCCAGGTTCGAGGTGGAGGCGGATGTGGAGGAGCTACTGCCCCCGCTCAGCGAGCGCTGGGCCTCCAGCTTGCCGGACATGCTCAGCCCAGCTCCCACCGCCGCTGCAGCCGCATAGCTGTTGTAATAGTTGTCCGCCGAGAGCTGCTCGTCCGACGAGCTGGGCGTCAGGGTGGGAGGAGCGTCCAGAGCTCCTCCGCTGTTGAGGAAGGCGGCCCGGGCAGCAACCAGACCCCCTCCAATGGGCTTCAGCCGACTGGCAAACTCCCGCTCCCGCTCCCTCTCCCGCTCTCGCTCCCGCTGGGGATTGCCTCCCTGAACGGAGGATCTGGCGGAGATTTGGTTGGTTGGGAGCTGGCTGGCGGGTGCCTGCTGCAGCTGGTAGGAGGGGTTCTTGAAGGCCAGAGGCGCCGCCTTCAGCTGGCTCTCCACGGGACTGGAGGACTGCGAGGGCGAGGGATTGGTGGAGATGCTCTGGTATCCGGAGCTGCAATGACTGCTCTTCGCCGAGAGCTGCTCCTTACCAGCTGCAGCAACCGCACCATTGCTACCGGGCTTCATTAGGTGGCTCTGGCTCTGACTCTGGTGCTGGTTCTGGTTTTGGTGACCCTGGTTAATGGGTGCCACATCGTGCTCCTCGGCGTACTTGAACAGATCGTCAAGGTCCTCCAGGTTCTTGGGCATATTCGAGTTGGGATTGAGGTTGTGGCCCCGCGCATAGCCGCTTGAGTGGTCAGGTATGCCCAGGTTTAGCTTGTTGTGGTGGTGGGCACTGCGTCCTCCTCCTCCTCCTCCGCCTGTCACTCCTCCTGCTCCTCCACCCACCGACTTCATCATGGGCGTAGGCGATTTGCAAACGAAGGCGCTGCTGGTGTCGAGTCCGGATATCTGGATCTGGAACTCCCCGTGCATGTCGTCGTAGCTAACGCTCTGGTTGTTGTTGTTGTTGCTCCCAGCTCCTGTTCCATTGCCATTTCCATTTCCGTTACGTGGGAGGGTCCTGGAGCGAGTGCTGGACGGAGTGCTGCTGGCCTCGTAGTCATTCCCGTTGTTGCCCCCATACATTCCCGGGTAGTTCAGGCGCTCCATTCGCTCCATGGTGCTGGAGGCACTGGTCTGTGGTGCAGGCGGGCAGTGGTGCGGATGTGCATTGCCATGGGGATGGGCGTGCTGATGATGGTGCTGCTGGTGCAGCAGGTTGCTGCTGCTCCCGTTAAGGGAGGACGAGGCCATCGACGTCTGCGATTGGGCGTGCTGCAGGCCACCTGTTCCTCCCACCCCCACTCCTCCCGGGGAGTTTGCAAACTGATTGCCTGCGATGGAGGTCTGCGAGTTGGAGAGCAGCTGCATGGGGTGCTGTTGCATCTGGTGGGGATGCTGCTGCTGCATCTGCTGCTGCTGCTGTTGCTGCTGCAACTGATGCTGCTGCAGCAATCCGTTCACCGTGGGATCGTTGTAGCGGAATATGTTCTTTTCCAGGGAGTTGGGCGTGAGCACTCCCCGCATGATTCCCCTCTCCGCCGACAGGGGCTTGCTCACAATCGCATGCTGGGGCTGGGCCAGCTGGCTCTGCTGGGGCTGCAGGAGAAGCTGCTCCGGATGGGCGCCCGGTGCTGAGACCAAGCCCAAGCCCGATCCCCCCGGTTGCCGGTTCTCCTGGTTCTCGCTAGCAATCGAGTGTGTGGACGAGCCCGCTGGCAAGTAGCCCCCGGGCAGCGCCATACCCAGCAGACCCTGCTCCTTGGTTCGCGTGATCTCGTCCAGGATGTGCTGCAGGGGATCCAGCTCGTGCTGCCGGGCCTCCGGCAACTTGGCCAGGCTCTCGCTAAGCAGACTGTGCAGGATGGACAGCTGCTTGCCCTGGTCGATGTACCCCGCCCAGTCCAGGATGGAGTCGGGTGCGGGGTGCTCGGGCCTCGTGGATATGATCTCCAGGAACTGTTGCATGCGCGCCGCCTCCTGCTCCAGGAAGTCGTTCAGGAACTCCATGAAGTTCTCCTTGCCCTGGAACCGGGTGAAGTTGGCCAGCGTCTGCAGCGTCTTGGCCACCAAGGTGAGGTTCCTGGTGGCCCTGGCCGAGGGCAGTTCGCTGGTTATGTTGAACAGCGAGGGCGACAGGATGGCCGGGCAGAGGAACCGCAGGAAGATGCTGGCCGAGATCAGGTTGTCGGCCATGTCCTGCCTGCCCAGCTGCTGCAGCCGCTCCCGGAAGGTGGCGAAGCAGTTCCGGAGCTGGGCGGGAAAGTGCTTGTGCGACTCGAAGATGCACTGCCAGGCGCCCCTCACCGCACCCCTCAGGGCGGCCTGCTGCCTCTGCAGGGAGCCCGCCGAGGAGCCGCTGGCCTTGGTCGGGTCCACCTCGCAGTCCCTCTCCGACTGGATGAGCTCGTTTATGGGCGCCGACAGCGTGTCCTGCAGATACTGCTCCCCCGTGAGCTTGAGGAAGGCCTCCATGCTCTTGGTGGCCAGCGAGTTGCCGCGGAACGTGAGCCTTTGGTCGCCCACGCGCAGCAGGTCCAGGGCCACCACATCGGTGAGGAAGGCCCCGGCCAGTCCCTGGGCATGCATCAGCAGCACCAGGGCCTGGCCAATGTCCTCTTTGGCCTTCACGCCAATCACCGGCTCCAGGGTCTCGCACACGCGCTTGTAGTTCTCCTTGAGGTAGGCCAGGAAGTTGCCGTAGATGTTGATGGGCAGGATGTCGGTGCTCTGGAAGCGACACTTGATCCTCAGCGTGGGCAGCTGCTCCTTCTCCTTGGAGCTGCCTCCGCCCCCCGACTGCCGGCCCAGACTGTCGCCCGACTTCTCGCTCAGTATGGGGTACCACTGCTCGCAGGGCACGCGCGAGGCCACCTCGTGGACCGGGATCTTCACCGAGCCCACGAACTGGTACTTGTCCCGCTTCTTCTTCTTGTCCACCTCGCGGAACACGTTCACCGTGATCACGTTGATCTCGGGTATGTCCGGGAAATCGAAGTGCTCGCCCCAGAAGAGCAGGTCCGTCTGCAGCTTCACCGAGGTCCGGCCATACAGCGTCTTGTCCAGCTGCAGCTCGCAGAAGTAGCGCTTCTTGGGCGGCAGGTTCTTGGCCTCGTACACCCACATCTTCAGCGAGTTGTCCGTGCGACGGGTGTGCTCCGCATTCGGGGCGATCGACTTGCGCAGCGAGTATATCCACAGGTCGCGCTCCTGCCGCGACCCGCACGAGTAGTACCGCTCTCCTCGCGGCCCGCCGCGCACCTGGAAGCAGTGGCGCCGCCCCAGGACGGACTGGTGCACCGGTGCCACGCCCACCGCCCCCGTGCAGGAGAGATCTGCGGGAAGAGAGGGGGGATTAGTCAACGAATAATTTAGCTGTCGCACCAGGAAGGGAATACCATGGCAAACCAATGGCCAACATCCAACAGTGTTCCAGCAAGATTCGCACTCACCAATGGTGGACATTACAGCATGGCTGGAGAGCAGACTCTCGTGGGATCGAGAGCCCCTCAGTCCGCCGGAACCGCGCTTGGTCCGCTCCAGTTTGGTCACCGACTTGGTCCGCTTCAAGGGATTGGACCTGCGGAAGGGGAAATCGTAAGAGCAACAATAAGTACAATCCAGGAAATGTCCCTCTGATAGATGAGAATACTCACTTTTTGGAAAAGAAGTTTGTGAACCGCGAGGTGGCATTGTGCTCCTGGTGCTGTTTGCTGCCCAAAATGGGCGTGGTGGGGGCGGACCCTCGTCGGCAAGCCTTCTCGTAGGAAGTATCTGCAAGGGGCAAAGGATGTTCGCATTAGTTGGGGATTATCTCCGAGTATCTTAAATTTCATTCGGTTTCGGTTCAGGCTCGTTCCATTGACCCGGGACCCGGGACCCGGGACCCGGTCCCCGGACCCTGGTGATTCACAATTCACAACAATACTTAATCCACATTTGATGAATTCCCTGCCGGGTCGAGTCTCTTCCCCCGAAAATAATACTCCTTCCCGGATTCCTGAGCATTCCCGTAAACAAAACGAACATTTTTGCGTGAATCGGTTTCGGTTGTTTTTGTATTTTTTTCGGGTCTCGGCTGGGAACCGGTTTGGCCGAGAACAAAAGAAAAGGAGCAGCAGCTGCTGATCTAAAGACCCAACTCAGCAACCCCGCAACCCCGCATCCCGGCCATCAACATCACCGCATCACCTGCCGCAGCAGCAGCAGCAGCAGCAGAAAAACCAAAATAACAACAGCCGGAGCAGCCAGAAAATAAAAAAAGAGCCAGCACAAGGCATGCGAGGCAGAAGACATAAGCCAGGGGCATGGGGCAGGTACGTATGATTCATCATGTGCCTCATTACCGGGGCAAGATGCTTGGCAGATACACTCCCAAAAAATAGAACTGCGAGTGGAATAAAGTTCCCGGAATAAATCCGGTTATCAGACCTGTTTCTTAAATACCAAATGCAATGCACTCTGATCACTCCTTTCCGATCCGATCGTTTATTGATGAGCAGTGAATTTCGGAATTTATAAATTGACAGGTTTATATTGGTAATTGGTAATTGGTAAAAACGATATATTAACTGGAATATTATAAAATGAAGTCAGATTTGGCCAATTTTAGACATTACACAACCGAATTATCTTTTGTATAAAATACTTTCTTTTCTTTTTTAATGGCGGTTTGACAGCTTCAAATATAAATATATTAACTCAATATATATAAAATATAATATATAAATTATACTTATTTATTTATTTGATACTTTTTCTATAGTTCTGTACACTTTACAAATGATTAACAATTAACTATAAGGAATGAAATTCATTTGAAAATTCAGAATCGGGAAATCTCTATGGAGAAATTCTCTCACTTTTTTCTCAGTGCTCCGTGTAGTTGAAGGTAAATTGGAATCCGAGTTCCGAAAACTGGTTTCCTCTGCATCTTCATCTTCACCTCCATCAACATCTCAACTCAGCTGAACTCCTCTTTTACATCTCCGCCCGCACAACGCACGAGAAAAGAACGTGGAGTGGATGATGGGATGGAATGGAAGTCGTAGTTGAGGAAGAGGTAACGAAATAACCGAAACGAAATAACAAGAAAAAGAAAGAGCGGGCCTGAAAACAAAGCGACCTTGTCGAAGGCAGGCAGGCCACCTACAAAGTAGCCATGGAAAATGGGAAATGGAGGAGCAGAAGGAGGAAGAGGAGATGGCTTGGCACCTACCATGACTCACAAGGGAGAGCAAACATAATTTCCCTGGCACCCGCACCCTCACCCTCACCCGAGCCCGCCCTCCGATTATTTATTTGGATGGCATGCAAAATGGGCATCCATGTTTTATGAGCTCCGATTTGTTGGGGCCCTGCCTCGCTCCCTTCCGGATCTCGCCTTCAGGTTGATTCATTTCAATGACCAGGCCAGGCCTGGCCAGGCCAGAGCAGACCACCTCCAGATGCAAACATTCCGATTTGTCATTCATTCAAAAACGAAACAACCAAGGGGCGTCCGTCCACGTCCGTCCGCGTCCAGGCCAGTCCAAAGAAATTGTGTCATGTTTGCTTGGCTCAAACCACAAGAAGCAACAACAACTCCTCTTCTATTAATAACAGCAAGAAACAAATTATGAAATATCCCCATATATGTTAGAAGATAAAGATTCGTTGATGGGCAACTGTATCTGTATCAGCTGGGGTGCAGAACAAACAGCAAAATACAGACACAGATACAGATTCAGATACAGATTCGGATTCGGATTCAGATTCGGATTCGGATATAAATGAGAGCAAGACAAAAAGAAGGTGAGTCGAGTCGAAAATGGCGCATTAATACAGCTTTTGACCGTACTAGGTGGATGTTGGCTCCACGCCCCCAGAGATATGCCAAATCTAGAATAGGCATGCAAAGCAAAAAATTATACGGGTATATTTGTATGAAAGCACAAAGCAGAAAAGACAAACAGCACAAAAGCACGAAGCAAAGGCACGGCGGCACATCCCATCAAGAAAACGCTTTCATCGGAGAGAAAACTCCGTCGCGCGATGAAAGGATGGGAGATCCTATCTAGTATATTTAGTTTTTCTCACATTCTCCCACTCCGCAATCTGGGGCAAGTTGGCTTATCACAGCTCCAACGCACAGAACAGAAAACGAAACAGAACCAGCACCAAGAACATATAAATAGGGAAATGATTATGCTTTATTACAGCAATTTCATCGTAATGCAAAGCAATTTCATTGGGACTAAATTGTCTGATTGATGATGCCAGCATCCAACATCCAGCATCCAGCATTAGCATTAGTAGGCCCCTCATAAATATAGATTTGTAGCCCGATCCAAATCTAAATCCAAGCGGTAATGGATGACTGACCTTTGGGTTCTGGGGTGGGTTCAGCCAACTGATAAACCCAGAAGTACTTTCCCATTAAAGATACATATCAATTTTGCATTAATTGGCAGATTTAGGAATAAACATTTCCCAGATGTTTTCTATTTTATAATACATTTCAAATCCATAAGTTTTATTCGCAGTGTGAAGCTTCTTCGTTGTGGCCTAGTTGATGGATTCATATTTGGAGAATTAGGTGGGCCCATCGCTTATATAGTGCGATGAAGTCAACCGAGATCAGGTTGGGGCCTATTACATTTCATCTTAACTCGATCTGTGTGGCAAATGGTGTGTAATCATTTATTTGGCCAGATGACCGACCAACCAACCAACCGACCTCCGGGAGCGCATGTTCACAATCACAATCACGATGAGATGGAGATGACTTCACAGACATTGCTCATCGCTTTGAGTCACAGTTCTTGGTTTTTTTTTCGGGGTCTTGGGATCGGAGGTTTGAGATTTGAGGTTCGAGTTCCGAGGTCCGAGACATGCAATTACAACGGATTAGGGCAAGGGAAGAGAAAGCGATAGGTGATCGATCAGATCGAATCGAATCTTGTACACCATAAGCCCCGGGCAGATGCTAACTGTGCGATAAGGTCAGGTCAATTATCACCGAAAGCGGTGGAAAGTGGAAATGCGTTCGGTAGCCCCTCTTCGGAGACTATATCTCTATCGCTCTCCTCTGGCTACTATATCTCACGATCCGTCAGTCGCGGCCCAGTGTGATAAATGGAACTAGCCAGCGATCGTGGCAGATAAATTGCCCGTCCCGTCTTTATCTCTTCTCCGCCTCTCCATCCCATCCCCAGTGTCAACAGTTCTCTGCGGTTGAGTGATGTGATCTATGTGCCTCATGCCCAGTCCCAGTCCCAGTCCAAGTCCCAGTCCCAGTCCCTTGAGATAAGGCGTCGATCAATAAACCAAATTCATATTTGACACAAGCACATTCCCCTCCCCTCCGTCGCCAACTCACTTCGTGTTATTTTATTTATTCCAAACAACATATTTCCCAGCGAGGCGCAGCTTTATCGACATATAAATAAAAATATAAATACAAATGAAAATGGAAATGAAAACCGCCTTGGGTTAAGTCGCAGTCGTTAGTTACCAAAGCGTTGCATTGCATTTCGTTGCGTTGCATTTCCCCTCTTATCACATTACAAATAAACTGCAACTACTACCGCACACAATTCCGTTCCTGAATCACACTATCACAGCACTTCGGAGTGGCTGTGTACCATATGTTGTATGTTATGCTAGAGAGTGTGCCTCGAGAGATCGTGTTTGCTGCAACAACTCCACATGCCCAAACCACGTCAAGAAATTCTAGCGAGCAGATATGCTCAACAGAAGATTTATCATTTTAAAACCACATTACAGCCGAAGTAGTTTTATAATAAATATACATATACTAAAAACAAAGAGCCACTCAATTCACAAACAATTGTAAAAATCGTTAAGAAGACATTGATCAACGAAGAATACTTCACATACTTGATATATATGATACAAATAGTTATTAAATTAACATTCGGTTATATTTCATTAATAACTTTAAAGCCAAAAGTAGCCAGACTAAGATGTATTACCTTTTAATTAATATTGTTTCATAATGCACCAAGAATCTTTATTAAAATAATCTAACTATTTGGATCCTCATTCTGGTAACCCTAAAAAACACCATCCTTCATGTGCAAGACATATTTGTTTCAGTGCATCTGTGCCTGAGAGTTTTAAAATAAAGCGGTCCGTTTGTTTGGCATTCTCTCTCTCTAGTTCTCTCAGCTCTCAACTCTCAACTCAACTCAACTCTCAATGCCCTCTCTCCCAGCCCGTCTCCCAGTGGAGAAACTGGTTTCTTGTGCGGGTGTGTGTGAATCATATTAAAATAACAACAACAACCCAGCGAAACAGCAACGAAATTGAAATTGTGGCCAGGGAAAAAACAAAAACCAAAAACAAAGTATAATATAAGCCAAGAGAAACGACGCCGCACAGTGGGATGGAGATGGAAAATGTAAATGGGCCTCTAAGTCGAATGATGGCGAATCGAATTGGCGATAATGCGAGGAATCGGTGGGCTCTTTAACGGTACCTCTCTCTATCCGTCTATATCCTCCAGTCCCTCTCCCTGCCCCTGTTCGCTGCGAACTCATTGAAATGCAATGGGTTGGCTTACGGCGTTCCAAGTATGGAAAACTGATTCCGATTCAACGGTGAGCACAGCGGGAATAATTCAAGAAGTCAACCATCTACCAACTATATGGTATGGCATCATAGTCAGAAACAACAAAACCCCGATGGCGTTCTCGGAATACGAAATCGAAGTGCAAGAGGATACACAACACGATCTCAAGTAGCCGCTTGTTTTTCCAATCACTTTCGGTTCAGATCGGTTCAGATCGGTTCACCGGAGTTCACAGATACTCCACGATGCCCACGGTGCCTGCTTCAGTGCTTCAGTGCCCTCCAGGGCCATCAAATTGAGCTACAATTGAGCCGAACAATTGGGCTGCGTTCGACAAGAATGTACTGCTTGCTATATGGCATATATATATATATATATATATATTTATGTATATATTTGTGGCAGAGGGGGAGGTTCGTCGTTCGCTTCACCTCCGATCGTGTGTAAATAAAGTAGCAAACGTCGCAAAAGCAACGCACAGGAAGGCTTAATAAGAGCCAGAAAGTGTGAAGAACGCAACAGCAACGGCAACGGCAACAAAAACAGCAACAGAAAACAGAAAAAAAACAAAAAACAGAAACAGAAAAGAAAGAGGAACAGCTGCGGTCAAAATAATAGCCGCCCTTACAACATCTGCCCATAAAACTCGGCCCGCTGCCGGGGCTGGGGCTGGGGCCCTTTATTAAATGTTGTAATTTACGCCAGTTTAATGTTTAATGATACGGAATGTCCTCTGCCCGAACAACATATTGT
The DNA here is from genome assembly GCA_021224005.1 of Drosophila setifemur. Classification (NCBI taxonomy): domain Eukaryota; kingdom Metazoa; phylum Arthropoda; class Insecta; order Diptera; family Drosophilidae; genus Drosophila; species Drosophila setifemur. The sequence goes on from JAJJHY010001290.1 coordinate 11,494,610, forward strand.
TAGCTGATAATGACCCTAATTAAGAGTTACTATATTTAATGCATTGGGGGGATCCGTGATCAGTTAGAAGTTGTAAGTTCACAATAAAGTCATTATATTCTATTCAGAGTTTGGAAGGGGAGCGACCAAAGTGATCACTAACGATGCATTGGTAGAGTCAGTAATTCAGTATCTTATTTTGGAGATGGAATTCAATTTGATATATCAACATTAAGATCTTAAGATTAAGAAATAATTTAGTTATTATTCGGTTCTTTATAATATTATTTTGAGTCCCAACATCAATTTCAAAATTCTTCCCATTATTAAAAAATTAAGATCAATTACGAAAATGGACACCACATATTATTTTGATATTTTAAAGATACTCTAATATACAGATGTAGATACAATTTATATAAACCATCCACGACATATTTCTTGTTAATTACTAGACTTCTGACCTGGGCTGTTCTTTTTTTTTGTAGGGGCAGGGGCTTTGTTATCTTATCGTGACCCTGTGCAGATAGGGGGAATAGGAATGGGAATGGGAATGGGAATGCCGAACTAAGAACCAAGAACCAGCGATCCCCGATCCCCGATCCCCGATAGCCGGGCTCGATACAAGAAACCATTGTTCGATCGAATCGAATGGGATCACAAACGGGGGGTTGTTTTATATTTTTTATATTCTTTCCGAATAATTGGGTTTTTCGGGTGCCTGGCACAGGAAGTACTTAGTACTTAGGGGACCTACCAGAGTGATGTCCCGCATCGTCCTCCGCCGCTGTTGTATTCGCAGTCTCGTTCTCTGCACCCACTGAGAGATCCGCTCCAGCTGCACACCCCGAAGCGGACACGGATGTGGAGGCCATGTGCAGGGCCAGATCCTTGATCTTGAACCGCTCGCAGATCAGCTCCTCGCAATGGTCCGCCTGGAAGTAGCAGTTCAGCTCGTCCAGGCTCAGGGGACACACATCGTAGGGCTGGAAGAAGTGCTTGCCCCAGCTCCCGTGTCCACTTCCCGAGGAGCTGTCGGCTCCTCCTCCGCCAGCACAGCTGGAAATGGAGGACTGCTGCAAGTACATAACTCCTCCTCCTCCTCCTGCTGCTCCTCCTCCTCCTCCCCCTGGATGTCCGACCGAGCTGGAGGATATTCCGCCCGATTGGTGGCTCTTGAGCAGGGAGTTACTCCGCGAGACCTTCGTTGAGTGGGCCCGTCGTATGAAGCTCAAGGACTTCTTGGGCGGCGAGCAAATGGAGGAGGTGGCTATCGGGGCTATATCCGCAGAGAGTTTGGGCGTCGATTTCAGTAGGAAGAGGTTCTTGGGTGGGAAACTGTGCGTCAGTATCGAGGTGGCCGAGCAGCTGTTCTGCAGTTTGTAGGGCGAGTGGTTGGACCCCGAACTCGAATTGATTTGACCGGATCCGAACAGATGACGATTTTCCAGCTTATCCCGGTTCTCGCGATTCTCCCGATTTTCCCGATTTTCGCGCTTTTCCCGTTTCTTCTCCAGCTCATCCAAAGCGGCCGCCTCCCGCAACACTACTGAGGGTGATAAGTTCTGCGGCAGGGTTTTCGATTTGGCACGGAGTGTAATCAGCGTTGTTGTTGTGGTGGTTCCCAAACCGTTATTATTATTGTTATTCGTATTGTTGTTGTTGTTCTTGTTGTTAACCGGTGACGTAGTCGTGGCCAAACCCCGCTCCACTGTGGGCAATGGCACGGCCAGAATATTGGTTCTCGATCGTGACTTCATTAGCTTGATGGGTGTCGAGGTATTCGTTTGCATGCGACTAATTTCTGACTCATCATCGTAGGCATTCACATTGGCATTGGCATTGGCGGTGGCGGTGGCGGTGGCGTTGGTAGTATCTCTTGCTCCAACTCCTCCCAATCCTAATCCCACTCCCACTCCCAATCCCAGTCCACCTCCCCTGCTATCCTGCCTCAATGCCTGCTGTTTGGGGGGCGGGGGCGTGGCCAGAACAATGTCGTTCTCCTCATTGAAATGGGTTCGAGGAGCTGTTATGGTCGCGGGAAGACTCCCGTTGGAGGACTCCCCATCGCTGCCATTCAAGCTGATCACATTCAGCACGATGCCATACCGCTTCATCTTCGATGGCGAGGCATTTGCCGAGTTGCCCGTTGGCATCGGCAGGGACTTCAACAGCTGCTCGCGATGACGCGCCTCCGAGGAGTTCTCCTCGTCCTCGTCGGAATCGGAGTACTGACCGGCATGCTCCGATCCACTAATGCTCCAATTGAAGCCACAGGGCGGTGACATCTTGGCGGAGGACTTCCGTTCGAAGAGAGCGTTTATCTTGGCCACTCCGCTCTTCACCGAAGAGCTGCTCGATTTCCTCAGGCTATAGTTCTTCGAGGATTTGCCTTCGGAATTGGAATTGGAATTGGAGTTGCTGCTGAGGCTGGAGTTGCTCGCCGATTTCTGGGGAAGAAGATCCTTGCCCGCCTCCTCCTCTTCGTCCTCTATGACCAGGGGCACGTAGAATGTGGACCGGCGGCGTTGCGATTTTTCTTCCGGTGTAGCGGTTGTCGTGTGTGTTTCGCCGTTCTCCGTATTTATTGTGGTTATTGTTGTGCTGGCGTCACAAGCCGCTTGCAACATTTTGTGTGATGTTTCGCTCAGTGTAGCTGCTCACTCGCACATAATTAAAATTCAAAAACCCAGGAATCTCACTCTCTCCCTCTGCCTCTGCCTCTCTCCGCAAGAGAGCGAGTGGTGTGTGTGTGGCAGGTATATTAACGGCTTGGCTCTGCTCTCTCTTCCAGCGCTTCCAGCGGCGTCAACTGCTTCTTCTACTCCCTCCTCTGCTGGCTCCTTTTTGCTGACAGTTATTTTCTTCTCGAGCTGCCTCTTCCTCTTCTCCTTTTTCTATTTGTATTTGTATATGTTGTGCTTTGTTGTATTTTCTATTCCAATTTTGTGTAAGTGTGCATTTGTCGCTTGGCTTATAAAAATTATGCGCTCAAGTGCATTTCCGCGTTTTTTATTTTTTTTTTTTTTCTTACTGCTGCTGCTTCTGTGCTGCTGCTGCTGCTGCCCCTCTTTCGCTGGTGTTGTTGCTTATCGTTGCATCGCATCACATTGTCGCTTGGTTAAGTTTTTTCCCCACTTCTTGTTGTTGTTTAATTTCGGTTTTTAGTTGCAACCACACACACACACAAGCACACGCGCGCGAACACAGTAGGAGGGGGAGGGGGAGATGCATGCACTAATACACACGCACTGCATTCCCTGTGCAGGAATGCGCTTGCTGGCTTTTTTTTGGCTTCGAGAGGGATTCTAACTAAATCCACAATTTAAAAACAACAATCAATAAAAACAAAACAATAAAAAAAATACGGCTAACAATACGCGGAGACGCGGAGAGCGCGAGGAGCATCAAATAGTAAAACCGACGCGCGAGAGAGGCAAAGCGGAATGAAGATCAGCGATCAGCACGCTGCTGTTGTTTTCGAATAAAACCAAACTGTTAACTGTTTCTTGCCCTAACATGTTCCATAACAGCGCCAGTGCCCAATGTTAATGTTAACGTTTAGTTTCGTCTCGAAATTAGGACTGTTAATGGCGATACATCAAAGATCAAATATCGATATTTTTATAGGCAAAAAAATTACAAATAAAATAAAAACTCGATCCGTCGCGATTGAAGTGAACTTCATGAATGCGACATATCTGAAATCAACTTCAACCGCAAGGCAGCGCAGAGGAATGGATGTGATGTATTTACTCTCTCAGAGTTTTGCTTACTCGCTTCGCCAAGTTTGGCTCTTCGAATCTTTAAATTCGGAGAAGTTCATTTCGGAGAACATTTTTAAAAACGTATGTAAAATTTGAAATTGTCAAACAATAAATAAATAAATATAAAGTAAATTCGAGCTTAGATAGATTTTTAAAAAAATTTCAATTAATTTTGGGTCAATTGGCAGCTAACGGTTAAAGTCTGCATTTAGTTTACTTTTGTGCAGTCGACTCTGTTAAAATTCGTTAAAAAATCCTTCCACTTCTCTGTGAATGTTAAATCGCTCTCAAACAAGAAGCGCTCTCCCTTTGGAGTAGGCACATTCGATTGATATGCATTTGCATCGGTTTGTTGGTGATTAGTTACCGATGTTAGTTAACAGCGACCAATTAACAGCAGCCTGAGCTGCACGCTCAAGTGCTGCCCATGCGCGCAGAGAGCAGGGAGCAGTGGATCGGTGCGAGAGAGCGAGCAGAGCCAGAGAGCGTGCGAGGGAGTTGGAGCGAGGAGAGCAGTTAAGTCACAACGAACTACGGAGTGCGCTACACAAGAGAATTTAAGACATGCAGGAAAATAATAAACAGCTTGGGACACAAACTCAAACTCAATTCGAAATGGAGTTAAGGAAATTATCTTTCGTTTGTTTTCAGCAGTTGGAGATTACGTTCCGATATACTTCGAGGAGTGCGTTAGGGAATTCGTTCCTAGGGCACTAAATAATCGCACTCCTACTTGTTTTGTTTCATCTCCCCGGGGAGGAAATGACCGAAAAGTGTCCCGCCGGGCGAGTTGACCCTACAATGTCAATTTTCGACGCCCGACCGCACGCAGCGATCGCAGATTGCCATATGCCATTTATCTGCCTGCTCCTGCATAGTTATATGCCCGGCTTACTGGCGCGTAGCGCAGCGAAGTGTAAGAAATTGAATTGAAAGCAGACGGCGGCGTAAACAACGAAAAAAATAATGAAAATCCAAAACCCAAGGCAAGAGCAAGAGCAAGAGCCAAGTAAACCAAATGCAAAAGCAAAAGCAACAAAAGGGCGTGAGCCTCGTAATTGATCTAATTGAGAGCAGGTATACACACTTACACACTCACACACTCGCGTACGCTCATTTGCATCTGTGCGTGCGTTTATGTAAATAAATAGCACAGCTGCGGTCACACAAATAGAAGTGGGCGAAACTCGAAAAGTACTTTGAAATTTAAATCATACCCTACTTCTGTTGGTTGCCTTTGGTTAGTTGTATTTACCACATTAAACAATTGTTTTAAGTGCAATACTTTAAGTGTTTATGTTAAGAATTTTTGCACTTTTCTAAAACATCACTATTGCATTAACCGCAACCGTTTGTATGTATGTGAAGTGCTACTTGGGCAGTCGGGCAGCGCACAATACAAATTAGAGGGAACCCGGGAACCCGAGGCCCACCCCCACCCCATCAGCCCCCCTCTCGTAACGCTCGTTACCTCTATTTTATTTTTTGTTGCTACGTTTTTCCCACTGCGGAAGTGCGTGACTATGGGCTTTTATGCGACACGTTCGCCTCCTTCGCCTTTGTCAGGCGGAAGACTTGTTTACGAGCGACTCGAAAGTAACCATTTACCATTTGCCATTCAACATTCACCATTCCGATTCCACTTCCCTCAGCATTAGCATACGGCCGGCGAAAGGGGAGATCTCTGGCGAAAGGGGGATTGTCGAAAATTAAATAAGGGCTGTTTCCAACCCTTGACCAGCGATCGTTACATAACCAACATCCTCCCTCGACCCATTCCCTAAAATTGACAGGAACTCCCCTTTCCCCCTGAACACTAAACACAAACACTAGTTACAATCATTTGCTGCATACTTTTCGGATGAATGTAGAATCTCGAATGGAATGTAGAGAAGATGCATAGTTACATGTAGAATTGCAGTCATTTAACAATTTGAGCTAATGAGAACGCCTTAATGTAGGCAATAGTCTGGAATACCACGATAAATATTTTGTAATGGGTATATTTCTTGGGATACTACTTCGTAACTAATCCTCCCATTCCATGCTCGAATCAGAGAGTTCTGGCTCCCGAAAGATTTACGACTCAAGCTGTTCTTGATACATATTTGACAGCATTTCACTTGTATCTCATTATCGTGAGTGACGGATTAGAAACGAGTTTCGTGTTGACAAGAGCAAAACGATACCAGTACTAGATAAATCAAGTTTTAAAACAGATTGTGGAATCACTAACTTCCATCTGTCGCAAATAAATATTCATCAAGCGTTGAGCAACCGGCACTATCAATCGTTGATTGATACATAATTTATGAACTTCCAATGCTAGAAATTCCTCTGAATCAACTTACTATTACTATTTTGTGAGTCTGCAAGTGTGGAAATCATAAAGAAATATATTTAGTGAACCCCCGAAATTTTCATCTGCTATCATCGTTGAGTGAGATACTTATGTCATCGAGTGAGTATATACTATAATTTCCACATGGAGATAAGCTTAAACGAATGAAAATTGCGCTGAGCTGGCGAAAATGTCGAGCATTTGTGGGTTTCTAGGTCTCTGGCCAGAGCGAGCTTCTAGTTACTCGTATTTTGTAGTTTTCAGCTTTAAGCGCCACATGGAAATCGGGGGAACAATGTCACGACATTGAGATACGGACATACATATGAGTGCCCGCTGACTAATTATACTTTTGTTGTTTGTGGTTTGTTGCTGTTGTTGCTCGAAATTGCAATGAAAGGGAATCGATGATGGACTGACGAACAATCGAACACTTTGTGTCATTTGTTACCTTCATTCGGAGATGTATCGTTCACCGCCGTATCGAAATGAATCCGAGGCAGTGTCTTCGACTTGTACTCACCTGCAAAACAGAGGGAAATGGAAAACTTGTGTTAAATGCAAATCTCAGAACAGCGAACAGCTTATACACCGAGAAGAACTTATTCAGAAAACTTATAACTTTAACTTATTAGCCTGAATACTGTTACTGTAAATATTTATAAACTAATTCCCCTCATTTTAATTATAGGAGAACTTAAATACAACATTAACTATGCAAGTGGCAAATATGTTCAAATTTGCACTCTCTAATTTAATTGGAAACATTAATTTAAGTATATATACTTTTTTGCTGAGAAAAATGTAGTTGTTTATTATAGTACGTGATGTGTTTTTTTTTTTTTGCAAGCCGACCCATTTACATGGCTTGACCTTTTGACTGGCCGACTTGTTATGAATTCACTTCAATTAATGCAAAATATGAATTGCTGCCGCGAAAGATACAAAGATAGAAAACAACAGAGCTACAGCAGCTGCTAAGAGAGCTTCAGACATCGAAGTTGATGATGTGGGGCAAGCTCCTAAATTGAGCAATTGTTGTAGGTGACCCAGGAGTCTGCGTTTTGTGCCTCTATCTCTATCTGTATCTGTATCTGAGTCTGCCTCTGGTTCTGAATCCGATTCCGAGTCCGAGTCTGGGGCATTCTCAAGAGCCCTCGCCCTCGGTTCCCATCATCGTCATTGCGCGTTGACACTTTTCCCTCCGTCAACGTCAACGTCGACACTTTTCGCTGCATTATCTACTTTGCGCGGGTCATCACCATCATTCGGTGCTCGTAGCAATGTATCTGTGTATCTTGGTATCCGTGTATCTCTTAGTGTCTGTGCAACTGTGTGGCTGCGCAACTGTAAATTATGCCGCCGCACAATTGACTTCAAAGCGGACGGACCGAAGATACAGATACAATTCAAGCGTCAATGATTGTGGATTCTCGATGATGTCACATCCGTCATCCAAGGAGCCCCGATGACCACAGAGGAAGAACCCAAGCCCCCAACGAGTTTATCCCCAGAAATATGAGTGTCTGGTATTTGGAGATTTGAATTTTATGAAATTAATATACAAAATGGGGCCACTGTTCCTAAAGGTTCCCAGTGCTTCGGTACTTACTCCTGCCCGCATTCTCCAGGGGGGAGGCTGCAGATCCGGATCCCGTTCCGGAGCAGCGGAGATCCTGCTCCTGCTGCTGCTGCTGCAGCATCAGCTGGTACTGCTGTTGCAGCTGCTGCTGCTGCGGATGTTGCTGCTGCTGGAGCAGCTGCAGCTGCTGGACGTCGCACTGCACCTCCTGGATGGGTGGGGTGGGGGCATCGTCCCGCTCCCCCCGCAAACAGGAGGCCAGGCCCCTGCCCCGGGGCATCGTGCTCCGCCGCAGGGCCTGCGACTGGGGCTGCTGGTTCTGATGCTGGTGCTCCGAGGACCTGCTGAGATTCTGGTGGCCCTGCGGGGGATTCTGCGGAGTGGTGCGTGGCATCGAGTGCATTTTCCGCTGCTGCTGCTGTGAGACATTTTCCGACGTCGCCATCGCCGCCTGCATTTGCACCTCGTCGCTGATTGCGCGCAGAGCACCGCAGTTCATTTTGTTTGGTTTCGATTTGGTTGCCTATTTTTGGTATCCTTTGTGAAGTTGCCTTTTTTGAGATTATTTGGTTTGTGTTGCTTTGTGGTGTTGCTCCTGAACTATTTGTATTAGTATTTGTATTTTTGTTTTGTGTCTTTAGGATGAGCTGTTCCTTAAACTGGACATGGTCTCCTGTGCGACATTGGGAGAACTTTGAATTAATTCCGGAACACTCACTCACTCGCGAAGGATTGGCCAACTGGCCTTGGCCTGGCCTGTTGTTGTTCTTTTCTGTTTTCTGGACTGATGCATGATTTGTGGGTCATTTATGGTCTATAGTCTATCCCTTAATATATATAACATCCCAGATCTTTTGGGCCGATTGGGGCTGTTTCGTTATTCCTGCCAGTATTATTAATTTTGTTTTTGGCTGACAGCGACTTCGGATTGGCTTTGGGTTCGGGTTTGGGTTTGGGTTTCGGTTTCGCTTGCCTGCGCCGGCAATTAAGATTTATGGTCATGGCGTGTTGGCCCTGTAAGCGCACCCCTACTGGTTTTCCCCGCTCCTCCACCCCTTCTTTCAGGCTCCTACAACTACAGCTACAACTACAACTCCAACCGTTTGCGACTCGAAAATTGTTCGGCTAATTTTTCCAAGTGGTTTTCCTGTTCTTTCGCACACGCGCGACTGCGCAAGACACAAATTAAAATAAAAACAACAAAAAAAAAAATACAACAAAATTTGGAAAATAAACACACACACCAGCCGGCGTTATTGTTCTGGCTTAAAATTTCCTTTTAACTTTTAACAATTTTACGCTCGCTGGTTTTTGCTGCTGCAGCAACGAAAATGGAACTGAATGGAGCGTTTTCTGTTTTACAGATCAACGGCACAGAAAATATGGATATGGATATGGATGGCCATATACTCGTACACACTGCCAAGGTAATAACTCCCTCCCTAGAACAATGAAATATTGTTAATTGCAACGAACAAAATAAATCAGCGTAGATTACTGCAAATTGTTTGTCAAACACCAGAGCCCTTTGCTGGAGGTTTCCCCTGGAGTTTCCCCTCCACCCCATCCCCAGTAGCAGGTTTTCACTTATTCCACTTATCCGTAAGCTACGAACTAAGTATCTGAGTATCTGAGTATCTAGGCGCCAATCGATAAATGCAGGCCAATTAAATGGCCAGCATAATGTATGCTATCGGCCCAAGGCGTTAAAAATCTGTAATGATTGCGGCTTGGCTTTCTCTTTGGTATGGTTTTGCATTTTCCCCCTTTCCCCCAACTCCCCCTTTTCCCCCGTCGGTGTGTGAATTCTAGGCCTCAATTTTGTGGTTTGTTGATTTCCATTACGGGATTTTCTTCTTGCGTGCGTTTGCGTTTTATTTTTGTACCCGAACTCGTACTCGCAGTTGCATTTTATTTTTTATTTTGATTGCTATTAAAATAATTTTCCATATTATTTCGCTGCGTGCCCGAAAAAGAAAACTGGTTGCCATCATATTTTTTTTTCTAGTTGTGTGTAGTTTTTGTGTGCGTGCTCTAGTGATGGTGATAAACATAAATTTCGCCAGCGACTTGACTGCTATTATATATTTTTTTTACTTTCTCCAACACGGTAGCAACGACAGACAGACACGCAGCAGCTGTTCTCAATCTCTCTCACTTTTTCTCTCTCTCTCTCTCTCTGCACAGGGAGAAATAAGGCCTGAGTTGGAATTGAGTCCGCAGATAAGCTAAGATCAATTTACCTTAAAATACAATTTGTATATCCTTTTGGCAGTAAATTGAACCCATTAAATTATGGAACATTTGAGAAATGTTTTCAATATTAGAAGAACAATCTTTCGGCTCTATATTTTATAGATTATTTTGTTTCGTGTGTACATTTATCTGTCTTTTTTTTTTCTGCTCTCTCAAGCGAGACGCCCACATTGGCACCTGTAAGCCAGAACTCCTGTTCTTTTCCAACCTTTTTTTTGAACGGAAGTGCAAGCCAATGGCCAGAAGTGCCCATGCTCAGAATTCGATATGCTACGTGGTGTGTGTGTGTGTGTGTGTGCGAGTTGGTTCCTATTCAATATACATACGATATATATATATGGTCACATGACTCCTCTTTGAGGCTGCTGGCTGTTGGCTGTTGGCTGTTGGATGTGCGTTTTTTATATATGGGAAAAAGAGAAAAACTCCAAACAAAAGCGGCAACTGCAACGGATGCGCCATATAAAGGCAGCATGCAACGCTTCAAGCTGAAAGCTTTTTTTGAGTCTCTATTTTTTGTTGTTTTTCCTTCCTTTTTTTTTTTTTGTTTGTTGCTGATTAATGCAGCCAGCAACAACAACAACAGCCACAACAACAACAACCAAAAGGCGTTGGCGTCACATTGTGCTGGCTTTATTTGCGTTTTTTTTTTAATTTTTAAACATTTTTCTGTGGGAGGCATAATGAATAATTTGGCAGTGCTGCATTTTTGCACGTCGTCAAGGGGCATCGATGACGATAACAACAACAATTGCAGCAACCAGCAAGCAGCAACCATCAAATAACAACAACAACCAACGAACAACGACGTCAATCCCCGATCGTAGACTTTGCCCAGACACCACTGATTATAAATGCATGTATGCAAGTACGAGTATCTCCCTGCACACACATATATCATATATATAATTGCATTCGGAAACAAGGAGAGGGGTCGCCTGTGCCTGTGCCCAGGTAAAGCTGGGAGCTGGTGATAAGCTATGTAAAGAAAAGGGGCAGAGAACAGCCTCAGAGATGGGGCGAGGACAGAGGACGGACAGAAGAGATGATGAATGATCGCGAGCTGGCATTTCCTCCTCATCCCATATCCCATATCCCAAGAAATCAGATAAGGCTTTCGCTTTCCCCACAATCAACAACAGCAACAAGGCCATGAAAATCCGAAAAGCTTCTGGCAAATGTAACAGCATTTCGTGTTAATTGTTTGCAGTTACACAGTTTTCCGAGTTCCGAGAAGGAAATGCATCTTAGAAGATCGTTAGATTAAATTTCCAACCATTTAAAGTTAATAAAAGATGATTTTAATAATCATACAGCTTTAAATGCTATTACATTTTTAGAGATTAGAATTTAGAATTTAAAAACATATATTATGTACTTGCAGCTTAAAAAAAAGAGTATCTTCAGCTTCCTTGTTTTAACTGAATTTAAATATTTAATTCGCTAGCTGTTTCAAGCTGTCGTTCTACCTCTTTTAGCACTTCTGCCAGATGATGGCCAAGTTCCGGGGAAGTCCGACTAACTAGAACTAGTCAAGTCCCACACAAAGGCGAGGAGGAGCCGAACGAAGCTCATTAGCTTTATGGCTAATATATATTATAATGAGTATCGCCTTATAATAGGCACTCTTCTGCTCGTCGCGGGGACGTGGGAAAATTTCCATCTATTGTCGCTAGAACAACGATCAAACAACAGCAACAACAACAACTACAGCAACAACAACTACAGCAACAACAGCGCCAAGCGCCAGCAGAGCGCAACCGGCGATCGCAGTTTGTTATGCAAGCCTACACTTGCAAAAAAGTCTAGGTGGTGTTCAGCATTTAAACAAAAAACATTTCTTAACACGGTTTCGTGAAAAAAAAGATGAAATTCCTTATCGTTTTGTGCTTGCTAATATTCTCCATTCCACAATCGCCACAAAAACATTTAAAAAATTGTAATACACATATATTTGTTAAAGGAATTTTCACTCTAAATAATATTAGTAAATCCTTTTTCATAAAATTGGTCTCCCTAATTGTTTGCTGTTGAATTGCTAATTCGTTTCCATGATCGCTTTTCTAGAGTATTTGTTTTTTTTTTTTGAGTGCATGTATCGTGGCTCGCAGATCGTGGCCAGTGGGTTGGGGGGTTTGCTATTGAAATGGGGGAAAAAAAAACCAAACAAAACAAAAAGGGCCGTGGGGCTTGCACCGGTCCCTAGGTCATTTCCCTCTGCTGCAAAAAAAAAGCATCAACAAAACAGTTGAGAGATCAGCGGCAGTAACAACATCAGACATCAGGCATCTGACATCCAACATGCAACATAACAGCAGTAACATCGACAACAGCAACAGCAGCAGCAACAACAACAACAGCGAAAAAACTAAAAATATGGCAAAAGGCAAAGATCTTAGATTTCTATTATGGCATTTCTTTCATCTTTCATCTTCATTTCGTTCGCATCTCTGTATGAGATGTACCCCTTCTTCTTCTTCCTAGGCATTTGTATCTGCTAGTCTTTTTATAGTCTCCATAGTTTTTTTTTCTATATTTGCTTTTTTCGCTGAACCGCCAAACGGCGAATTGAAGTCGCGGCGTAATTGACGTTAGTGATGAGATCAAAATGGACCACAATGATTGCGGCGATAATTGCGACACACACACACACACACGCACACACACACATTCCGCACGCACCGAAGAATGATAAAGTGCCGGGGAGCAGATACAAAGATACAAAGATACAGATGGAGGGGATAATGGGAAGCGGGTACGCAGAAAAATCAACTAACAATAAAGCCAATGTAAACCCAAACAAACGGGGACAAAGAGGTGGTTCTGGAGATGTGCAACGACTTCTGCATGACCTTGCTGGAAAATGGAAAATGGGAAATTGAAATTCAGAAACAGAAACAGAATCTGAATCAGAACATAAAACTCAGCCAGAGGGGAAATTCAATCAGTATACATATATTTGCGATTTCCAAGAGTTATTTATTTAAATAAGATCCAAAAGGCCTCCCAAAAGAGTTTTAAATTACTGTTAAGTACAGTCTTGATTTGGGCCAGGCCAAAACTGATTGAGCCCTAAACAGAAATCCAAACAAAATTTCCCCAAGCAAATTAAAGGTAATTCTCTTTTTGGAAGAGTGTAGATACTCTCCCCTCCACCCCCCCTTGCTTTCAATTGAAGTTGTACACAGCAACAAAATTTATTTTAGTTCAATAAAATTTGGTTTGTTGATTGGGGAAAATAAATATAAGTCGCTTGGTTTATACTGCAGTATATATATACTATTAAACAACACAATAGATTTTATATTAATTCCAAATAGTACCCCGAATTTTGCTTAGTGTATTTGTTGTTGGTTTTGGCTACACATGGCCAGCAGGCGTGAGGCGATTTTCTAAGGGGGCGGCTGTTGGCGTTGCCTTTTGTGTTTTGTGTTTTTTTTGTGTGTTTGTGATTCATTCAGAACAATAATGATGATTGCAACCGGCAACAACAACAACAACAACTAACTAAAGTATATATAGTATATAGTGAGCAGGTCAGGCTGTTGTTGTTGTTGCCATTGCTGTGGTCGTTGATCCACAGTAAAGTCAAATTAAATTAACAATCCAAAAAAAAAAAGGAAAAACGAAAAACGAAATAAGAGTGAAATTGTTGTTGCTCCCGTCCCGTCCGGTTGTCATTGAAGGCACGTTTTCGTATTTTCGTCGGATCATTCGCGGTTTCTTATTTGAAGTGATCATCAGCCCCAACCCGATAGCAGGGAGTTTGAGTTGGAGTCCGACTCGGAGTTCATGTAAAGGTAAGCCCTTACATATACAATATATAAACGCTCCAAGAGCGCGTGAGTGGGAACAATTTTTATCGAAGATCTCTAGAAGACATGGAGACCAGCGAAATCGTGGGAGAATCTATTCCCGAAATATTCAGTTCTTTTGCGAAGAGAATTCAGAACGAGAGTTCTTCGATGGCATAATTAACTCAATTGTGACATTTACACAATTGATGGCTGATGTTGTTGGTTAAATAAATACTTCCGAACTATAATAATTTGCAAATCTAGAATGTATCTATGTACATATGTCATTATAGATTGATGAGAGTTCCTTTAAGAAATTAGTGCAGTTTCTCGATATCCGAAATACACTTAAAATCTCCAGATGGCGGCAATTAGATGGAACAAACTCCAGCACTTCAAACGCACAAATCACATGTGCAGTTGCTAATCGTGTTCTAGGAGTCCACGCCCCCCGCCCCGATTCCAACCATCCCATTATATTGGCCTGATGACTTGATGGCACTTGATTACCGTTAGAACCCGTCATTATCAACATGCGCGACTTCTGTTTGAGCCACTTTACTTTCACAAAACCAACAAAAAACAAAAAAAAGAAAAGACAACCGACAACAGAGACGACGCAATTTTCACACGATGAACCGGCGACGACGTAGTAGCCCCCATTTTGCCAAGCCCCCCCTCTGAAATCCAGAGACCTCGCCCCCCTTTTCACCCCGATATTCGTGTCAACATGTGTTGCATATTATGTAAATTATTTGCCGGGCAAAAAGAGGAGCGAACTCATTGTCTTTGTAGCTTTCAAGCACTCAAGTAGACACCCCTTTCCCCTCCCTCCACTCCCCCCTCCACCATTTCTCTAGCGCTATCTGCAAGAAGCGCCCAATGTGGGGCCATCAACATTGTTGGCCATGTTGAAATACATAAAGCAATTTTAACTGTTTTAATGCTTTTTTCGGTCTACACAATGAGATGTAGATGTGGGGAATGGGGATTGGGGATCGGGGATTGGGGGGGAGAAGACAAGTGCGGATCGAGGGGTGCTTAAGGGGATTTTCCATAGACTGGCCCCATACTATTCCTCTGCCTGCCTTCGTTTTAATAGCAGAACTGTGTGAACTTGTTGCTCGGCGTTATTTTTTTTCCGCCCCTAGACTAGGCTGTTTTTAGTTCGGTTCAGTTGTTTATGCGATTATTTTTCCAATTTTTCCTTCGTGCGCTCCTTATTTTGCTAAATTTATCACACAGACCGAAGCCAGAGAGAGAGAGTGAGCGAGATTGGGATCGGGGAGATCGGGAGATCGGGAGATATAGAGAGATATGTAGAGAGCTTTGGAACGATTGTGTATATTTTTGGAAATGATTTCAAACGCATCTCAAGGTGCGAAATAAACAAATTTCCCGCTCGATGTAAACAAATCAAGCGAACCGAACAATTTCGTTGCTCTCGTCAAAATATAAACAAAATGCGTTGGTCGGTTGGTTGGTTGGTTGGGAGATGGGTGGGGATTGAGACCACATCCAGAAACAGCAAAAATATATTGAATTATATTCTGCAAAAGGCGAATAGTCAATGAAAATTATTCCATATTAACTCAAGTCGAATAGGGAGATTATATTTTAACATTCTCTGAATTTAAGCTGGACACAACTAAATGGTTACCTTAAAAACTTAAACTTAGAGATTGTAAGACCAGCAATTATATGAACATTTCAACAATTTGTAATGATCCCTGTTCCGACTTGTGTGGCCAACCGAAAAAAGGGTTTCTGTTTCTGTTTTTGGTTTGTTTGGGAACCAGCTCAGCCTTCGAATGGAGCTGAATGATCCATCATCATCTGCTTTAGCACTCATCTACAACAGCGATTAGGCCTCCTGCCTCCGTCGATTATACAATCGACTTAATTTGATGTTTCGCTGGCAGCAATTGCCACTATAGCCACATCCATAGCCACATCCATAGCCATATCCATATTCCATATAGATCGGGGCGTGTCCCCGGCCACAGAAAAGCGGATGATTGTTATACATCTGTGCATTCGCGATGACGACATCTCTCAGATGTGTGGCAAGCCATGACCAGACAAGTGGAAGATACATCCACAGATACGAATACATATTGAGCCACCGATATACGGATACGCAAAACGCGAAATGCCAGACCAACCGAATGACTGACTGACTGACAGATAGATTTATGACATATGAATTACTAACTGTGCCGCGCCGCTAATTGTTGCTGTTGTTGTTGCTTTTCGCCGTAGTTATTACTCAAATTATTCAATTTCAATTTCAGCAGCCTCAAAATCAACAGCAACTTCAAAGTGGCGGAAATGCAAAAACAAACCGCACTCGCGAGGAGGCAAAAATATAAAGGAAAGAGTGCGGCATATAGCGAAGTTCGAAGCACCCTTTTATCGGATTTATCGGATCGAAATCAATATTAAATAAAAATTCAAAAACCACAAATAATGTAAGTACAAATTGGGGTGTAAAATTCCGTTCAAATTGAAAGTTCAAGTTTATAGTTTTACAACTCAAAACCTAGAATCTAGAACCTACCTACCTAAAAGAGATCAAAAGATACACTTTTCCACTGCATCATTTCCTCGCTTTGTTAAATCAGTTGCAGCGCATCTGGCCAGTCACTGGGACCGAAGAAAAAACCATGGCCAAAACCAGAGCCAGCAAAAAAGATAAAGAGAAAAAAATTGCCAAGCGTCCGCCGCCCATTGCAATGCATTTTAATTTGAGTTTAACTATTTGCGCATATAATTAACAGCAGCAAAAGCAACAGCAGCAGCAGCAGCGACAGCAGCTAAAAAAGCAACAACTCGACTGTCGAATGGAGGGGGATTCCATTGTCTGGCAATTTCACCCGCAACAATGAGATATATGCGAGCATCTTGCGGGTTAGGCCCGACAACTACGGGCACAGATGCAGATACGGATACATCCCATTCAGCTCGTTCACAATAATAACTCAAAAAGCTCTCCCAATGTGACATGTGCCAAGCCGACCCCCATTTCCCTCCCCATCTCCACCCTACGCCACTGAACAGGCAATGCAAATCCGAAGCTTTGTTTCCATGAACTCCGCGAACAAACAACTGACGGCGAAAAATGTTCAAAATCGAAAAAACAAAAAACAAGGGGAGAGCTGGAGCAACAAAGCAAAGAGAAGGGCAGGCGAACACAAAAACAAAAATATATGAAATAGTAAAGATACAGCGAGCAACAAGGAAAAAGGAGATCACAAACAATTACACACAATGCCCCCTTCAACAGTGCTCAACAAAAGATGATTGCCACCAATTTGATCGACTGCTGAGAGACTCAGCGGCTAAAAGTGATCAACATTTTGTTGAAAACGAAACAAAACAAAACAAAATAAAGCCCCATCTCCCAACAATCGTTTCCATGTGATATAACTCATTATCTCAGGGAAATCACAATCGAAATTATATAAAAAGTTGTAAAATGCATTCTTAAAACTTAATTCGGTTTGCTGAGTTCTCATTCATTATTAAAATTATATGAATTATTCGCATACAATTTAATTGTCGAATGAGAAATCATTATTCCGAAAAAAAAACTAGTAACTTTATTTGATTGTTGTGCGACTTGGAACTAAAATCCTTTCCAAAACCTCACATATAACTGAACGCTATTAATTTGTGTTTACTTATCTTGTATCTTAGAAATTCTGTTATCACTGATATCTCAAACTCTGCTTTAATTCGAAACAATTCTCTTCTAATCAAAATTCATTTGTATTGACAAGCTGTTAACCTCTGTTTGGCAGTTTAACAAGCGCTGGAGTTTTCGATAGGCATTAATTGTCTCAAATCATGTGTCCCCCCACAGATACAGATACAGATACAGATACAAATACAGCTACAGCTACAGCTACACATAGAGAATAAATTCGAAAAAAAAAATCAAGGCAGCTAGGCAGACAGGGCCATGATGATTCAAAATGCAATTGAAATGCAACTCGCTTGGCTATTTTTAAATCGTTTTCACCAACAATTGTTGCCACTGCTGCAGTTGCATTTGCAGTTGCAACTGCAATTGTTGTTGCAGTTGTTCTTGGCGCTACATAATCCACAATATATATACTCGTGGATAGATACCCGCTTAAGTAGATGCATGTATAAATAAAATGTGGGTCATGTGCATCAAATTATTTAATTGGTGTCAATTGGCGTTGGATTTTTCTTTTCGCTGTTTGCTTTTCGCTCGCTTTTCTTTTCGATTCCGACTCTGATTCCGATTTCCACCGCTAAGCCGTTACCCGATGTTGACTTCTATATGTTGGTTGCAGGTGTTTTTTTTTTTTTTTTGGTTGTTGTTTTGTGTGTTGCATTGGTTTTTGCGCTTGCATCTAAAAGCCGGGCTTGACACTTTTGTGATTTGCATGGCCCGCAAAATTTGATGGAACGCAAATGCACAGCGAAAAAAAGTGATATCAGCAACCAAATAAATGCAGTAACTAAAAAACCCATGAATCATTGAAAGAAAAAATTCAAAACTTTTTGTTCTTAGAATTTAACTTTTATGTGATTACCTTTTTGCAACTAATTAAACATATGTACATAGTTTATGATTTAAAAATGTATTAGATACTCTCAGCAGTAATCATTTAACAAAAAAATTTTGAAATTCCCTAGAAATCTTCTATATATTTTCTCTCCGTGCACGAATATAACAAATTGAAACCGGCTGATGATATGTGTGTCAACGGCTTGTGATTGTGGCAATAACAAGTAAGCAAACAACAAATAACAACACAACACTTGCTCCCTTACAACCGCCTCTCCTCCCCTTCCTCCCCCCGCCCCTTGCCATGTCCCAAATACTTCGATACCAAAAAAAAAAACGACACGAACGGAAAAAACAAAAAGTTGACGGCTAATCCGGATACGATTATGGCCGTAAACGGTTTACAGTAACCCAAAGAAAACGACGCGACTTTCCGGTGTCCCTTGGAACGGTGTCAAGCGCTCATTTCCCTAATTTAGTTTAAATTTTCTTCGTATTCTTTGACCATTTCTAAATTTTTTCCTTTCTTTTCGACTTAATTGGGGTGGCTTGCAACCGCCCATGAAACGCGACCAAAACGCTAGCAACTCGCACATGCAATGTGAAATTGTTGAGCGTTTCTATCGTTGGTCGGTGTTGTTAGTATTCTACAGAGATATGCAGCTATAAACAAATTATAAAGCTAACATTTCAGGGTCTTGAAAACATTCCCCTTTAGTTTTTCAAGACAATGTTCAGGGGACAAATCGTTGTTGCGGTAAATCATGTGAAATTTTTTAGTATGTATTTATTTTGCTAAATTTATAGCCAGATGATGAGCTATGTCAGAATGCGGGGGTGGTGGGATCTAACACAAATTAGGGTGTAGGGGGTGTACACTAGCATGTTTGCCTTTGTAGTTGCCCGGTTTGGTT
Organism: Drosophila setifemur; assembly: GCA_021224005.1. NCBI lineage: Eukaryota > Metazoa > Arthropoda > Insecta > Diptera > Drosophilidae > Drosophila > Drosophila setifemur. Next base: position 11,513,789 of record JAJJHY010001290.1, read on the forward strand.
TTTCATCTCTATTTTTTTTTTTGTTTTTTTTTTCAATGGGCAATTTTCACATTCTGTTTGTTTTTGTTTGCATTTATTTTTAGAACATTTTCGAATTCGCAACGCACACGCAAACGCACACATTAAAACACGGCCCGCATAGTTTTCGCTATGTTTTCAGCCATTTTCCATGCGCACTCAACAAAAATTATTCAAAAAATATTCGGAAGACACAGAACGTATTGTTCGGCTATTTTTTTGTTTATATATTTATTTAATTTTGTTTTTAAGCCAGGCCAGGCCAGGCCAGTTAGCAAGTCACTCAGCTGTGACAATAAAAAATAACAATCGCCAACGGGGGAGTTTCGAATAAACAATAAAAATCGTTGCTTGACGAACCGAGCCAACGGTAGCGATTTTAACCGCCTGCGCCGGAAGCTTAAAGTCGACTGAGCGGCGGCCCGCAGCGCGACACAAAACGCCTGAGAAACGCGTGAGACACGGGGAAACATGGCCAAACAACAACAACAAGCGAACGCAAAGAGACAACGGAACGAACGGAACGGAAACGAGCGTGGAAAGGAAAGGTCACTCGTCAGCTGCTCGCCCGCCTGTGCTCTCCCACTCCCCCGCTCTCTCGTTTGCCCCCCTGCTCGCGTGTTCACTTGCTCTCTCCCTCTCCCTCTGTCACTCTCTCGCACTCTCTTTCCAGCTGGGAGCTGTGAGCTCCATTGATGGAACGCTTGGAAAGTGGAACAAACAAAGAAGACAAGGCGATGAAAACATGCAAATGCACACACAGAGAGGAATAGGGAATGGAATAGAACAGTTGCATTGCAAGTTGCATTGCAAGATTAATTAAAATGTTTTTAATTGTAAAATAAATTACAAGTGTTTTATTGTAATCAGTTAAATTGGCTTTTATTTTTCTTTCTCTAAAAATTTCCTCAGCATGGAAACTGTTTTTTTTTTGCAGTGTAAAAACGTAAGAACGCTTACAAAGTAGCCCAAAGCCTTAGGTTTAGGGTTAGAGGGTTTCGGTTGCGTTCAAAATAATAGGAAATCAAATTATCGGATTATTTAAAATTCAATTTAAGATTCAAAACAACAAACTTGTGATTAAAGTCTACAGATTAGACACTTAAAATGATCGTTAAATGAGGTAGATGCACATTTAAATTGGAGAGCTTTCAACTATTGATTTGAGGCAGTAATACAATAAATAAGTAACAATAACACATGAAAACTGAGAGTCTCTGCTGGAAACGTAAACGATCTCTTTATCGGCGAGTGTATTGGCTGACTAGATGGATGTATGGATGGACGGATGGAGTGGCACCTTCCACATCCACATGGCTCCCACACCGCCCGACCGCCCAACCACCCAACCACCCATACACCCACCCCACCCCATCAGATTATTAGCTATTGTGCCTAATGCTACGGCATGCGTGACGATGGCGGTAGAAACAAATTTCCTGACCAGAAACTGAGACACAGATACACACACTCGCACACACACACTCACACCTCACCCGATGCGATCGAAAAGAGTTATATATACTATATATATGTATATATATGTATCTGTACTCGAATGTACAGAAAACTGAAAACTGAAAACAAAAACAACCAACTGCAATTACTGATGAGCACTGATGAGCGCGCTCACTCGCTCACTCGCCCGCCGGTCAAATGCAATTAAAGCCCCGCTTGACCACACCAAACAAACCGAGCCAAGCCCACCTGACAGACGATCAGGTGTTACACAACACCCACATTGAGGATATACGAGTACGAGTATATCGTATATCGCATTATACGGCCAACTTTGAAACCTTTTCCTTCCGAATTACACGCGATATGCACAAGACCCCATAATGAATAGTTATTTAGCCAATATATATTGTACACATACGAGTAGATACATAGTGAAATTATTGGTGTAATAAACTGAAGGATTTATAATTCACGGAAATCCCCCTTGATTAATATTTTAAAAATACATTTTGATTCATTAAAATGCTTATATAATAAATTCTTAATTCTTAAAGGCTTACAAAATGATAATCTCGACTCACCTAGATCATTGTAGAGCGTTGTGTTCAGGACGATGTCGTTGATTCCGCTCATCCCCCCACTTCCGCCGCCCACGCACGAATCGGAGTCCTCGTTCTCCTCCGCCAAGGTGGGCGGTCCGTCCCAAAGAGCCTTCGCAGGTCGCCGGACACGGTCCAGTCGGACCCGTGGAATGTCCTCGTAGCACACATCACCCAGCTGAGGATCGGAGATCAATGAGTTAAATCAATTATGTTGAGTTTAGGTGCTTAGATTTCCCATTCCCGATTCCACTTCGGTTGGCTGAGTTTAATTTTAGCAAACACAGATAATCAAGCTTACTCCGAATAATAAATAATATTGATAAAATAAAACTATTAAAATAAGTGAGATCGATCCGTTTGAAATGGAAACGGGATGTGGTTTGATTTACGCGATACTCCCATTTCGATGGGTATTATTTTATTAGCTTTTTGCATTTAGCGTACTACCCACCTCCTTTTTGGGCGTGGCCGGGAAAATCTACAGGTTAGTAGCATTTGTTTACATCCGTTTTTGTTTTTTGTTTTTAGCATTTGGTTAGCGATAGTGAGTGCGATGGTGTGAGAGAGAGAGAGAGATAGAGAGAGACGGGAATAGATGTACACAGACGAAAATACAAAGCCAATGAACTTGAGATGTTTACAGTTGGAATCTTATATTTTACAGCTTACAATCAGATTACAAGCGAGTCTTAGTGGGTGTGTTTATGTGTGTGAATGTTAGTTATTATATGGTATTATATAGTATATACTTTAAATCGCGTTCTTACCGATATCTCCTCGCTGCAGTAGGCAGTGAATGTCTGATCGTCCTGCTGCAGGACACAGTACAGTGGACCCCATGGAAGCGTCTTGATCAGGCGCGTCACCTCGCCCTCGGTTTCTGAAATAAATAAAGAATTCTAATTAAAATCAAGTTTTAATATTTTTGAATGTTTTAACTAATTAAAAGTAAACAAATTTCATAGTATACTCTGTGGCGCCATCTGTCGACGAGTAAAAACTAAATTTACAAATATCATTGCCTACTTTCAGGCTGCACTCTTTACTCGACTGTATAGTGCATGTAGTTACCGCTTGCACTCGACATGCTGAGGTAAATACCGATTTGATGCCATGTAGAATCAAAAACCATCTTTATTTATATTATTTAAATTCAGTACAGAGGGAAAAATAATATTTAAAATATTCCGAAAGGTACCCATTTAAAAGCCAGGCAAGAAGGAAAATGTGGCGCATGCGTGTGGATAATTTATTTAGCCACTGTAACGAGATTTTATTATGCATCTGAAATCTGCGACTGCAATCGCAACTGCAACTGCAACTGCAATTGAAACTTTGGACTGCGAATCCGCTTCTAATGCGAATTTACCTGCGACTGCCAATGAGATACAGTAGCTCAGGTTCTATACAAAAGGCAAAGCAACAGCAATGGGAATTGTGTAGCCAAGTTGAACGATTCGCCATCCCACTTGCTCCGCCAAAGCGATCCAATCCCGGTTTTTAAACTTTATTCTGTCCGTTTTTTATTTTTTTATTTTCGTTCGCTTTGCGTGCCTGAGTTCTGAGGAGTTCTCAAAGTTTGCTTCACTCAGTTAGCGTCTTGCGTGCTCCGCTTCGTGCTTTCTCCGTCTTCCTCCGCCTTTCTCCTCTCCGCCGTCCTGTGTGATAACAATGTATGGCAGCAGCAGCAGCAGCAGCAGCAGCACAAATGGTTTTAATTTGAAGTTGTACTTATTGGCGATGCGTGCGTGACACGCGTGATCTTTAGTATCTTTATCTCAAAAGTTCCTTGACTTTTCAAGAACGGGGGATAGCTAAAGCTAAGCCAAACAAATAAGCATTCGGAAATAATTTCAATTTGAAATATTCCCAACTCATGACCCGTTTAATCGGCCATCCCTAGGAAACACACAAGATGATGAGTACCCCCACATCCTCTATCTATCTACTCTTCCTAGCTTTCTGAACTCGGAATGAAAGTACACACACAAAAATTACCACATATAATTAAAATGTATTGCAAACCTGCAGTCCATCAAATATAATTATATGGGGGCTTAAAACCCTTGGGAACTCCTCCACCTGTATAAACCCGTATACTCGTAAATTGCCAACAACTCACTCACAGCCCTTTCTCTCGGTGTATTCAAAGTCTGACTTCGAGTCTGGGAGTAGGCCCACGACTCGTTGAGTGCGTCGCTTATTTATTTTTTATTCTGTGCCCTTTTCTATTTAAGCGGCGAATTATTTCACATACGGCGCCGTCTGCCCATTCAACATAAATATTGTAAGTAATTGTGAAGACAACAGCAAGCAGAACTGCAGTAGCAGCACAGTCCGCAATCTACGAGATACGCGATACAAGATACAAGAGCAAGTGAAGCGATGACGTCGAAGCATCGACAATGAAACGCCGAAAGAGAGGGCAATAAATGGTTAGAACGAGATGGGCATAGCGAATAAAAACAAAAAAAACCAAGTCGTTGCTCAGCAAGTTTGCGTTAATTTTTTTGTTTTTGTTTTGTTTTTATTTTTTTTGTTTAACGTCCACTGCCCGCTTGTTGCTTTATAATAAATTTTTCTCATTTTTCGCTCGCTCTCTTTTTTTGTTGTAACTTTTTTTTTGCTGCTTTTTGCATAAGAATTTCTCGCTTTTTGAGTTCTCGAGTTCAATGCACTGTGTCAGCGGTTTTTCATTCTGCACATGGCAACAGGTGATGATGAGGGGGGGTTGGGGAGGGAAACGGGGAGGGAAAAGTGGGAGGGAGGCGGTGGGCAAATGGGGCGGGGTCTGTGGTCGATCAATGGACAACAGAAGCGCACACATCAACACAACAATCCCCAGTAGCCAGCAGCTGAGCGTGGAAAGCGCGGAAAACAAGTGTTTTCACCTCCCACAAAAGTAGTAATAAACCTCCGATAGCTTAAGTCTTTTCCCCTACTTGCTGGGCATTCGAACAATTTGTGAATTATCTTCACATTTCCCAGTGGCATTCGTAAGTACATAGTATATACATGCACATCTGACCGCCAGGGAGTCACGAAGATAAGATACAGCCGACAGATTCAATACCACTTCAACCTTTTCCACAGAGGCAGATACAGTTCGTTTCACAGCTGTAAGTGAGATGTTTTTTGATTGCAAGTCTCCGGTTTTCTAGTGTCCATTATTAGACTGCTCAAGATTTGTCATTTATTTCTGCCATCTTAGCTATTCAACAATAAATTAACCGAATTTAGATGATTCTCCTATTACCAACTACCCAAGATTTCTCCCCCCGCGAAACGCACTACTGCCAGAGGGGAGTGAATGTTAATTGAAATTATCTCATTACCATGCCGGCAACCTCTCGTATTTTCTCGTACTCTCCCCCTCTCCCCCTCAAGTTGTTATCACCGCTCGCAGCATAATTAATGACATCATCGGATTCGGGATCGGAATCGGAATCGGGGTCTTGAATCATTTTCCCACTGACTGGGGATAATTCCGTGGATTTTTCATATTTCGGCTATCGGGTTTCGAGTTAAACTGTAATTATTCTACTTTTCTGTTTTCCACCAAAATTGAATTATTAAATGTGTTAAGGCGAAGCGCAAGACATTGCCAATTAAAACTAATTTAAAATAATTTATGCTCTGCGTCATCTGTGCGTATGTGTGGGTGTCCGCAGAAGGGAGACCATGGGCGGGGGAGTGGAGGGGGATGGGTGAGTTGTAAAAATGGGAGGGTGTCGATTATTTGGAACGGGGAATGGGAATGGGGAATTTCTGTTTTGGATTCTGGGCGACAAGCTGTGTTTCCCTTCGTGTCCATTGTCACCAGCTAAACCGCAGCAAGGAAATGTGTTTCATTTTGTTTTTGGCTTCGTAAAGTTTGGATAGCGTTTTGTCGGTCGCCGCCCTCAACAAATGGGGGCGTGCCTCGGAACACTCAGAGAAATATATATGTACATATGAGCGTGATGAATCGCCAACTATTTTGAATCACTGGCAACTGAGATATTCGCTCGTTCATTCAGCAACAGCAATCACGTCTTGGCAACACAATTCTTTGAATATTATAAAAATAAAAACTAACCATTTCTTATAACAAACACAAAAAATATTAAACCATAAATCTAATATAAGTAGAGCTCCCAAAGAACTGCTGAGTAATTAACTATATACTGATTCTTACTTTATTAGCAAGTTCTAATCTGATTCTCCGATGGTTTTTCGGAGTGCATTTTTGAGGTTTCTATTGCTTCCGCATGTGCAGCTGTCCCACTTCATCTTCATCTCCATTCAGCACTTTCCCACCCCCCCCTCCCAGCCTCCCTTCCCTCTCCGGGCTGAGGCTAAGGCTGGGCTAACAACATGTTGCATTTTGGGCGGTGACCCGCCCGACCCAGATGCATATAAACATACATATATGTACCAGACATCGGTATATATATAGATGTCGTTATGGCACGCAACAATCCCGACACAAATCGTTGCGTAAACGAACGAACAAACGCATTTAATTAGGTTTATGGGAAATATGCGAAACGTTCGAATACTGAACGCAAACAGCCAAACGAACGGGCAGAAAACAACAAAAAATTAGTAAGTAACACACACACGGGAAAAAAAAAGACCAAACCAGCTGCCCCCACCCTCTCCTCTACGCCCCTGTTTTCATCACAGCGACCGAACAATGCAGAATTATAGCATAACTCGGATTTCGCATCATGTAATAGCGACTCGCGACTTGCTCGCGACCTGCTTGCTTTTGATTTGTCAATTCATTTTCAGATATAGCCATAGATTTTTTTTTTTTTCTACTTTTTCCCAGTCTTTGGTCTTCGGTTTCTTCTCTCTCTTCCCCTGTCCCCCTGTCCCCCTGCCACACATGACAAAGGAAACTGCCGCCGATATATATGTGTTTATATCTTTAATGTTTTCGGGCACACACCACATCTTCGGTAAGCTCTTTTGATAAGGTTGATTTATTGGAAGTTCCGATTCGGATTCGATGTAAGGTGGAGTGAAAACCGAAAAGATAACTCTGAAATTTCCGAAGCAGGAGGTTTTACTTGACCTAGTTCTGTATTTTTAAAGCTTTCAGATGTTATTCGATTTTTGAGATCGTTTTTGGAGTGGTGGTTTTCGTCTACTTTGATTTAGCTAAGATTAATATACAACATTAAATTGCAAAAATACTAAATTATATTTATTTAATTTCGATGGTTGAAGGACACCTCAATTTTCCTCTGAATTAACTTTAATATCTGATTATTTGTATAGGCTATAAAATACAAAAAACTTATTTATTGGAAATATCTCATTGCTGATTCCCTTGATCAATTTATTGACTTGGATTGCAATTTTGCAGAAAATGTATCTGCAAGCTGATGTCGGTGAAACATTTTGAAGATCTAAATAAATGCCTGCGAATGCGACAATTCGCGGATGGCTAAGCGAATTCTTCGGGCGGCGTATTAATTTCAGCTTTTGTTTGGCTATCGCATACCCAATTTCAATCCAAATACGAATTCCAATCCCAATCCCAGTCCCACTCCCAGCCCCAGTCCCAGTCCCCCGTCCGAATGTGTTTACATTCCGCACGGGTTTATTTTGATATGATTCGTATGGGGCAGGGGAGTTTGGGAACAAGTGTTTTTGGTTTTGGCACCCCAAAGATGATTCAATCGGGATATTGTTGGGATCGCTTTTTTACGCCTCCCCCATGGGAAACACACATTTCTTCTTTTATTTCGTGGATGCCTTCCATCTGCTGTTGTTTCGGCTTGTTTTTAATACTTCTCTGATTTGTTTACGAACGAGTTTTGCTTTTCTTTCACCCAAAGTCTAAAGTTTCCCTTTTGTTTCAGCCTCGTCCAACGTGTTAATCTGTTCGAGTTTGAGTCTGAATCGGAGTCTGAGTTTGCGTCTTAGTCTGAGCCTGAGTCTTCGATTGCTAAAAGCCCAACAAAAATAAAAAAATAAAAATAAAAAGCCGGCTTGGACTCCCAAAATGTTCGAGTGTGTGTTTGCTGTGCTGGTCATAGGAAAAAGTGAATTTTTTCATAGAAAGTTGTTGGGCAACATTTGCAACGGCAACGGCAACGGCGACGGCGACAGCCAGCGAACGCATTCGATACTTGAAAATAGAAAATTGAAGTAGCTTCCCCTGTCGCTGTCTCTTTCGCTTTTCCTGTTCCCCTCTCCCTCGCCCCCTTCCCCTCCCTATCTCTCGTCTTTATCTGTGTTTTTCTTGCATTTTTTTCGTCCCAGCACCTGGACTGGCGGGCAGGTGGACAGGTAATCCATGTTTCACTTTCTAGCAGAGCAGTTGCAGTTGCAGTGGGTCAAGCTGCAGGTTTCCGAGATCGCAGCCAGATTAAAGATGGATTGCAATTGGAAAGGTTTTCCTCAAACGAAAGTTGACTCGTTGACTCGTTGATTCGCCGGATCAATGAACTTTAGCCGGCAAATAATTAATAAGTTTCTGTGACAGGTGTTTTCCCCTAATTAAATACATTTTCACGATTCATTAAGATATTTACTGATATTTAACGCATTTCAGAAACAAGAATTAGTCACTCTCGGATCCAAATCTCTGGTATTTGTAAATGGTAGCTTTTGGGCAAATCTCGTTTATAGAAATTAAATAAATCCAGTTCGAAAACTAACCAGAACTAGCTTTTGTTAATTGAGAAATTAAAGAGGTATGCTAACTTAACCCGTAAAAATACACAAATCGAATCGCACAACAACAAGTGCAGTATGCGAAAAGTGTGTCAGCTTTTGGCCAAGTTAATGACGCCATCATCTCAGCTCGGCTCAGCACAGCTCAGCTAAACTCAACTGAAGTCAACCCAAGCAAAACCGAAGAGAGTTGGAACGTTTATCGTTCTGCTCCATCGGTATATAGTCGTATAGTAGAGGTTGGTGCTATATGAGTATATAGGTTGTACTTCTTCGCCATCGCCTTCGATTTCTCCGGCTCTCGCCTGTTTCCCTCCTTTTAGCGCTTTTGGCATGGTGTTTCTGTGCCTCCGTACGCAAATGGCCCCTTAACCAATTTCTAAACGCCAATGCCCTGTCAGAACCACACCGATCCGAAGAGCCAAGAACCAAAACCGAAAAACCAAAATGTAAGAAACAAAATAACGACAACAAGCAAACTGGCCAAGAGGAAGAGTTCGACATGGCCATATGACATGCAAAGCGAAAGCCAAAAAGGGGAAAAGTCGAGGTAAAAGTACAGTGAATACTGGAGCTTCGGAGACTTGCAAGTGCCGACAAAATAAAAGGAGAATTATTATTTAATATTTTTAAACCAATCCCACGACAACAAAAATACTATTTATTTAATACAAGACTTCTCCAACGAAGAAAAAATAAATCACAAAAAGTATCTGCAGAGCTGCGTCTTTTGCGGATGGTTAGCCAATATTTACTGTGGCCAACTAACAACCGACAGCCGACAAGCAGACCAAAAAAAAAAAGAGCCAACTACAACACGAAACATGACAGAAATGATGTCAAGCCAGCGGGCAGCAACAAATAACACGACACACAACACACAACTCCCAACACACAGCACACACAACCAAACATATGGAACACCACCACTGCCACAATATCGAACCTGTGCGATTCGTTCTATTGTATCTGTGTGTGCGGCGTATCCGTGAGGTGCTTTTGTTTGTGCGTTCCGTTGGTTTTGTAGGTGGGTTAAAAGCAGTGCAAGACAAATAGACAAAAGGTTGTCGTAGAATGCCATCGCTGACCTTGACACACCAACCCTAATATACAATATACACACTTATGCCTCGATGGCTATTCGGATACAGATACATTCACCTGGAAACGATGTGAACACACCTTCCTTCCGCTGCGTGCAAATAACCGTAACAGCAACACGAACTTCAACTACGAAAGATACAAATGAGAATTGAGCCAAGCAAAACCAACGAAATCCGAAAACGGCAATAAGAGAGGCGACTTCAAGGCGAAGGTAGCCTGTTTTTCGTTTTTTATTATGCTTTTTGGTTACCACTTATCGCGATCGTGCGTGTTTCTTTCGGCCGCTGAGTGGGGGTGAGTACGTGCCCCTTGAATGCCCAATGCTAATGCTAATTCATATACGTGTATCTGTATCTGCATCTACATCCACATCCACATCCCCACACATGTATCTGCCACAGGCGACAAAAGCATCTACGTATGTATGTGGGAAACCCTTCGCTGCCCAAAAGGTTAAATGTCAAGGAGGAGATTGCAATCTCTATCTTGAAAGCTATTCGAATAAATAAATAAAAAAAAGTAATTCTTTATAATATCAAGTGTTAAGTATGCTTTAAATCATCATTAACTATTAAATTGATCTTAAAGAGATGTCACTATATACTTTCATAATTAATTGTTCATTCAACAAACAACCTTTGATGCAACATAAGCTCCTCCACTTTGGTCGCCTGCACCGTGGATAGACCCTGCCTAGGGCATTATGGACTATTTGCCCTGGTATTTGGTATTGCTATTTGCCGTGTGATGCCCTTGTGCGATGTGAGTGCGTGTGTGTTTGCATTTGTGTTTGTGTTTGCATTTACCTTTAGTTTGCCGAGGGACAAAATGAACAGAGCAGAACCAACCCCTCAGACCACAACCTCAAGTAAAAAGAAAAGCAAAAACAAAAACCAAAACCAAAAAACATCAACCTGCGACAGGTAAAATGCCAGCAGCAGCAGCAGCAGCAGCAGGCGAGATAGCGGGAAAACGCTTCGGATGGCCCGCCTGCCTGAAAATGGGAAACTGGGAAAACGGAACGGAAAATGTGGAAGGCATTTTTCCCAGGGCCAAGGAATTTGCACAGGTGACACGAAGATGCTCGGGAGCAACATCCCACATCCGCAACCGCATCCGCTTTTCAAGCAGCTTCTCCTGTCCCTGTCCCTGCCCCTGGACCAACTTCCCTTACAAAACCCATAACTGTCATATTAAAAATGGGAGTTATGGATACTTTGACTTACAGAAGTCTTAACTCATTTTTTTCCCCCATTTTATGTGTGCTTTTTGTTGTGGCGAAAAAGGTGTTCAATTTGTTTGCTGGCCATTAGTTTCGACTGGCCACTTGTTGTGCTCAAGCTAAATGGGTTTTCATTTAAAAACTTTAACTAATAGAAGTAGTTTTGGGGGGGTGGGGGGGTGCAGAGCCTAAGTGTGCATTAAGGAAATCCAAGTTTAGCCACGGATTAGTAATAGGCATTTTGGTGATTTATTTATCTGCAAATAAAGAACTCTGCGTCAGCACATAATTTCGTTTGTCACAGGAAACAATTTCTAAACAATTTCTGGTCTACCGAAAATGTTGGAAAAAGGCAGATTAAAAATAGGTGCGGAAGTGGCTAAAGAATGAAAATTGTTTTTAAAAGAATCACCATTTTAAATAAAATTGGCCCTAAATCGTTGGTACTAAAAATCAGAACGTGCTATTGTATATTATGAACAACGTTTTTCAAACTGGTGAATAATTGTTGACATTAGCTTTTGGGCCTAATTGCTTGCGATATGATTGTAAACTAACATGGCTTTCTTTGGCGAAGTAAACAGTTAAGATAAGTACATTTTAGTTAACAGAAAAATCCGACATCTCAACGAACTATTAATTATGCTATAATTGTAGCTTGTTACTAAGATTTCTGCCATTTTTCATTCCATGTTTGTTTTTATTGATTATGTAACAAACATATATTGGTTGAGCTCCTTTGTTTACTTGGAATGCTATTTTGGTCTATTGCCAATCACGAAGCAATTGTTTGTGGATTCTGCCAACTCTGTATTTTACATATCAATACATTGTTGATGAACAGATCCAGGTTTGAATGGAAGTGGCAGTGGAAGTGGCAGTGGCTGACTCTTGGTAAATTGTTACTTAATTTGTGTTTAATTTATTCCCTACACCCTGCTATCCCCCCAAGAGCTGCCTCCTTGCTCTTCAAATATTATTCAGATTCCGGACTTTGACTTTGACTCTTGGCTAATACCGAGTGATTAGTAGTAATTAGTAGTAGTGGTAGCAATAGAGTTATGGTATCGAATTTCGACTCACCGCATACATCCAGCCATCCTTCGATGCGGCTGGGGTAGGAAATTGCAGAGACCCGGCTCAGATACGTGCGGCGACCCATGGTTGGGGTGGATGTGGATGTGGATATATATATACAATATATATATATTTCTGCAAATGGATGCTGCTCTCTCTCGCCCTTTTGGGTGGCTCTCTCTCTCCGAGCTCTCTCTGGGTCTCTGTGTCTGCTCCTGCTCCTGTATCCCCCTTTGGACTGCTCTCGCTCACTTATCGTTTGCTCTTATCGACTCACTGAGTTTTTGTTGTTGCTGCTGCTGCTGCTGCTTAATTTGAATATTGATTTTGTGGCAGGTTGTTGTTGTTTGTGTTTGTGTTTTTTATTGCACTTGTAAAACAAAAGATTAAAGCAAAACGAACAGAAACCAAAAAAAATACGCCGCGGAGGTTTCAAATCGCGATATTCCGCTTCAAGAGCAGGTTGCCAGTTGTTTTTGTTTTTTGCAGTGTTTTGAGTTTTGGGTTTTGGGTTTTGGGTTTTGCGTTTCTTGTTTTTGATTTCGGTTTTACGATTCCGTTTTCTGTTGTTTCCACGCACGAAGCCGTGCTTTATTCTCCATCTTCTTGCTCTCCCGCGCCTCTCTCTTCGATTTGCCGATAGTTATCTTTTATGATTTGTTCGTAACAGCTGAGAGCCATCTGGGGTGGGGGAGGGGGAGGTGTAGTTCAAGGGGGTGGTGGTGGTGGGTGGACCCAAACCGAAACTGAAACTCCGCTTTATCACCAGACTTTGTATTTGTATTTGCCTTGCGATTTGTATTTGTTTTTTTCGATCTGCGTTTTGTGTTTGTTTTTAATATTGCGCTTTGAAGGCCGGCATATTGAAGTTGTTGTTGTAGCAGATGATTTATTTTTTAGCGCGACGAAACCAGAAACTTTACTCGCCCATCTACATATGTGTGTGTGTGTGTGCGTATTTTATTTGGGGTATTATTTTTAAATCACGACTCCCGAATATACACACACGTGCAGGTGTGCGTGTGTGTGTGTGTGTGCGCGCTGCTCCAAATCAGAAATGAAAATGATTCCCTGTTTTTGGTTTTGTTGCCGTGGTTGTTGTTTCCTTGGGTGACACTCCACTCTCACTAATCGACACTCGAAAAAAAAAACGCCGCGCCGGAGCTGGGAAAAGATTTGTCTGCGGAGTTGCGGAGCGCGCACGGAACGAAACCGACGAGCGGCGAACGGTTTCGTGGTTTCAAATGCACGGCCGCAACAACAACAGTTGGAGTCGGGCGGCCAGCAGTGTGGCCAGGTCTGGCTAAGGCCCCAGATGGCAAATCCCGAAAGCTGATTTCCATTATTTTGTATTTTACATGCAATTATAAAACGTTGATAAAAATTATGGCATAAAGATAACACAGGAGATCCAGTCTTGGTTTTGAAAATTAAATTTTTAAATTGATTTGTAATTTGGATAATGGAAAATGGTCACTCTCTGTGCGCTGTCAAGTGTGCCCAGGTGGCGTGACTACTAAAATACTCACTATTTTGACCACACCAAAGCCTGGTCACGCTAATTTAGCAAGTGTTCTCAAACGAAAATAGATTCAACAAATATCGGCGAAGAATCTGCCATTCCTGGGCAAGTACAACTCCAGGAGAACCAAACTGGATCCCAGAAGAAGATCCCCACAGAGGGCTTGACGTTGCCCAGCTTGACTTGGCTGCCAGCACCCCCGAAAAGCAACTATCTGCGACCGGCATGGTGTATGTGCGGCATCCGGTGGCGGAGACTCCAACCGGAGGATCTTCCCGCCTGGCCGTCTGCTTGATCCACTTCGTCCTGGCCATCACATCGGGCTTGGGCCTGAAGCAGAGCACCGGAAGGCAGGCCCTGGCCGCCTTCGGCATCTTCTTTGGCCACAGTCTGCTGTGTCTCCTGCGGCACACGCATCCCAATCCGGGCAGCCTGCAAAGGCTGCTCTGCGACAAGTCCAGACGCTACTCCTCGGTGCTGTTTGTCACCCTGATCGTGGGGGAGCTCCAGGTGAGGTCCGAGGATACCCCACTATCATGACCGTTCTTAAAAGTCTCTTTAAAATCGGTAAACCAAAAAAAAAGGCAATAAACCCCTCGACGAAGATCGGAGACTTCTTTGGCGCCGACTGGGATCGCTTGGCATTTGGCCTCTGGACGGGAACCCTGGCCCTGGGCATCGGTAGCTTCTGGTTCGGGAGCAATCGAGGCAGTTCCGTTGGAGCGGGGTTCATCAAACTGGATGCCGCCCATCTGGGGCTGTGCGTGCTGTGGAACGTGTATTGTCTGTGGCACATTGCCATAAGGGAGGAGCACTGGTGGTCCCTGGGCCTGGCCCTGCTCGTCCTGCTCAACCACTTCGTGCTGTGGCGCCTGCCACTGCACTTCAACATCAGCCAGCTGGAGGTGGCCACCGTGGGCATGTGCTTCACCACCATGTTCGCGCTGAACGCGATCCAGGAGCAGCTGGATGCGGTGGGCAGCTGATTGGAGTAGATGGTAGGGTCCAGGCACAACTCTGCTCTCCCAATGCAAGGCCATCTTAAATATGACAAAGAATAATGTGAACAGAACAGAAGCGTAGCTCCTCGAAAATCTTGCTTGAAACTTGTACAATAATCTTCCCATGACATGTGTCTCCCCTCTAAGGGAAAGGTTCAGAGAACATTGAACCACCTGAACCTGAAGTACGTTTACGTTTTCGATGAATATTTATAAGTGGCCAACAAGACCTTGTATAGTCAATAAATCATTGAATGACGCTTAATAATATATCCAATTGTACATCCGAAGGAGACCCTCGTCCTCGTCGCAGTCACCAATACACTTGTTTTTAAATACACAGTTTTATTTTAAATATAGTTAATATTAGTTCTCTATGTGCTTTATTACATATTGATTTGGGTGCCGAGTCCTCGAGTCTCGCTAGCGAGACCCGCAACCCGGTTTTGTTAAGGAAAATTAAAAGTAGCTAGTACATAAACGAAAAAAAAGACGCCATACTCGTATATATATAAAGATTAATCGAAAGAATGTGGAAACAAATCTTAGACCTAAGACACTACAAAATGCTCCAGTGGGTCAGCCGCAGGGGGTGAATGGTGGGATAATGACAGGATGATGGGGCTGCGAGTACTGGGAGTAGCAGGTGAGCCTAGGCATGGGTGTTGTCGTCCTCCACGAAGTCCTTGGCCTGCTCCCGGGTGACGCAGTCGATGTGACTGACCTTGTTGCGGAACCGCACGCCATAGAACTTGTGCGCATTCTCCAGCAGCTCCGGCCGGAAGGTGGTCGTGATGAATTGCGCCGTGTCGCTCAGCTCGTGGATCATGTCCGCAACAGCCTTTCGATGCATGGCATCCAGAGCCTAAAAACAACAACAAGAACCAAAATTAATTCAAGAAACATCACGGGAAAAGGAGTGAGATCGGCAGGAAAATAACTCTTCCGATTCGGGTATTTGTTATAACCAATATAATCCTCACCTGATCGATCTCGTCGAATAGATAGAAGGGAGCGGGATCGCATTTCTGGATGGAGAAGATCAGGGCCAAGGCGACGAGGGACTTCTGCCCGCCGGACAACTGGTTCATCTCTCGCATCTCGGCCTCCACGCCGGTGAAGGAAACGCGGATGCCAATTCCCGTAAAGGCATCCGAATTGGCCACCTCCTTCTCCATCTCCTCGCCCTCGTTGTCCTTGGTCTTGAGGATCAAAAACCCTGCGCCCATGGGCACTAGCTTCTTGAAGACCTTGTTGAAGTTTTGGGCCACCTGGCGGAAAGTGAACTGAATGGCCTCGACCTTCTGCATCTCCAGCGACTGTATGAGCATGTGGATCTTCTGGTCGCCAACGTCCAGTTCCTCCTTGCGACGGTACAGCTTCTCCTTCTGCTCCGAGAAGCTGAGGAACTGATCCAGGGCCTTCTTGTTCACATGGTTGTATTTCTTCAAATGCTGGTTGGCCTTCTCCAGTTCCTGAAGTGCAAAGAATGAAAATATGAATTATAAAAGAACAAGAAAGGAGGAAATACCCTCTGCAAGGGCATACGAAGTACGAATGGACAACACAAACAACGCACCTTGAAGATGTTCTTCAGCGAGATGCGCTGGTAGGCGGCATCCACTTGGGGCAATGCCCCCAGACTGGCTATCTTCTCCGTGCACTCGTCGATCTTCTGGTTGAGCATGTTCTCCTTGGTGGTCCACTTCTCCAGCTGTTTCGAGTCCTTGTTGATGTTCTCCTCCGCCTCCTTCTCCTTCCGCACGTGCGTCTCCAGCTCGGCCTGGAGCTCCTTCTGCAACTGCACCGCCTCGCCCACCCGCTTCTCGATCTCCTCCAGGTCGGTGTTGACCTTCTTGATTCGTTTCTCCGCCGACACCAGCTCCGTCTTACAGTTGTTCAGCTTGCGCTTGCGATCTTCCACGGAGATCTCCTGGAGGGCTTGGATCAGCTCGTCGCGCCGCCGGAAGAGATTGTTGATCAGGAGATTGTCCAGCTTGTTCTTGCGCACCTCGAACTGCATTCGCTGGGTGAAGGCCTCCTTGTTCTCCTGATTCAGTCGACGGATGTCGTCGTTCAGCTGGTCGATCTCCCGCTGATCCTGCACGGACAGGGTAGACATCAGCTCCTGCTTGAGCTCGGCCTCCAGACTCGCCTTCGTGCTGTTCATGGACTCCAGCGAGGCCTTGCACTGGGCCAAGGACCGCTCCTTGGGCGCTCTGTACTGCTCAATGCGCACCAGCTCCTCCTTCATCAGCCGAATCTCGCCCTGCACCTTCTCGAACACGTCCTTGGACTTGCCCTGCTTGGTCTCCGTCTTCTGCATCTCGGACACAATCGAGTTGATGTTGTTCTCCGTGGACTTGAGCTCGTTGCGCAGCTTGCTGAGCTTCTTCTCGAACTCTGTGATCTGCTGGGTGTACTCGGTGCGCTTCTTCTGCATCTCCAGGCGGGAGCGGGATGTGTTGAAGTAGCCCCCAGTCAGGGAGCCCTTGGAGGAGACCTGATCTCCGTCCAGCGTCACGCAGTCCAGACCCGTGCTCTTGGCCAGCTCGGTGGCTCTCTCGAGATTCCTGCAGATCAGCGTCTTGCCGAAGATGTACCTCAGGGCCTTGTCGTGCTGCTCGTCGTACTTCAGCTTGGATATCATCGGAATGGAGTCGGGGTCGTCAGGGTAGTCGTGGATTTTCACCTGCAGCCGGTTCAGGGGCATGAACGTGACCTCCCCGGGCAGCTTCAGCTTGTTCATCTCCTTGAGGATCTGGGTGCCCTCGTACTCGGACTCCACGATGTGGTGGAAAAGCCGATTGGCGGCCGTCACCTCCACGGCCGTATAAATGGTTTTGTCGCAGCTGAAGTTCTCGATTACGGGTCCATAATAGGCACGGGCAATTTCCGCCGACTGCCCGCCGCGCTCCACGAAGCTGTCGAGCACTTTACGGACCGAGTCGCACCCGTTCAGGATGGGCTTGCCTGCCATGCTTCGCAAGGCCTGGTCCGCCCGGGACAGCTCCTCTTTGTGCGTCTGCAGCTGCTGCGTCATCTGCGTCTCCTTGCGCCACAACTCGTTGCGCATAGACTGGTGCTGGTCCTTGGTCTTCTTCAGCTCGTAGTACTTCTTGTTGTGCTCGTCGATCTGCAGGCGCAGCTGCTCGAGCTCCGAGGAGTGCTCCTCGATTTTGGTGCCCAGGTCCTTCTCGGAGGTGGCGTCCTTCTTGAGGTCCTCCACCAACTTGGCGTGGTGGTTGATCTTGTCGCGCGTCTGCTTGCTGATCGACTTCAGCTCGTTGGTGATCCACTTGTCGCGGTCCTCGCGGGAGGAGAACTGCGACCCGCGTCCCTGCTTGGCGTAGAGCTCCTTGCGCTTCTGCTCCTTCAGCTGCAGTTCCCGCGAGCAGTCCTCCTCCTTGCGCTTCATCGCCTCGTACTTGGGCTTCACGTCGTCCAGCTCCTTCTCGCGCTCCGCTATTGTAACCTGCAATATCGATCAACTTGTTTTAAAATCCATTTCCCCCTCCCATCACGACTGCACCCACCTTGAGGTTCTTGAGCTCTTGGTCTGCGCGCTCCTTGGACTTGTTGTCGCCCTGCACCTCGTCGTTCAGATCGACAATGGTTAGGTCCAGCTTGGTCTTCTCCCGCAGCAACTGCTGCTGCTCGGTCATCAGCACCGAGCGTTCCTCCTTGGTGCTCTGCACCTTCTTCTTCGCCTCCTTGAGGTTCTTCTGCACATCCTTGATCTTCTCCTGCGCCTTCTGGATCTCGATGTTGTAGGTCTTCTTCTTGTCGGAGGAGGACTTGCGCTGCAGCAGCAGCTCCTCCAACGCCTTCCTCGTGTCCTTGAGCTCCGTTTCGTAGCGAATGTACTCCAGGGTGCGCCGCGTCTTGTCCCACTTCTGGTACTCCTTCAGCTCCTCCTTCTCCTCTTCGAGCGTCTGCAGCCGATCCTCGATGGTCTTCAGGTACTCGCAAATCTTCTCCACCTTGCTGTCCGTCTCGCGCAGCAGGTTCAGCGACTCTTCCTTCCGCTCGTCGTAAACCCGCGTCCCGGCCACTTCCCGGAGAAGTTTCAGGCGATAAGAATCCGCGGCGGTGGCCATCTGATTGATCTTGCCCTGCTTGACGATGTAGTAGGGATTGGAGCTGGAGAACCCAGCCGACTCCAGAAGATTCACCACCTCGTTACGCGGCACCACCTTCTTGTTGAGGAAGTACTGGTCCTTCTTGGCCCCAATCACGCGCCGCAGAAAGATCTCCTCTTTGTCGATCTGGAAGAGAGTTAAGGGTTTTAGTTGGGGGGGAAACAGTTTTGGACTTGGCCTAATAAACATGGACATTCCCACGGTCGCGTCGTTGTCCGTTCTGTGGAAATGCCCATATCCTGTATTATCCTGCATCAATTACAAGGTTCGTTCAAGGCTTGCACTTTGATTTTAGGAAAGTACTTTTTTGAACTTCTTAATGGACTTGCTAAGTGGGTCGGCCAGACAACTTCTTGATTTGGGTCTTATGTCTACTCACTGGCACCCGGTTGTCCGAGTTGTCGAAGATGATCTCCACATAGGCGGAGATGACGCGGGCTCCCGTTCCCTCGTGGAGCAGCGACTGGCGCTGCTCCGGCCGCAAATGGGTGAACTCATCGCTCAGCACGAACTGGATGGCTGCAAGGGGGATGGAAAAGCATTATGATCGTGATGGAGAGACAGTCCCCTGGTGCCCTAACTCACCGTAGAAGAAGTTGCTCTTGCCGGAGCCATTGCGTCCGACAACAACGTTGTGGCGCTTGTCGAAGGGTTCCACCACCGTCTGGTCCTTGTAACTCTTGAAGCCTTGTATAATAATCTGGAATTGCAGGCAACAATTGTGGGTCAATGGGTCTCCGGGGGGGTGGACGACGTGGAGGGCCCTCGACTCACCTGCTTGATGTGCATTTTATTATAGTCGACAACGATTTTTGCACAAAATCGCGCTCTTTTTGTTTACAACAAATACAGTTTGTGCGCCAGTGTGACCGTGTGCCCAGTGACGCTTGAAGCCAGTACAATTATACTGGAAATATTCCAGTCAATCGGTGGAAAACATCGCATCTAAAATCGAAGTCATCTGTATTCAGTTAAAGTTATAACTCTTAACTCCATAACTACAGTATTATCATACAAGCAAACGAAAATAATAGTTGTTTCTATTGAATAGAAATATTTGAATTGCTAGTTATTGGATTGAACGACAGGACAGCTCTAAGGAAACCCAACTGATTTTCAGCTTATCTGGCAACTCTGGCTTAACCCACACATTTAGTATTTTTCCGTTATGTGTACAGTCACGCTTTAGGTTGTCACATAACAATAAAATCACTGTTACTACAGTGACAAACTACATTCATATTTAATTAAATATACACTTAATCTTAATACGATACAGTTACAACATTCGGAAGATATACATCATATTGAGGGACTCCGATTTATTAAGAGCTAACAATTGGTTTCTGTGCACCGATAGATACCGCCCGGAGATGGTGATATGCTCGATAGCTGGATAGCGGTATTTTGGCAGGCGTTAGCCCGTTCAGATCTGGCGTCACCCGCACACAACCCACCTGGCCCCACAGAGATTTTTTTTCCACCAAAGTCTCGGGTCGTGGTCGTGCGCTAATTGAACATTTGAGAGCCACCAAGAGCAAGGCAAAAGCCAGCAGCGAGCAGCGACAAGCAGTTGCTTTCCGATTTGCGCGTTTACCGTCTACTGGGGTATCTGCTTAACAGTCTTGCTCTCCGATATCTGCCGCAACGGCGCGAGGCAATAACAAACGGTAAACACTCAAATACCAGTGAGAAGCCAAGCCTGCATTGGAAGCGAAATCCCGTCTCTTGAACATCCATCCCAACTGGAATCTCCTGCGGATCGCAGCCAGGCCAGGCGCTTTTTTCGCGTGCATCATCTGTGCAGTCGTTGCAAAAATCAAATAAAACCGAAAACCAAAAGCGAAAAATCCGAAAAGAGTGAAAAAAGTTAAAGAAATCTAAGGTAAATTGCAGCCTTTTTTGTTTTTTGTTTCGTGCCAATTCTTTTTGTACAACTACAAAAATTGTGCAACACACACACGCACGCACATAACCGTTACCGTCAAAAGGGAGGCTTGGAGCGGAGTGGTGGAGAGAGCGAGTAAGAGTAAGAGAGCGAGAAAGAGAAAGAGAGCGAGGAGTGTGGAGCGGAGAGAAGCTCCAAAAAAAACACACACACTCGCGCATATACATATACCAAAATATATGCATACATACATACTGTATGTACATATTCCAATAAGAATGTGTGTGAAATGTTATTTTTTTGGTGTTTGCGATGTAAAATGTAAATGAAAATGCATACATATTCCACTAATTGGCCAAAAAACACAAAAGTCGATTTTTCACAAAAAAAAAAATTAATTGAAAAAGCAATATTAAAGAAGCTCGCAAGTGCAACGGTCAAAAGTAATGTAAAACAACTTGATATACATGTGTACATGGTACATATATTTTCTCTTATTAGTCATCTTTGGTGTTCTTTTTTCGGGAAAAGCGATGAAATTTTAGCCTCCCCAACCCAACCAACCCCCTCCCTGCCCCCCAAACATTTTTTTTCGTGTGCAAAAAACAAACAATTCAAGATAAATGAAAAAAATTAACAAAGAATTCTGTTAAAAAGTGTGAAAAATTAATAACGATAAAAAACAGGCGGCCCAAAGGCAGCTAACATGAAAATAACAGTAAAATTCAACAAGAAAACTTTCGCGTGTGTGTGTGCAAACAAGAGATTTTCTCGGAGAGAGCAGCACGTAAATTTCGGTTCTCCTTGCTGTGTGTTTGCTTGTGTGGGTGAGCGGCAGGACATCACGGTTCCCACACATAATGGTTCCTCCTTCGTTTTCCGTTTCTATATATATATGTATGTATGTGTGTGTGTGTGTGTGTTCTGCTGCTGCGCAGCCGCTGCCAACGTCGGCATTGCACTGTGGGCCTTAGGGCCCAAAAACTTGTTTGTCGCTTGTAACTCCCCCTTACAAATTTTAATCTTAAATATTGGTAATAATATCCTGCAGGACATTTTTCATAACAGAATGCCTTTTAGTGAATATAAGAAATATCAACATGAGAGAACCTTTTTGTGGGGAAATACTGATCTTACTCTCAAGTTAAAAAACATAACGAAATCTTTTGCTTTTTGATCGGAAAAACGAATCCTATTAATTTTCTCTTTAAAAATATAAGTTTTATCAATTGCAAAAGTATACATAATTTGTATGACGTCACATTTTAATATGAATTTGAAGAACTTACTGGAAAATTATCGAATTAATGTAAAGTTTTAAAGAAATTAATCAATTTGTAAACTAACTTTTTTAGGAAGATATCAAACCCTGAAACCCGAAGGTAGAAAACCCTTTCCAGGCAAAAAACCCCTTGATAATATATAGCATAGGCCACTGTCGCTTTTTAGCCTTCTACCACACCCATTCCTCCCTTTTCGATTTGTTGTCCTTCGACTCCAGAACTCAACGCAACTCCAGGGACGTGCCATCAAGGCTCCACTGTGCTGCGTCCTTAGTCCCAAGGTCCCCAGCTCATCTCGTCTTCGTCACCTCAGCTGCATTCTGCGCCCGCCCAAGCTGATTTCCGCCCACGTGGAAGCTGTGGAAGCTGTGAAAGCTGCAGCGGAGCAAGGGCAGGGAAAACACACACACACAGGTTGCAGTCCAGGCCAGGTTGTTAGATAGCAGCAATCAATCGGCAATCGGCGAGTAATTGCACATATCATATTCTATCATGGGCAAAAGACAGACAAAAGGGGCAGCTCACGGCCCACTAATTAAGTGCACCCGCAGTTTTTGGGACAACTATGCGTTTATGTGGGAAATTTACATTGCTAGTTCTTGTTATTTAAATGGCTTTAATCAAAGTGTTACTTTAAAAATGAAGTTTTTGTGTCTTCCCCCAAAACTTCTATTAGCTTAATTAAATTGTAATACGATGAAGTTGAACAAATTGAATTATATTAAGTTCATTATAGCAATCCCTTTTAATTTCTGTAAATACTAATTAATTTGTTGGGTGCCTAAAGACAAATTACAAATAATTAAGCTATATAGGAGAGAACATGGGCCTTTTCGTTGCCTTGATGCATACTATATTTGTTGTGAATGGATTGTTTTGTGGTTTGAACAGGTGTTGGGGGTTTTTGTGTCGCCAGTCCCTCGAAATAATTCGCATTAACGCGAGTGTGGGGCGTGGGTTATTTCATTATGCATTCAAATGAGTACTTTGCTCGACTGCCGTGTATCTTTAAAAATGCAACTGGCCCGGCCCAGTCCGGCCCGGCAGCCAATTGAGCTATTACCAATGCAAATATGCAGTGTGACAGTTTAGCCAGTTAACGCGACCTGTTACCATTTAACGCTAATTAGAGGGACAAACTGCGAACCCTTTGCGGTTACGAATCGAATCCGTATGCAAATTGCATACAATTAGCTTGCTCTGCGACAATTGCTGCGTGGGCAAGGTGAGCCTCTCACAGTGACTCACGCAAATAGTCGGACACTACCACATTGACGGGGATGGGGATGGGGGTGGGGGAGACATAGAACATAGCATAGCATCGAACATAGAATAGAATACAAAATAAATTAGAAATTACAGAAAATGAGAAAGTAAAGCACGACCGCCAACACACAATTTCGAATGCGAGAAAAACAAAAAGGCAATCGAGTGGAGAGCAGAGAGCATGCTTTATTTTTTTTTGGCTTTGTACACACAAAAATTGCGCTAATAATAGCGAAACAGCGACCAGAAGAAAAAAACTATTGGAAGTACAGAGAGTTTCGGCTGAGTTATAGCCACGCAAAAATAGGCACGAGTAGAATAGCAACAAAAACAACAACAAGAACAAAAAATCAAGA
This sequence comes from Drosophila setifemur, assembly GCA_021224005.1. Taxonomy (NCBI): domain Eukaryota; kingdom Metazoa; phylum Arthropoda; class Insecta; order Diptera; family Drosophilidae; genus Drosophila; species Drosophila setifemur. The sequence goes on from JAJJHY010001290.1 coordinate 11,537,403, forward strand.
AAAAGAATGCCTAGAAATAACCCAAAGATTCTAGTGGAAATCTCCCGTGAATGTATAAAATAAAGCAGACGGATCGGGTGCAGTTTCCCTGCTCCAAGTATATATGGTGCTGCACTGACAAAAACAATCTATTAGGGAAAACTTGCATAAAATAACCCACAGACAGAAAATTTTTTAAGCCCAAACATTTCCCTTATATTTGTTGAACCTAATATTAAAGTTAACACAAAGAATGTGTTTTGGGGAAATGTAGTATTTGCACATCAATAACTTTATTTGGGGTTTGGGGAAAACTACAAAGAGGGGATTTTCCAGGAGTTGTCCATATTGATTGATATAAGAAATTAAATTTGTTAACTCAACATTCTATCAACAAAAGCCCGTAGCTAAAAAGTTTTTTTTTATTTATTTCATGGCCATAGAGATTGAAATTAAATTTGTTGTGAGAGAATATAGGCAATTTTCCACCCAGAAAAACGAAAAAAAAAAACATTGAAGTTGACCCAGTTTGCATTCCTTGTTGAATTTATTATTGAAATAAGGATGTCAAAAAAAAGCTGACCTACTTTCGGGCGGAATAGAGTTGGAAATCATGTTTGTTGTGCATTTTGTTTGCAGTGTATGTATGTACAGGGCATGTACACACAGCGCATATACATATTTACAGTTATCCCCAACAGTTTCGGGTCAATTGACTTTTAGTGTAGTGCTGCACATATATACATATATATTTACATATATATTTATGTATGTAAATGCTTGTGTGTGTGCGTGTGTGTGTGCAGGAGGCGCAGGATAAAAAGGAAAAAGCTCGGAAAAGCAACACGGCAAACTTGCTGGCAGCGACGTCGACTGCGGCAGCGGCACGCAACAAATCGCCCAAAAGCTATAGCCAAAGCCTAAGCTCCACACAAACACACACACACGCACACACACACACGTGTGTATATATACACAAAACATACCCAAACCCTCTCCTCGCTTCTCGCTCCCTCGCTCGCACAGTGGTTGCGATGAACTCAAACACTGGGGACTTGATTTCGAAAAGTTTTCAAACCACCCCCGCGCAATAACTGTAAACTGTGAAATTTCCATAAATATTTAACGGTAACGGTAACGGCCGTGGGCCTGCATTTCCTTTCATTAGAAGAAAAGCTCCCCTTCCTCCCCCTCGAATGTGCGTAAAGCTCCGGTGTAAGTTTAATTTGTATTAACTCACACATAGATATGTCGTATTATATACATATATCCCACCTGATTCCAATTCACCCTCTCCTCTCCGGTTGCCCCGGTAGTCCATGACATCAGCATCTTTTTTATGAACTTTTCTACGGGATGCGTCCCATTGTCCATTGAGCCACGAAGTCCTGTTTCCCCCATTGCATCCTTCTCATAGCCGGGACCTGCCCATCCTGCCACCTCGCATCCTTGTGCTTGTGCTAGGGCTTGTGCTGCTGCATTTGACGTTTCTGGCCCAAGGAAGAAACGAGGATAACGAAAATAAACAGAAATAAAAATAAAAATACAAATAGAAAGGGGTAATTCGTACGAAGCTGATAAAGTTAGTCCGTAAATTCGAAATCTGGGCAGCAAATGGAGTTAGCCCGTATTTTTGGGAAAGCAATTAAAATGGTCATGGAAAATCAATGAAGCAAGAGTTACTTTGCACCGAGATTTGCTGGGTTGAAAGCCAAGTTAACTTAAACTTTCGCAAGTGGCCAAAAGCCAAGCAAAACTCATTCATATTGCCAATTAAAAATCTATTATGGGCATCATGGGAAAAATGTGTGTCCTAATTGTTTCGAAAAATTGCTTTCAATTGGCTTAGTTGTAAATATTTAATAGTTTAATTGATAGGAAATGCCATCGAAGCCGGAGTCATCCATCATTATAATAATTGATGGCCACCGGGGGTGCTCGAAATCGCACGTATTCCTTTCGTTTTTTTTGTGTTGCATTTGGTTGTTATAAATAATTTGCGTGAATAAGAGATTGCCCAACAGAAGTCCGTCACGATGGCTTTCAATTTGCGACATGGCCGAAGGAGACACACACTGAAATCGTTGCTGGCCAATTAGGCTTTCAATGGCTTTTCGATTGGAATGTCATCGTTGGTAATTGTGCGTTTCAAACAATTGCAATTTAATTAGTGTAAAGCTGAGTTGCGGATTGTGTCATGGGGTATATGCACTGAAATGTCCTTAAAAAAAATGCAAATTCCTTGGAATGGATTGTCATCCTGCCAATAATTGTGGAATATAGAATGTAGAAGGTTTTGCTTAAAGCAAGGTTTTGCAATTAAAAGAGATTTATTTATTGCTAGAAAAAACCTTAAACAGATCCTGTTTAACCAAGTATTTTTTTAGTTCCTTGACTTTATTTCGAATACTTGAGAAACAAACTTAATTCTTTAGGGGACTATATAGCGACTCGACTGCCTCACGCCTGTTTGATTTTTCGTAATTTCTTATTGTGTGCTTATGCTGCTGAGCTGTGTGTGTCCTGTGTGTGTTTTCCTTTTCATGGCGCTGCTGCACTGTTTTCATTTCGCTCGGCTGTGTGGCAGTTGTTTCTGTTTTCGCAGCGTGTCCTGTTGCTGACACAACAGCAGTGGCATCGGCATCGGCAGCAGCAACAGCGAGGATATCAGGAAAAGCGGGAACAGCAGGTGGGGGCAGAACTGGCGAGCTCCACATGCCGCATGCCTCATGCCACATGCCTCATGCCACATGCCACATGCCCCCTCCACGTCGTTGTCGTCATAATGACCGACTAACTGAGTGACTGCGTGCGTCCTCCAAGTGTGTGTGCGGTTGTGTAAGGGTATATGGATGTAACTGTATGTGGTTGTGTATGTAGATGTATCTCAGTTGGTTCGTGCATGCGCCTCAACGGCGGTCAGGGTTGACTTTTTCCAGGAGCAGGAGGAGCAAGAGCAGGAGCGGGAGCAGGTGCGGGGGAGGCAGCCGGGACGGAGAACCGAACAAGGATACCCAGGACCAAAAAAATCCAGGCTGCCTTCGCCCTCGCCTTCGCCCCCGTCTATCTTCAGAATGAAAGCCAGCGCAACAGCAACGAAATTAAGCTGAATCCCAACCAGAACCTGAACCAGAACCGCGCGCTTCTTTGGTCTTATTGGATTTGTAGCTAGCTGTCTCTGTCTCTGCCTGGGTGTGTGTATCTGTGTGTGTGTGTGTGTGTGTGTGTGTGTGTGTGTGTGACTGGAGAATCGATAAAGCATACTTATTTGGATTTTTGGTGCAACATGCTTTAAACTCTGTGTATACATACAGCTACAGATACAGATACTGGCGCTCGGTGTGTCATATTTTAGCGTTATATGCTCCGCACATAACCTCAAACCGCACATAACCTCAAAAAGCTCGTGCTCTTTCCATATCCCTCCATCCCGCTCCCACCCTCACGCTCCCTCTCTTTCGCACTGCGTTAGACCAACTCGAGATTAGCTTCCGGTGGGGATATAAATCATCTCTCGGTTCGTTGCTCAAGTTATAAATATTAAATATTCAAAAGCGACTTTTTACCCCACGTCCTGCTTCTTCTTCTCTCCTCTTGCTCCTTTTGCTTTCCCTTATAGAGCCTTTGGGTGTGTGTGTGTGTGTGTGTGTGTTTGTTACTCTGCTTGCTTTTGTTTCGCCCTTTCGCTTTCAGGTTCGCACTTAAAACAGCTGCTCCACTGTACTCTGCTTTTATCCTTCTCCCCCGCTCCGCCCCGCCCCGCTTCCATGCTCACCATCGCCCTCTATCTATCTCCATCCTTCTCCCTCGCTTGACACACTCCCGAAGCTTCTCGTTACAGTTACTTTACGCATACACTGGCGGTCATAAAAACCGCAACGCGAATGAATGAAACAACAAAAACCGCCTGGGGAATTCCGTTCTGGGGCTCACTGTGCGTCCATATACATATACACATACATTTACATTTATTCGTGTAAGTGTGTGTGTGCGAAGACTTTTGAGAAATCCTAAGGAACAAAGGAAAACCAGGTTAAAGATTGTGCCATCCACTCAACCAATATTAACCCGTACCTATCGCCCAAAACCCAAAAAAAAATGCTACAATTTTGGGATAATAAATGTGCCCCAAGGAAGAACACCAAGTTAATCACCTTCTTAGTAATGATTATACAAATACTAAAAACCTTTCGCAGATTGAGTTTGTACTGTATTTCGAGATACAAGATGCAAGAGCTCTTGATTCGGACCAACGTGTCGTATACTTAATGTTCAGTTTAGTTCTACTATTCAGTATTAGAGTTTAGGATTGCATTGATTTGGTTTCCTTAATCGCAATTTAATTGATTTCAAATGTAATTTCCCCTTTGTGCACTGAATGCAATTTGGTTTATTTTTCTATAATTGAAATAAAGACCAATATTCAGGCCCAGGCCTTTGGAATGCATCTCATTTACAGCATCAAAACGCATTAGGCTCCTTCAAAGGCTATTAAAGAAATAATCTTTGCAAGGATTATTAAGGGTATTCGACTCGACCTTCGCCCATTCTTTTCCTCCTCCTTCGTGCGCATAGTGAAAAGTTTGTTTGTTTGTTTTGTTGTTGTTGTTTAGTTTTGGTGCTTTTTGTGTAAGTTTTGCGTTTGTGCTACTTAACCTTTTTTGTTCCTGTTGGCAGCGTTTTGTTGCAAAGTTGTTGGGTTGCTGGGCTGTTGGGCTGTTGGCAAAAGTATTTTATGCTGTATGACGGAAACTTTGGAGTGCGCTGTTGTTGTGCTTGCTTTTCCATTCGGAATTTTCATTTTTTTTTCCTGGTTTTTGTTATATGTTTTGGTCATGCCGCTTGATTTTGTGCTAAGCTCTCTTTGGGGCTATCGAGTGGCGGAGCTACTTTTCCGTATACGAGTAGATTGTGTGAGTGCACTCGGCATGCACACAATGCCAAAGGCGGTTGGTTGCTTTCGTTTTGTTCGCTGGGCTTTGTTTCTGTTTTCCTTGCTTATTTGCATAAATTTCCGTCCAGAGTTTTGGCTTAGAGCAAAAAAATAGGGGCAACAAAAAAGCGGAACGAAAGGAAATCAGCTAAGCCGTTGCAGTTTTTATGACCGCCACTGTGGGGCGAAGGATAATGGTGATGATGACGTTGCCTTGGCCGTCTCCTCCTGCTCCGTGCTCTCTCTCCCCTTCCCTCTCCTTCTCTCTCTTTTTTTTCATTTTTTTCTCCCTTGGCTTTGTCAATGACATGTCCTTCTCTCTCTTGCTCCTTCTCCCTCTCCTTCTGTCGCTCTCACTTTGTACTCTACTCCAAGCCCGAAAGCGAGCTGTCCCTTTCCGATTACCGTTTCGCAGCGTGCGTGCGTATACGTGATGCTGCAGTTTACGGTTACTCGTTAAAGTTAATGCTTTTAAATAGCTTATAGGTAATTTGTTGCTGGCGTTGACACCTACGCCAAGCATTTTACAAGATTTGTGTCTCTGCGCGTGTGTGTGTGTGGGTGTGGGGGGGGGGGGGGGGGNTGGGGGTGTGCGGGGGTGTGTGTGTGGGTGATTGCTTAAATGTGGTCACGACACGCACATCAGCTGTTTGCACCGAGTTAAGCCCCGTATGAAATACTATATATACCCATAGATCCATGTATACGACGGCCACAGTGAAGGCCAAAATAATAGGGAGCCTCTGTAAGTTCTAGCACTTAAAAGTCAGCGCGGGAGTTTTTCAGAACAGAATTATTGTGATTGCTGTAAATATCAAAAGGAAATAACTTAAGTTATTTTATTATTATTATTTTAGAGCATGAATATTGGTATTTTAATCTGTTGTATAGTTATTAATGAAATAAGTCTTGTTATTTGTGTCCGCTTTTACATTTAATGTTTTTCCACAATTCAGTTCACATAAATTGTGGCTGTGTCAGGCATTTGCAAAGAGTCAGTCTCGTGGGAGGGTTTTTATTTTTATTTTTTGTGAGCAATTTGAATGCGCTTTTTCATAAAGCTACTTCTTACACCACCCACTTAAAATCGCAGTTGAGCAGCCAGTGGACTAACGCTAATTACCAAGAGGGAAAAGCAATGAAAAGCCAAGGAAGGGACAGGAGGGAAGGGAAATGAAATGAAAGAAAAGCATAGAAAATACATACAACGATGAAACGAACGATGTGAAGCGGCCACTAAAATTAGGTCGAGCAGCAGTAACAGAGCAAGTACGAGTAGAATATAATTTGCCAAAAATAATCTCGCTGTGCGACACTTTTCATGCACCCAACAAACAACAGAGAAATTTAAAGCAAGATGAAAAATCGTTCAAAGTGAAAAAAGTACTTGAGTTATTGGAGCAGACAGCGGCGCGGGGTCAGGTATAAGACGGATAGGATATATAGGCTGCTCTGCTCTATGGGACAGATAGGATGAAAGGTGCGGGGGGGGAGCTCGAGAGTCCGAGAACTGTCACTCAAACGGACACCCACAAACAAAAAAAACAACAACAAAAATGTGAGGCGTTGATTTTGTCTTATTTCTTTCGGATTTCGTATTTCGTATTCTTCGGGCCGTTGTTGTCGCCTCGGTCTTAGTCTCTTTTAGAAACGATAAATTAAGATGAAAATTTACTTGCAAAATCTGTACGCCGAGAATTCTATAAAAAAGATATATGTTAAATACAGTAATTGTTTGGTAATCTCTGAATATGTATCTCAACATATACGGGCATTAAAATGTCTTACCTGTTTCGTAATCGGAAATCTGGAAATATTATCAAATTGTACAACCTCTTTGACCTATGAAATTATTCCATTGGATTCATCCGTATCTAAATTCAGTATTTCGATTGCCCATGTATACGTGCATATATAATACGGGGCTGTATAAATAAATTCTCGTTTATGGATAAAGTTTCTAGTCGTCGTATCCTTTTTTCTGTGCTCTGTAGATAGAGGGGGTGTCGGAAAACATATCGCATATTGTATGCTAAAAGTTTCATATTTGCCAGTGAATAATTTTCACATAAACTATGATTTTTCCCTACCGCACTTAACTGATATCTATTGGTGGCGGCGAATGCGTGTTTTTCATTGTTTGCTCGCGTTGTGTGTGTGGGTTTGTTTGCGCTTTACGCTCTATGCCGCCGGGTAACTGTACACTCTGATAGCGGCCTAACGGTAAAAATTGGCCAAAATGGCGTGCGACCAAAAAACACGGCACAAATTCCCGTGTTGGCAGGAGCGGGATGGACGGACGTATTCGAACCAGAAACAAGAATTCCGTTTCAAATTTTGAACAAATATGTTTTTAACGCCCCGTGTGTGTTTCATTTTCTCCTTTTGTTTATGCGAAAATAAAAATTGTACTCGCCGTCTGTCGTTTGTATCTCTGTCGGCGGTGCCCATGTGTATCCATGAGTTTTTTTTGCGCTTTGTTTTTTTCTTTCAGTTTCAGTTTTCAGTTTTCGGTTTTCGGTTTGTGTGCTGTGCTGTGCGGCTTTTGTGGATGACATGTGCATGTGGGACACTCGCGAGCAGTGTTTGTATTTTTTGTTTGTTTCCTTCCGTTTCCATTCAGGTTTTTGTTTTTCCGTCTTACTTCGCCTTTTGGCAACAACGTGACTTCATCATCACCCAGCATATATGATCATCGTCGTTGACCGCGTAACGCGGAAAACAATTGCATGAATATTTATGTGGGCTCAAGCGAGCGCTTATGCCGCCCACCCACCACTCGAGGATATTGTATTTCGATCCCATAAAGAGGGTCCAGACCTGAACTCATGTAACAGCTGCTCAGAACTAAATTCAAGGTGGTTCCAAAGGAGGCAACACATTCTATATTCCGACAATCCAACTCAAATTTTAGTGCTGAAAATAAATTCGATTTTTTTTTGAGTGCCGGGTATCTCACAGTCGACAGATCGTTGCTAGAGTAAAGCCTCCCTTTTCGGATTTCTGTATGCGATGCGGGTCGAGTTTGTGTGTGGTTTTTGTGCAAACATTTCTAGGTCTCTAGCTGGCAGACCGCCCGACCGCCCGCCCTCCCATAAAGCAACGTCAAAGGATTGCCCGGCAAATTGGCTTCAGCCGTAAAATGCGTTCGCGTGTGTAGAAAGCAAACCGTTGCTTTTTACCGCCTCCGCCACCCAGTTTTTCCGCCCAGTTTTTCCCATTTCCCTTTGTCGGCCCTTTTTTTTATGCTATCTCACTCTCGTTGCTAGCTGCTATATTGATGGCATAATTGTTGTTGCCGCTGTTACTGTTGCTTAGTCGCAACGCATTTCGAACTTAATTATTATAATTAATTGGCAAGAACAACGACTGGGCCGAAACAACAACAACAAAAATGGAACCCCAATAGTGAAACACGCGAAGCTGCCACAAAAAAGGCAATAACGTTAACTCTATGAACCCTCCGAGTACTCCACTCGTTCAACAGGCATTTTTACACATTTCGAGTATTCTCGAACCTTGAACACAAAAATTTTCACCTTTCTCGCTGATTTTTGAACCCATCGAAATGGGTAAGAAGAAACTTGTATTCATTTGAGTTCTGTATAGATAAATATACCATCTTGTCCGTCTGTCCGTCTGTCCGCTTGTCCGCTGGTCCCTGTTCCTGTTCCTAAGTACACACTGTGGGCGAAAGTAATTTAAATTAGCCGTCTAACGCTCTGACGCGGGTTTCTTTTCGGCCTCAGTCTCGGAGTCAGTCGACAGGCGACAAAAGCCGCCAGTTTAGCTGAATAATTTACCATTTAAAAGCGCTTTTCCTCCATGCTCCCCCGTGTGTGTGTGTGAGTGTGTGTGTGTGTGAGTGGAAAACAAAGCCACACACAAACAATGGCTGGAATAATACGAGTGTAGGGAAAAAAAAAAGTATAAAAACACACAAATACAAAGAATAACACGTAAATGTTTGCATATAAAAATGAATAAGAACAATTGCTAAGCCATTTTATGCGCATGAAAGCGGAATTATGCAAATGAAAGTAAGCCAGGAAGAAAAAGAAATCGGATGACAACAGCGGGCATAGAATAACATAACATCGGGCTCTCGGGCCTTTGTCCTTGCAAATGCTCTGCTCCACCACTTTTCCACACAGATCAACAGATCAAAACATACAAAAAAAAAGTGTTTCTTAATTTCCAATTCATTTGGAAAAAGTTTCATACAATTGTTTTAGTTTAATGCATAATCCGATGAATTACAGTGTAGGTAATTAGGTTTCTAGATATTCAAGATATTAGCTATTGCCTGTAAAAGGGTTCTTTATTTTCTCTTCGCTTCGTTGTCAATAATGTTCCATTGTGTTCATAAATGCAAACAACAAGTTCTGTTACTATTTCAAAATGCTGTTGTTATTTGTTTTTATTTATTTTTTATTTTTACCAGACACCGCCAAAGCAAACACAGAACCAAAAACAAACAAACAAACAGCTGCTCTACTGCCCGCTTAAGTTTGCTCATTTCAATTCGGTTTCAATTCGCTTCGATTTGTTGTTTGGTTTCGGTTCGGTTGGGTTTTTCAGGTTTTCGGGGTTTCGGGGTTTCGGTCGTTGGTTCTCGGGTGTTGTTGGGTGTTGTTGGGTGTCTAGCCTTTGTTCTTGCCATTGGCATTCGACACACTTTTTAATTAGTTTTGCCACATTTCGCAAATAGTTTTTAAGCAAATAGAACAGCATTTGGCCCGCCGTAATTAAACGAGCCTCGCACTGGTACTGGTCGGTCGTTGTTGTTCTCTGGCCCTGCTCACCTCACCTCAGTTCAGTTCAGTTCAGTTCAGTTTAGTTGGGTTCGGTTCGGTTCGGTTGATTTGCTTCCTGCATTCAACAATAAATATTTGCTCATCATTTTTAATTAAGCTGCCCGATTGCGGGAGTTAGAAATTGTTTTAATTGCGGTGCTGGCAACCCTGAAACGAGACAATACCTAGGTGCAGGGCAACTCTAATTTTTAATCAATTTTAATTTGGACTCCATAGAACTAGAAAATATGATTATTAATGAATTTGTAATGTATTTAATGCATATGCTACCCAATAATGGGATTAACTTGCAAATTCTTTTTGAAAATCTAGGAAAGGGGTTAAATTTTATATAGTTTGAAATATTTCAGGTATGAAAATATTTATTTTACATCACTTGTAAACTTATTTTAAAACATTTGGTTTTTCCGTTATACCCCAGCAGATATAGCTTACATATATATATGTTTTGTGGTTTACAAGGAGACCACCCACCCAAATCCCCGCATGCATATTTTATTTTCGCATTTCGATACACAAACAATCGAATGCGAGAGATGCAGGAATGTGCATGTGCTAGTCGGATAAACACATTCGGAACATTCACAACGCTCGCAGAACAGACCACTGAATTTATGGATGGATATATGGATATATGGCTGATGTGTGTGCGTGCTCTCGGGTGGGTGGCTCCGGTGGATCGGATCGGTGGTTTTTGGGTGGTTTGGGTTGGGTGGCCTGGCCAGACCAGGCACACATGTTTATCGCATGATATGGGTTAACCACCAATGCGAACTGAACATTGTGTCTGCCAGAATTTAAACCGCAACCAGGTCCCACGTCCCGGGGACCTGCCCCTGCCCCTGCCCCTGCCCACAGCAAAATCGGCAAAACAGAAAAAACTAAAACAATTGCAGTGGAATTAAAGGGGTGGAGCGGAAAAGGGAACATATTGGGACTGACACCTGTACAAAGCGTCAATAAGCGAGGCCAAGTGGGCTATTAAGTGCCAAGTTAATGGCTTGAATAAATTGTTTTTTGTTGCCCCTTCTAGCCTCTAGTCTGTAGACTCTAGCCTGTAGCCGCTGTTAATTTCGCTCCGTTGGAAGCAGACGCACTTAATGCAAGCCCAGCCAGCCGTCTGATCGATAAAATATATGTTCTCGATCGGGCCAGGGCCAGGGACGTATTCAAAAATGCTGGGAATGTACATTTTAAAATCGGTTTTCGATGATGATGATGAATATTGAGAGCAATTGAAATTGAATTGACAAGTAACAAAGAAATCAATAATTACAATTTCTTGATCCATTTTATGGTACTAATGATTGATATATGTACTATGCCACTTTGCGATCGGACTACTTAGATATAGATCCGAGACATATTGATAGCCCCCGAATGGCAGCAATTCGCTTAATGCATTTAAGGCAATAAAAACGCCTGTCAACATTAGTGCCGATTGCAATTCGAATAAATTTCGAAACCCGAATCGAAACCGAACTACTATTTAGCACAGTGATACAACAATAAGCCAAACACCAGCATATAAGGGGCAATGTGTGTGTGATCATTACGTGGTCAAACTGTTTTCATTTGCATTAAAATTGAGGTTAATAACTGCGGCGCAAATTTATTGCAACTGTCAATGCATATCCATTAAAACGCTCTCGCGTTCAATTTGGTGCGTCAAATGCTCGATTAGCAGCCGCAACCGCAAATCCCCGCAATTTCCCCCGAACCCCGAACCGAACTCTGCCCCTCCAATCAGCCATGCCACACCCACGCCCCGCCCCGCCCCACCACAGTGCCCCCAACTATTACGGGCCCCTAAATTATTAATGGCCTGGGTGCAAGCTTCGGTCGGTTGTTGCTTCTGTTTAGGTATTTGTATCTGTATCTGTATCGGTTCGTGCCTCGCCTCCTCTGACGTTCTGCTCTGTTCTGGTTTTGGTTCTGGTTCGGGTTCGGGTTCGGGTTCTGGTTGTTGTTCAGGTTGTTGTTCAGGTTGTTGTTGTTGTTGCGAAGCCAAAGCCAAGCAACTGGAGCAACGTCATTTCCACAGCCCTATTATGAGATACCCTTTTGAGGGGTACCACCTATATTTGGATCGGATCTTTATAAAAAAATGTTTTTTGGAAACAATTTAATTTAACCTACATTATTATTATAATATATATTATTTTATTTAAGCCAAGGTTCGCATTGATGGGGTTTCTACTTAGAAGTTTGATTAAAATTAGCAGCTACGCATCAGAGGCACTCGAAATAAATGGAGGGGCTGGTATCCTCCAATCCCAAATCCCGGGGCTTCCTTCAGGAATGGCCGCGATAAATATTCGCAATCAAATTAGCCCGAGCTGAGCTGAGCAGAGTGGAGTGTGGAGTGGCGCGTGTTCCGGATCCTGGTAATGTTGGTGCACTTATTATTGCACTCGGGAGAATCCAGTAACGAGTGCTGATAAATATAATTACCCGACATGTGAGCCCGGCTCGTTGCGAAATGAACTGAACGACCAGCGCACAGTAATGTGTGTGTAGGCTAAGATATATACATACATACTTGTATATTGTTTATATAAATTGCACGCCGGGGACGAGCCCCTCGGTTATGTACGAGTATATCGTACATATTGCATATTGCATATTGTGTAGTTATCGTTTATCTGACAGGGTGAATTAATTCAATAAAATCCGAAAAGCATTTTATGAGCAATTAATTAACGTATTAAGGGTGACACGGCATCGATGATGAAATTTCATCTTGCTCCCTGACCCCCGACCCCTGACCTCCGACCCCCGACTCCCTGATAATTGCCAACTAAATTGGGCTGTTTATTGGGTTAATCGATTAAATGCATACTCGTACGCTGCTGCTGCTTAGTTGCAAGTATTGTGCGGCAGCTTTGCACATTTCCAACATGATTTATTTAATGCAATGTTGCCAAAGTTTTACAACTCTTTACATAATTCACGGGCAATAATTGAGTCGGCAAATTGTTTCGAACTGTGCACTCGAGCGAGCACTTAACCCACTTGCAAACTTCCTACTTTCGCCATAAACTACTCAATCTCGACAATTTCAATTTACTCCGCTGCCCTGGTGAATTATTGAAAAATTGAAAATGTGTCACCGAAATAAGTGCCGTGTTTGGACACATTACTATAAATCCCCGACGGACTTCGTTACCTTCGTTTGGCTGCCCCCGAAAATGATTTACTTTACAAAGAGAATATCGTTGGCTTAATTGCTTTTTAATTACCACACAACGCACAGATTCGTGCGTATATAAATACATATATAAACATATATATTGTGCACATATCGGACCGAAAGTAGCACAGACTCTGTAGAAGTAAACAAAAAAGTTGTATTTCATTAGCCTCGCGCTGTTTTTGTTGTCTGTCTCGGTTGCCTTTAATTTGTTGTTGTAATTGTTGCTCGTTCCTTTCAGGCCACCTTTTCCCAATATGTGTTCTTCTTACCAATTGAGGGGTAAAGAGAGGGCTATCTGGTGCGTTTGGCAAGGAATGTCGGAACATTTAGCCAGTTGTGGGTGTGTTGTTTTCTTTTTGTGTGTTTTTTTTTTTTTTTTTCTGGTACTTTTCTGGTGCCCGGGCGATCGTGTAAACGCAAAAATATGCGCAAAGCTATAAAAACCTAACAATGAGCAAACAAATGGAATATATGCATGAAAATTAGCCGTGTAGGCAGTGATAAAATGTTGTTTTCCCCTCGCAAACTTGTTTAATAATTAAAAATCAGCACACACACACAAACCAAAGGCACATCAAAGCATATAAAATTAGCATTAGGCAACAAAAACAACTTAACTTGATATTAGAAATTTGCATGGTCTTCTCATATTTCTCATATTTCCAAACTCAAATGTTTAATATTTTAATTAACAGTGTCATATCTAAAATCCTTGTTATTTGTATAGTGCAACTCATTTGTTTATACATTCCAAAAAGCTGCTCATAAATCTGCCGCCTAGAAAGCTATAAATTATTCACTAGTCTCTAGATGTAATAGCCTTTAAATAGGCGTTTACTATTTATGTGTGTACGTTTTGTATTTCAATATGGGCCGAATACTAAAATTCTGCCATTAAACTACTTTGTTGGCCAAGCCAAATTGCTGAAAACAAAATAAAAAGCGCGAAAAATAAAAAAGTCTATAACTATCGAAATAAAACTGCGACTTGGACTTTCAACAAGCTTCACCTTATTTACCTTATTAAAAGTTCCGATTTTTCCGAAATAACAATAAATTAATTATTTAAATGCAACTCTTACAAGGGATAAATTTTGAATTTATCAGGCTACAGGTTAAAGGCTGCAGAATTACAATTATTTCGAATAGCTTTGCATGGCATTTCATAAAAAATCGCATCGCACGTGTGTTTTACGCCATTCCATTGCCTGTTCAATTTGCAAAAGACAGCTGACTTTAATTGGCTGTTATATGGCCAGTGCAACGGGGCGGATGGGTGATGTTTTCAATGCGCAGCAGGACGCACGTGCCTTTGGCCCTATTATATCCCCCCCCTCCCTTTGGTCTCTGCCCTTTCCTTTTCCAGCTTTTCCTGCTGCTGCTGCTGGTGCTCCTGGCGTGCAGTTGTCAGTCAATACGTCACATTCGGAGCAGTTGGTAGTTAGTAGTTAGTAGTTCCTAATACCAGTGGCAATAGCAGTGTCCATCCATCGGTGCGAGTATGCTATCCCATTTTCCCCCGTCTTTTTTTGTTCATGTTTTGCCGTACCTCAGTCAGTCAGTCCGTCAGTCAGTCAGTCAGTCAGTCCGTCAGTTCTCCGTCTGTTTGTGCAACCGCGTTGCGGTGATTGTTAGCGCTATATTTATTCAGACGGCGTTGATTATTTTTCTAATTTATCCGCACATATTTGCATTTGTGCAAGGAATGAAATGACAGCCCAGCAACAATGACAGAAACAACAGAAAATAGACTGCGATTTGGATTGCGATTGCGATTGCGATTGCGAAACAGTGCAATTAATCAAGAAGACAAACGGTGCCAAAAATCGGGAATGTGTGTGCTAGAGAAGTCACCTGCCAATCACAACTCAAATTAACTGCAACTCGACACCTTTCGGTGGTTTCTTTGGGGGATACCTAGTGCAGGTGTCTGTATTTAATTAAGGCTTTCTTTATGCTCTCTAAAATACTTCAACTATCCATACATCTATTGAGCTTTTACTATGTTCTATATTCTATATGATATAATGAATATTTGAGGAATCACAATTAAGCAATGTGCTCACCCGATTTCCTATATATGCATATGCACAGTTGTTGAAATAATATAATATATAGAATTGGATGCCATTTTGCATCAAGTTTACTACTGCAGTTGGTATTTATAAATGATTTTCGCCGCTCATTCATTTCTGGGTAATAAACTGCTGCAATTGTGGGCAATTGTTTAACTACAAAAAGCCAGAAGCCAGAAATTCACACACCTGCAGATTTCGAGGTTGAAGTACAGTGGCAGGCAAGGAAGTAGGTCCAGGTCCAAATATTGACTTGAATATGTATTTCAAATAAATAATTTGAGTATTGGATAGTTGGAGTTAGGAATCTTTATTTTGGGTAACTTTCTTTAATTAATTTATTTTGTGTATTCCCAGTTTGATTGCTATTGCCAACATCTTGAAATTTAAGAATTTAAGAACTAGAATTGTGGCCATGGAATCGTATCACATGTCCACCTCTGTGCATCATTGATGTTGGTGTTGTTGGTGATGAAAGCAAGGCTACAGGGGATTTGATTGGATGGGTTGGCTGGGGGATTCGGGGGGCAGGGGAACCCAATCTTATTTGTTATTAATATAACAACCAGCATGAATATAAATGGCAACGCTAATGCCTCACCATTTCTTGTTTCGCAGGCCCCGAGTGACCATCCCGAGGAAGTCGTGATCGCAATCCGCAGACGCTTTAAGCCAGAGCAGGAGCAGGTTCTCCAGTTGCTGGAGCAGAAGCTGGCGCATCCTACCCAGCTGGTGGGCATCGAGAGGAATCGGCAGCGGAGGATCGTCGCAATTGGGCGGGAGTCGTCGGAGGATTGGGCAAGATGTCTTCGCCGGCGGCGCAGAGCAACAGCAGCAACCAATCCCAGTCGCAGTCGCAATCTCAGTCTCAATCCGGAGCAGTCCAGCAGCAGCAGCAGCAGAATCAAAAGGCCAACTCCAACAACACACACGACGCCAAGAATGCCACCGGGAATGCGACGGGGACGGCGGCCGGGGCGGGCGGATCTGGAGCCGGAGGAGCTGCCGGGGCAGGGGCTGGAGCCGGAGCCGGAGCCAGCACACAGGCCACCTCGTCGTCGAGCGGCCCACAGAGCCCCACCAAGCGGAGCACAATATCGACCAAGGAGCGTGTGATCGACAGCGTGCCGTTCCCGCCGAGCCGCAAACTCACCTGCGCGGATGTGTTCGACGCGCGGACCGGGAAGCCGCACCACGACGTCCTCAAGCAGCACTTCATCCTGGAGGGGCGGATCGAGGAGAGCGCCGCCCTGCGCATCATCCAGGACGGGGCCGCCCTGCTGCGCACGGAGAAGACCATGATCGACATAGAGGCCCCGGTCACAGTCTGCGGCGACATCCACGGCCAATTCTACGACCTGATGAAGCTCTTCGAGATCGGCGGCTCGCCGGCCACAACCAAATACCTGTTCTTGGGCGACTACGTGGATCGGGGATACTTCAGCATCGAGTGCGTGCTGTACCTGTGGTCGCTGAAGATCAGCTATCCGCAGACGCTGTTCCTGCTGCGGGGCAACCACGAGTGTCGCCACCTCACGGAGTACTTCACCTTCAAGCAGGAGTGCAAGATCAAGTACTCGGAGCGCGTGTACGACGCGTGCATGGACGCGTTCGACTGCCTGCCCTTGGCAGCGTTGATGAACCAGCAGTTCCTCTGCGTGCACGGCGGCCTCTCGCCCGAGATCCACGAGCTGGAGGACATCAGGCGGCTGGATCGCTTCAAGGAGCCGCCCGCCTTCGGACCCATGTGCGACCTGCTGTGGTCCGACCCGCTGGAGGACTTCGGCAACGAGAAGAACTCGGACTTCTACACGCACAACTCGGTGCGCGGCTGCTCGTACTTCTACAGCTACGCCGCCTGCTGCGACTTCCTGCAGAACAACAACCTGCTGTCGATCATACGGGCGCACGAGGCGCAGGACGCCGGCTACCGCATGTACCGCAAGAGCCAGACCACCGGCTTCCCCTCGCTGATCACCATCTTCTCGGCGCCCAACTATCTCGACGTGTACAACAACAAGGCGGCGGTGCTGAAGTACGAGAACAACGTGATGAACATCCGGCAGTTCAACTGCTCGCCGCACCCCTACTGGCTGCCCAACTTCATGGACGTGTTCACCTGGTCGCTGCCGTTCGTCGGCGAGAAGGTCACCGAGATGCTGGTGAACGTGCTGAACATCTGCTCCGACGACGAGCTCATGACCGAGGAGAGCGAGGAGCCGCTGTCGGACGACGAGGCGGCGCTGCGCAAGGAGGTCATCCGCAACAAGATCCGCGCCATCGGCAAGATGGCCCGCGTCTTCTCCGTGTTGCGCGAGGAGTCCGAGTCGGTGCTCCAGCTAAAGGGCCTGACGCCGACGGGCGCCCTGCCCCTCGGCGCCCTCTCCGGCGGCAAGCAGTCGCTGAAAAACGCGATGCAGGGCTTCTCGCCCAACCACAAGATCACCTCGTTCGCGGAGGCCAAGGGCCTGGATGCGGTCAACGAGCGGATGCCGCCCCGGAGGGATGCCACACCGTCGCCGGCGGAGGAGGGCCAAAAAACACTGTCAGCGGCGGCAGCAGCAGCGGCCAATGCAAATGCGAATTCAATCACTGGATAATTCTATGGATTGGAGGTAGAGGATTAGGGATTAAGGAGGAGCAGGCAGTTAACGGTGGGAGGAGGGGGCTGACGAGGAACAGGAGAAAGGGAGAAAGGGAGGAGGAGGCAGACGGGAGACACCAAACAGTTCAGAACAGTCTAGAAAAAAAGTCTCAAGCTCGGCTCAAAAGTATTGAAAGTGGGTCAACAAACAAACAAACAAACTTAATAAACATACAAAACATTAACAAAAACAAAAAACATCAGAACATACCGATTATAGGCTGATTCTGCTGACAAGTAATTTTTTGGAGTTCTAGCAATAGAAGTGGGAATAGAGTCAGGCTATATTTGGGACATTGTGTGTTTGAGAGTTTAAAGTTTGATGTAAACTAAATTAAAATTTTACGAAATTTGCTTACAAGATAATAAACAAAACTATAACCTGGCTTGGCTACGCGTTTGAATGGATAGTGAAAAGAATAGAGAAGAGACACAACAACAACAGCAAAAACAACAACAGCAAAAACAACAACAACAAAAACAACAACAAAAGCAGCATCAGAAAAAGAAACAAGAAGAGAAAAGCATAGCAGCGTGTACTTATTGGTATTAAACAAACTAGGAAACACCCAGCAATGGAAGCTAGTTATAAAGTTGAATGAATATAGAATTATATATATATATACAAACATATATATATAACATATATATCAAAATTTTGTGCAACGTTATATCAAAAGAGCAAATGTAAATGCTAAGCAACAGAGATTAAACGCGAGCGCTTTTTTTGGTAAGCAGTGCGCCGCAGCAAGCAGAGCGCGGGCAAGCAGTAGCAGACAGCAGTTGCAGTTGCGCGCATTCCCCCAAAAAAAAAACAAAAAAAAACCAACAAAAATAAAACAATAAAACTCGAAATTAATTAATAACACTAAATGGAATATGAAAGCAAAAAAGCAAAATGCAGAAAGCAAATTAGGTAATTACAAATTATTTGCTAACAAATTGTAAAACGAATCGAAAACGGAACTCTCATCTCTGTAAAGTCAAACCAAACGAAAGCTAAACAAATTGTGAACTAAATCTAGCATCTAAACTAAAAAAAACTATAGCTAAAGGAAATTCTACTACTTTCGTTGTGTGGCGTCTACGGCGACTTCTATACAAAAAAAAAAACAAGAAAAACCAAACAAAAAAAACTAGAGCGAAAGCAAGAACAAGAACAAGAAGAGAAAAACAACAACAACTTCCTACAACAACAGCAGCAACAATATTTTACTACAATATTTTAATACAAGAACAAGAAACGACTGAATCTCTATCTCTCTATTTCTATCTATCTAACTATCGAACTATCCGACTCTCTCACACATGCAACACACTAAATCGCATAAACAAACAGAAAACAGTTACACTCAACAACAACAACAACAACAAGCGGGTAGATCGATCAACTCAAAGTTGATCGGCCGCCGTGTATCGTTTATATCGTTTATATCGATAATCGTTTATCGTCGCCATTTTCGCCTCACACTCTCTCATCTGGTGATTGTGTATGTGGTCTTTATATACGTGCCATCTTTGTCGTAGTCATTAGCTGAATATATAATTAATATATTTGCATGCTGCTGCAGCGATGCAGGTGCATATGCCGTGCCACGCCCCACCTCCTTCCACCACCTTCCTCCGACCGAGACACAACCAAGCCGAATCTCGATAGAAAGAAGTCTGTTCCGGATTTTCCCCCAATTTTCCTTGGCATTTGCGCCTGCGTCGTCGAGACGTGTGCGAATCCTTTTATACTTAAATCGAATTTTAGTTACTTGTTATAAAGAATCGATAAAGAATTGCGGAGAATAGAAAACGGTAAAATTAAATAAGGAAATCAGAGAAGGGAGACAAAAAGAGGTGATGGTGAAGAAGAAGAGAAGGAGGAGGCCTAACTGAAAATGTAATAAAGGTGTGCAATGGGAATTTTGTTACTTCTTAATTTCTTTTTAATTATTTGATGTTATATTTTTTATAATTTGTATTTATTGTAAACTATTTATATACAACTACACAAACACAATCAGCAAAACACCCATAATATAAATACATAAATATATATTTATAAACTAAATTGTTGTTTCTACTTCAGTATGCTTATGTTTTTACATTTCTATATATATAAATATATATATATTGTATATTTATATTGTTTACTACACCTTTTTCTATAAGCATTAAGTAATTTAATTAAATGAATTTAATAAAAACAAACAAAACAAGAGAAAAAAAACACGCAGCATACCACAAACAAAGGTATGCAGAAGTTTTCTTAAACAAAAATAATTATATTCTACAATCAGACGTAAGGGAAAAATCATTAACAACAAAAACAAAAACCAAAACAAAAACCGAACTATGTGAATTAACTATTAAGTTTAAATTATACAACAACAAAATGATAACATTAAACCAAATAACGTTTACAACCTTTAACAAAACTATGTTGCAAAAAAAACAAAAAACAAAAAACAAAAACAAACAACACAATTGTGCAAAATGCAAAACAAAAAAAATCTTTTCAAATTCGACGACAAAGACGAAAGAGTAACAAACAAACGCAGTTTAAAGTTTAAAGGAAATGTAATACAAAATGCAAACTTATAGCAATTTGAAGTACTTTATAAACAAATATACATACATATGCCTAAGAGAACGTATATATATACACATATATATACACATTTGAAATAGTTAAGGTTCGAAGCTGAGACAAAAGAGACAGAGATAATAGAGCGAATGCGAAGCGGAAACCGAGGGAAAACCGAGCAGAGCAAAGCAGAGCAAAGCAAAGCAAAGCAAAATCACAAATGCAACCAACAGCAATCAGAAAAGTTGATGACAAATTTTTGAATTTGAATTATGTTGATAGGCGCCCCACCACCACTCACACAAGCAATACCGTTTTTAGCAAGCAGTGCTTTAGCAGCAGCAGCGGTAGACGCAGCAAGCAGTAGGAACAGTGGGCCTGATCGCGTGTTCATGCCTTTCAAACATCTTCGTCATCAAGCAGTTAATAGTTACAGATGATTTACATTTATATATATTTACATATATATATATATATATACATATACAATATAAACCGATTTAAAGTTAAGCGTTTCGCACACACACACCAACACCCACACCCACAGCCACAAACATACACATACAAGAATTTACAAAACGTTTATGCATTTCGATTCGATGAAAAACAAAAAGCGACCCAAGAATACGAATAATACGAAAACATATATAAACAACAATTACAACCAAAAAAGAATTACTGCAACCAAGCTCTAACTATTGTTTTAAAAGGCTAGGGAGAAGTTTTAACAAATTACCGCAAAACCCAGTATATAGCAAATAACAGAATACTTTTCTCCTCCAACGTTCCCAGAATACAAACCAAAAAAAAATATATATATTAGCGCGCTCTTCTAAATAATATAATAAGTAATAACAAAAAAAAACCGAAAGGAAATTTAATGAATATACACATATATGAAATGGAAAGGAAAACCAAAAACAAATTATAACATATTACGACTAAGCGAATAATATATGGGGAAAAAAACAAATACAAATACTTTTATACTATATACACGAAGCCTAAGAACTAAACAAAAGCAAAATAAAATTATGATTACCGCTTTCCCTCTCCACACACTTCATTCTCCGTTCTCCTTTCGTCCTGCTCTTCGCTCTCTCAAAAAAAGAAAACAAATTAAAAAAAAGCTTTTTAACTTCGACCCTAACCCCTTCGCTCTCTCTCTCTCTCTCTCCCTCAGTCTCTATGTCTCTATCTCTGTCTTTTAAATGACCTAGGAACCCGAAAAACCACAATTTTTAACGGTACATTTTCTACTACACCAAAAATATGAATATAACAAAAATACCAGAGAAGAGAATAAAGTAAAAACAAAATTACCAATTACCAATTACAGCAAACGACAAAAATTTCCTTTTAATGAAAATATTGAAAACAAAAAATCTCTACATATATATTTAGATATATACTAATTAAATTCTACTCTAGGTTCGAAAATCGAGACAAACGCATTAAACATTTTCGATTTTTGATTTCATTTCAAAGACTTTACTTTTCGTTCGATTAGCTTTTGAACTACTGTGTGCAATCAAATACTTAACTCGACTTAAGTAAGTAATTATTTTGTTAGCCAATTGTTTTTGCTTACAATTTCCGTTTCGTTTTTGTTGTTTTTGATTAATATTTATATATGGATACACTATTTGAATTTTTTGGAACTAAATTAAGACCATGGAATTAGGAAGACTTTCTGGCTTTTCGTTTCCACTCATCTCCATTGCAAGTGAAAACCTTTTCATCATATGTATGTATGTAATTATGTATGTATGTGTACGTTACCTTAATTTTTTTGATACATGTATTTTTCAACATCTACTTCCTGCCCTCGAATGCTTTAAAACTTTACACGAAAAAGAAAAAAACAAACAAACAATTTAATATATATTATAAACAAGAAACAAAAAAATGACAAAGCAAAACAAACAAGAAAAAAAAAACAAGAAAACCAAATAAAGAAAAAACCCAAAAAAGAATTCAAACTTTACCTTTTGGATAAATCAATTTAAATGCATATTTTATATATATTTAAACATTTATTTATATATAAAATGTATGTTAAATATAAGNAAAATATAAGTTGGAAAAACTTTGTCAAAGCAAAAAGTTTATATACTTATATTAAAAACAAACAAAAAAAAACAAAATGAAAACCGAAAAGTAAATAATATTAATAATGCAACATAACAAATTAACAAACAAGAAAACATCACATCTAGATAAATCTCTTAAAAATTTTCAATTTTATTATTAACAAAAACCAAAAGAAAAACCAAAGTTAATAAATAAACAAATTTAACAGTGAAAGCATTATTATATACATATACATATACTATATGTATGTATATATACATATGAAATTTATAAAGGTATTGCATGTAAGGCAGCTGGCTGGCAAAAATTACATAATAATTGCGCCGTTGTGACTAAAATTGTACGCAATCCATGGAATAACAAATTAATTTACAAAAATTTATGGAGTAGAAAATGGGATGATGAAGATGATGAAAATGACGACGGTGAAGAAGGAAACAACAAATGCAGACAACAAGTTTTAACATTAAGTGAATGCAAACGCAAAATGAATGAAGAAACCGAACAAAACAAAATGATTATCAATGTTATTAACATAATTAATATTAACAAAACGGAAAAACAAGCAAAAAAAAAACAACAAAAAACAATACAAAAACATTAAAAAAATATACAAGTACCTATCCTGAGAATAAAATGCGCGCACATTTATTATTTCCTCTAAAAGTTCGTTTGAGTCCATTGTCCCCTTGGGAATTTCCAAAGCATTTCAGCATTCAAATTTAAGGTGCCATGGAAGTGCCGATGGTTGGTGGTGGGACATCGCCCATAGCGATAGATCGCAAAAAGAATTTCCAGGGAAAGCACCGATATTGGGACTGGTGCAGTACATATGCATATGTATACTGCTTATTAGGCATTCTTCGTGATGATAGCTCTATTTCGATGACCAAAAGCCATTACTAAAACACCAAGAAATCGAAAAACTAAGCTTTATTTTTAATGAATTCTTGTTTCATAATTCGTTGCCATCTCGTAAGACTTCTTAGCAAAGTCATTGCTTCTGTGTTGAGGCAGATATTTTAAGATATTTATATGCGAATAAAAGTACTCCTTATTTGCATTTTGGCTCCACCTATCTCTATTTAAACCTGTTCGCCAGTTAATGGCTTTTTTAACGGTCACACTACGCAGCTTCATTGGAATGAACCAGCAGAAGTGAACCAGTTGAGCGTAATAAAAAAAAAAATTTCATTGCTTATCGATGCAATTTGATTCCGTAATTTTACGACTCATAAAATCATAAGTTTTGGAAAAAAATCATAGTTCTTTCTCTTCAACTTAATTGAAATGAACTCCTCCACTCTAGTTCCGCCAGCAGTTCCAGTGATTCCGATAACACTCCGATTGTGCGACTCCGATTGCGATAGCCGTGTGCCCAATGGAAGGGAGGTGAAAATTCCACTGAGTAGGAGCGAAAAAAAAGCGCAGCGCAGGAGAGAAATTACGACGTCTGCAGGTGCAGCATCGAATCGAAATTAGACCGCAAACTGTGTGAATATGCTGGATGTTAAGTAAAGGAAGCGTAAGTTGCGAATCGGGAGCTATAGCGGTCATAGCACTGCATCAAAATTAAACTTAAATCGGAGCTGGAAGGCGATAAAGCGGCTCAGCCAGCAGCAAAAACAAGAACAACAACAGTACTTTGCTAAAAGGAAAGTGTGCGACTGTGTGAGTGCGTGTGCGTGTTAGTGGAAGCTCAGAGAGCGAGCAATCGAAAGAGAGAGAGAGAGAGAGAGCGCGCGAGCAAGGGAGAGAGGGAGTCCGATTGAGATTTCCCGATTATCCCAGAAAAACCCGGAAAATTAGCCATGTCTTCGAGCAGCCAGCCAACCAGGACAACAGAAGCCACCGCCATAGATGCCAACAGCTCCTCCAACACCAACACGAACACCCATAGCTCCACTGTCACCACTACCACCAATAGCACCTCCTCCAACAACAACAACAACAACAATGGCACCACCTCGCAGAACCAGAATCAAAATCAGACCCAGCAGAACTCCAGCAATAGTCCCACAATTGCGGACAAGCCCCATGGCGGCCACACGGCCGTAAACACCAAGGAGCGCGTGGTGGACTCCGTGCCCTTCCCGCCCAGCCACAAGTTGACCCTGGCCGAGGTGTTCGATCCGCGCACCGGAAAGCCAAACCACGAGCTGCTCAAGCAGCACTTCATCCTGGAGGGACGGATCGAGGAGGCGCCCGCCCTGAAGATCATCCAAGACGGGGCCGCCCTGCTGCGACAGGAGAAGACGATGATCGACATAGAGGCCCCGGTCACAGTCTGCGGCGACATCCACGGGCAGTTCTATGACCTGATGAAACTGTTCGAAGTGGGCGGGTCGCCGGCCAGCACCAAATACCTATTCCTGGGCGACTACGTGGATCGGGGATACTTCAGCATCGAGTGCGTGCTGTACCTGTGGTCGCTGAAGATCAGCTACCCGCAGACGCTGTTCCTGCTGCGGGGCAACCACGAGTGTCGGCACCTCACGGAGTACTTCACCTTCAAGCAGGAGTGCAAGATCAAGTACTCGGAGCGCGTGTACGACGCGTGCATGGACGCGTTCGACTGCCTGCCCTTGGCAGCGTTGATGAACCAGCAGTTCCTCTGCGTGCACGGCGGCCTCTCGCCCGAGATCCACGAGCTGGAGGACATCAGGCGGCTGGATCGCTTCAAGGAGCCGCCCGCCTTCGGACCCATGTGCGACCTGCTGTGGTCCGACCCGCTGGAGGACTTCGGCAACGAGAAGAACTCGGACTTCTACACGCACAACTCGGTGCGCGGCTGCTCGTACTTCTACAGCTACGCCGCCTGCTGCGACTTCCTGCAGAACAACAACCTGCTGTCGATCATACGGGCGCACGAGGCGCAGGACGCCGGCTACCGCATGTACCGCAAGAGCCAGACCACCGGCTTCCCCTCGCTGATCACCATCTTCTCGGCGCCCAACTATCTCGACGTGTACAACAACAAGGCGGCGGTGCTGAAGTACGAGAACAACGTGATGAACATCCGGCAGTTCAACTGCTCGCCGCACCCCTACTGGCTGCCCAACTTCATGGACGTGTTCACCTGGTCGCTGCCGTTCGTCGGCGAGAAGGTCACCGAGATGCTGGTGAACGTGCTGAACATCTGCTCCGACGACGAGCTCATGACCGAGGAGAGCGAGGAGCCGCTGTCGGACGACGAGGCGGCGCTGCGCAAGGAGGTCATCCGCAACAAGATCCGCGCCATCGGCAAGATGGCCCGCGTCTTCTCCGTGTTGCGCGAGGAGTCCGAGTCGGTGCTCCAGCTAAAGGGCCTGACGCCGACGGGCGCCCTGCCCCTCGGCGCCCTCTCCGGCGGCAAGCAGTCGCTGAAAAACGCGATGCAGGGCTTCTCGCCCAACCACAAGATCACCTCGTTCGCGGAGGCCAAGGGCCTGGATGCGGTCAACGAGCGGATGCCCCCCCGGAGGGATCAGCCGCCCACGCCCATCGAGGATCACAGCCAGTCGCAGCAGCAAGGTGGCAATAATGGAGCTGGGCATGGGTAAGCGGAGCTCTTCCCTAATGCAGCGCGGCGAGGCGAGAATGCCTGGCGTGTGGCGCGGATTGGATTGGAGTGGATCGGCGTGACCTGGAGCATCAGGTGGCAATGGAGGCAACACAAAGAACACCAACACCAACCAAGGGGAGCCTAATTAAGCTAAATGTGGCAGAGCAACAACTTAAACCAATACTAAACCCAATTCTAATTTCTAAGTCCAAGGCATGTTAACACATTTAATGCTGCTCCATCCCATGGAATCGCAAAGGCAGTTACTAGTAACCAGTAACCAGGATTCCGCATTCAGATCCCGATCCCGATCCCAATCCCGATCCAAGCACTAGCTGAAATTTGTTTTTACGTGGGCGCGCGCACATTGGATATTAGAATTATGTGTTACTTTGGCGCGCCGGCCCCATAAATGAGAAATTTCCTCCTCTCGAGAGCAGAACCTATACTAAACAGAACAGAAAAAGAAAATCCAGAACATCCAGAACATCCTTAACCCGTAACCCTTAACCTAGACTTAAGTTGTAATGTAAAAAGCGCAGAGAAAATGGGCAATCTTAAATGGAAATTATAAACAAAATGAAAAATCCCAAACAAAAAAAACAAAACAAAAGAAAACAAAGCAAAAAAATAATTAAAAACCTTAAGAAAAACCATATTAACCCTAAAATTCTAGAAGCAAGTGTGGGGCGAAAAAAGATGCAGCGCTAAACTGTTTGAAAAACATTTAGCAGCGCCAAAAAGAAGCGTACATATATACATATAATTATATAGATTATATATCAAAGCATAGAGGGCAGTCAGATCTAAATGTGTAATGCGAATCGAAATCGGAGCGGAGTCTTGAATTGTAATCTTGCTAAAGCTAAAACTATAAACCATTTCGAAACGATTTGCAACATGTGCCGCAATAGTCCGTAAATGTTCCTTATACGAAATAATCATTGAAAGTGAAACTGTAATGTAAAATATAATATGTTAAGCATACCCAATGATGGAAGCCACTACTGTGCTATGGTGTGACTAATGGGCTGAGTCAAGGCTGTAATCCTAGCGGTACTACGATTAACCTTCGAATGCAAATACATTGCGACTCGCTCTCATGTGCACTCACATGCAGTTATGCAGTTCTTATTTTATTTGACTTTTTTTTTATTAAATAATATAAATATATATGTATAATTGTTGCATAATCCAATCCAACTTTGGACGTAATATGTTACATACGACTGTGTGTTTGTCAACCGATTGCGTTCTATCATTTGCATTTGCATTTGCATTTGCATTTGCATTTGCTGGCCGACGAGCGTGAAAAGAACACCCGAGATCCGAACAAAATTCATCCCACTGTTGGTCTTCTAGTTGATTAATTAATTATGATTAATTAAATACGAATTACCTTGAATGCATTTCGAAACAACAAAGCGAGCGAAGAAGTTTACCATTTAAATAGCAAATCAAATATTTACCTAATAAATTACCATGTATACATAATAACGTTTAATATATATTCCTGCGTGTAAATTGAACTAAACAATTAATTAACCGATTTCCGTTGTGCGAGGAAATACTCCCGATACACTCCCGAGAATATTTTCCATTTTCATTTGAAGCGCTTAAAGGCGACTAATGCTAAACCAGAAACAAGAAACAAGAAATTATGTAAGTAAGTAAGTTTAAGGCGAGAAAACTGGAAACGTTTCAGATCAATTTCAATGATGGCAATCAATTTCTCAATTCACCTAACCTTTATCCTACCTTACCTTCGCCTGAATGAATGTGAATGATGAATTAGCAGAGGTTCGAGTTCTCAAAATATCACTATCGAATCAAAATATATATTCACACATATGCCTGCAATAAATGCCTTCATCTCCAGGACACTTTTCCCCATAACTCTCGGTCTACATATAAATATATATATAGTATACAAATTATATTAACAACAAATGCTGTACTTTGCTTCGACTCTGCATTGGAACTTAAGCCCCACATACATATATTTATACAGATATATATACACCATATATACAAGAGTTGACATTGGTAACAACAACCATTAGTTCTTAGTGATCGATCTTTGCACGTATCGTTAAATACAAAGTTTATTTAATTCGTAGCTAAACGACAAACAAATCAAGAATGGAGAAACTTAGCTTTTTTAAACGGATAACATTATATGAGATGATTATGATGATGATTAAGATGAATTTGAAGATGAAGATGAAGATGGGGAGAACAATTTACTTAACTAATTGAGAAATACATATAGCCTTTTTTTGTAATCAGCAAACCCACACAACAGCAACAAACAGCTATATATACTATTAATATTCCATAAGACGCAAGGAGAAACAAAGGTTTATGTTTCAATGTTTCCGTTTCCGTCTCTATCGTTGACAACTTGTTAAATCTGAAAACAAAAATGTTAAAACTGAACAGAAAACGCATATTTAGTTAGTAATACTGAGTGAAAACTGAGAACCATCTCCAAATGAATACAATACAAACAATACAATACAATACAATAGTCAAGAGAACACCAAACCAAAACCAACCCAAAACCAACCCAAAACCAAAACCAAAGCAAAGAACTAAGTAAAATATCTACCAGAAGCCATGGGAAAGTATTACATAGATGGACGATCTGTAGGATCTGGATCTGCAGGATCCGAATTGCTTTTGGCTCCCTCACGGAATGTATGAAAGTGTCGAAGTGTTTAGTCAAAATCCAAAGGTTAATAGACCGCACGAGGGAGCGTAGGATGTAGATTTTGATAATAAATCAACCGAAATTATATTCCACATTTAAACATTAACCTTAACAATAATTCCTAGAGAAAGCAGAATCAAAAATATATGCAGGAACGAGAGACGGCAGCATGGTACATACTTATATAAGACATTTCGCCTCTTAAAGCAATTATAAAGATAACAAATGAGTAACGTTTATTATATTATTAAATTATACATACATATACATACTATATAAACGGAATAAAATAAATCAGCAGCAAACTTTCCATTTTATGGCGGTGGTTTTTACATTTAATTCGAAATTTGAACCCCAATCTTAAACTTACAATAAGTGCCTAACATTGATTGGTTGCTCCTGGCTCTAATATATGCCATACATAAAATTTCCCTTTTTTTGAATTTCCCGCTCGGTGCTGGAAAATGTGGCCCAGCATTGGTATGTCATCGATAGTTCATCGATGTCATCGATAGATACGTTACTTTATAAAAATATATATAATACGTTGACGTTTCGAATTTCCCGCTCAGTGCTGGAAAGTGTGGCGTTGGTATTTTTCACAGCTTAGCGTCATGCGATATGTTATCGATAGTGCAAGCCGCTCCCATCGCTATCCGCCTACTGTTTACGTATGCATGTGTGTGAGTGTGTGTAAGTCTATTTGCGTGTTTTTGTGCCGCCGAAAAAAATCGAAATTAGAAGTGTTCAAACAATTTGGCAATAATAAATTATTAGTGTACACTCGGAGTAACCCAAGGAGTTCATCCCAGCGCGCGGCGAGCAGTCGAAAAACGGTAGGAGAGAGCTGCACAGAGCGCAGAGCCCAGAGAGAGAGCTCCCGCCCGCGTGCTTGTGTGTGAATGGAGCGGAGCGGCTGGAAAGTGTGTGATTAAGTGTGTGCAGTTTTGCCATCAAAATCATTCAGGAGTAGTATTAAAAGAACGATTGAAACGATCACACAGCTCATCCCGCCCGTTGTGTTCTCTCTTTACGATTGTGTATTTTTTTCCGGCCTAAAAGGAGACGCGCCAACACCCACAGTGCAGCGGCAGAGCAGCGGCAGCGGCAGTAACAGCAGCAGAGATAAGCAGCGCTGGAACACAGTTTCTCCATTTTCCAGTTGGATTCCCTAGAATATGGACAGCAAGGGGCGCAATGTCATCGTCTGTGATAACGGCACAGGGGTAAGGATAAGGGACATGGGATATGTGATATGTGATATGGGTAACATACCCCAGTCGGCCATCGGACCAACCACCGCATCCCCCCATCCCCCGCATTTCCACCCACTGGTGGGATGGTGACACACATTCTCGGGCAGAGGGCCGCTTTCTTCCACTGCTTGACTCCCGCAGAGACGACGACGTCAACGCCCGCAAGCAGTGGTTGGTGTTCTAATTTTTGTTGTTGGTGTAGCCAGTGTAATTATGTGGCTTGATTTACTTGCAGTAGTGCAACGACTCTTCTTCTTCTTCGTCCAATGCTTTAGTCATTCTTACAAACGATCGAATCGAGCATTACTCACTGATTCACCGGATTCGGCAGTTAACGCACACTCATTCGTATTCGCCCAGCCCACACACACAAACAACATAAAAATCCAAACCAAAAGAGCGCCAACCACCAACAACAACAAAAGCAGCAACAGTAAGAGGCGGCTGGCTATTTCCAAGTTCCATTGCCATTCCAAGCTCTTATCGCAAAGCTGAAAAATTTGTTTTGTGATTACGCCTCGATTTCGATAAGAGTTCGATAAACCAAAGAACGAAAACCGTTTCCTTGTCACACAGCAAGAAATCAGTAGGCACTTGCAGAATAACTTGGGCAAAGCAAAGACTTTGTAAAATGAATTCCTGGGAAGATTTGATCAAATCTCTAATTTGGATTTCAATCTCAGCCTCTAATCTGGCTTTAAAATATAATTGAAGTGATTTTCTATGTATTGATAATCGGTTATAAGATGCATATTTTGTACGCTGTTTTTTTTTGTATATTGCTAGAAAATCCTAGAAAATCAGGTCAGACGTGATAAATTTATTGAAATAAATACAATTTGTTCTATTATGTGCGAAGTTATATTACAACGTTTTTTCTTCCCCATTTCAGTTCGTCAAGTGCGGATATGCCGGCAGCAATTTTCCCGCCCACATTTTCCCCTCGATGGTGGGGCGACCGATCATTCGGGCAGTCAACAAAATCGGCGACATCGAAGTGAAGGTATGAACCATCGTACTCACCGATTCTGGGAGCACAATTAATTAATCAACTACTCCACATGAGAGGGAAACAGAAATACCAACACACCATACACCACACACCACACACACTCCACTCTACTTGATTCGCTTCGAAGAGTGCACAGAGCATATTTTATTTTCATACACATACTCGAATGGTTATCATTTCTTCGGTGTAACTTATCCATGACTAGTTGAACGGCAAGAGCAACATTTACCGCATAGATCACCAATCCCACCACCATTCGATCTATTTTCTATTCTGTCTATTAGTGTGGCATATCTATACGTACTACTATCATTATGATTTGTTCCTAGATCACCCCCCAACCCTCCATTATCAACATTCTCATTTATCTGCTTCGTTTCATTTTCCGACTTGATTTTTAACGATTCCTCCATCACCGGAACACCGGAATTACTCACTCACGACATTGCATTTATGCTTGAGTTGCATCTACAGGTGGCTGTCATGGGTCTCTAAAAAATACATATATATACCAGTATGTTCTGTGGGCCAAGATGTCCTTGTCCTGGGCTTGGATTCATGTCCTGGAGTACAGTACCACGAAGCCATTTAGCTTTTTACCGATTAGCGCATTACCCAACCGATATACTCGTATACTATATCCACACACATCTTTTGCTCCATGCATTTCCACCTATCAATAGAATTACTTAGCAGTTCCTTTAGTTTACGTTCATTTTGACAAGAACAACAACAAATCCAACCAAAAGATATATATTGAATAGCAAGAAACGAGAATATACATATGTATCTACAACCATTTGACCATTTCTGTTCCTATCTTTTCAATATTCTTACACATTTTTCTGTTCTTCTTTTACATATATATTTTGTTGAAAACAAATGTTTTGCAGGATTTACATGTCGATGTAAGTCAAGTTTTTATAGTTTAACCAAAACAATATTAAAAACCAATGCAAATCCAAGCTACCACTTAGAAAATTAATCACCAATCGAACCAAAAACCAAAAACCAAAATCCAAACGAAACCAACTGGCAAAGGTTAAATAATAAAAATGTATATTATGATTCACGATTCCCGATTACCGATTCCCGATTTACACACGAACCAAACCCACGCTTGCAACAACATTTTGAACTTTGATCAATTCTAGTTGGAGCTGCGCACCTAGGATTGCCTTAATAATTAATTGTTCACATTTTTCACTAGTTGTTTGTCTTAAATATTTTCCCGAATACTTGCTGGTCCAATCCAACTTCTTTCCTGTTGCTTCCATAATTCTACAGTTCACACAAACAAACTAAAACTCATTCAAATGTATAAATCGGTTCAATCGGAAAAGCGAAAATGGAAACCGATATCAAATCAAATCAAAAAAAATCAAGTGATACAAAATACTTCAAGAATAAATATATAATTTTTGTTATTCAACTTTCATTCCTTTGTTCTTACCAAAAACGATATTGTTTAGCAGCAACCCTCCTGTGTTTTTGTTTTGTTCATATTTCTAAGGCTACCACTTCAGTTGTTGTTGTTATTGTTAATTGTTTATTTAACATAACGTTGAATGCACGACAAGGTCCTGTTTTTTGCTTGAGCTTATCATTTACCCCTAGTTTTATATACCGCACGTTCAGAGATTTGCCTATGCTTAAGTGTTCGATCTGGACGATCGAGGAACTCTGGAGAAATGGATTAGGGGTGCCACAATTTATATCGAAACTGATTCAAATGCTTAGTTCGAATACTAAAACATTTATCTAAACGTAAATTATTTAACTTTGTAAAAATTATTCAATTTGCAATGAAAACGATATATTTGTTGAAGCCATCCCTAGACGAGGTTCTCCTGAAGTTCCCTCGCCACTTGTTGACTGTTGCCTCCAGTTTGATTGTCTAGCCTAGCTTAGATTACTTTAGTACTTGTACATTTTGATTGCTGTTCTTGTGCCCCTGTGAATGTCCCCCATTAAAAAAAAGAGAGACAACTAACGCCCCACGTCCCAACCCGCCTGAATCCAGCGATCCCCATTCCTAATCCCAAAGACCGCTCCCCTGACCAATACACGGACACTAACGTGTCTGACCAACGAATTTCCAGGATCTGATGGTCGGCGATGAAGCGTCGCAGCTGCGATCCCTGCTGGAGGTGTCGTACCCCATGGAGAACGGCGTCGTCCGCAACTGGGAGGACATGTGCCACGTGTGGGACTACACGTTCGGGCCCAAGAAGATGGACATCGATCCCACAAACACAAAGATCCTGCTGACAGAGCCGCCGATGAATCCCACAAAGAACCGCGAGAAAATGATCGAGGTGAGTCTGGGAAATCTGGGAGGAAAAGCTTTCGGGATTTGTGTGTTTCCCAAGCAATTATTCAAACAAACCTCAATTTAACACTCAATTTAACCCTCAGGTGATGTTCGAGAAGTACGGCTTCGACTCCACGTACATTGCCATCCAGGCTGTGCTGACTCTATACGCCCAGGGTCTCATCTCCGGCGTGGTGGTCGATTCCGGAGATGGTGTGACGCACATCTGTCCCGTCTACGAGGAGTTCGCCCTGCCACATTTGACGCGCCGCCTGGACATTGCTGGTCGCGATATCACCCGTTATTTGATTAAGGTTCGAACGATGCTCCTGCTCCTTGTAACCTTGTAACTGGAGCTCTTAGAACTCCCAAAAAACTGATTTGTGTCACCCTCATCCCTTACAGTTACTTTTACTGCGCGGGTACGCCTTCAACCATTCCGCTGACTTCGAAACAGTGCGCATTATGAAAGAGAAGCTCTGCTACATCGGCTACGACATTGAGATGGAGCAAAGACTGGCTCTGGAGACGACGGTGCTGGTGGAGTCGTACACGCTACCGGACGGACGGGTGATAAAGGTGGGCGGGGAGCGGTTCGAAGCACCGGAGGCCCTTTTCCAGCCGCACTTGATCAACGTGGAGGGTGCCGGTATTGCGGAGCTCGTCTTCAACACGATTCAGGCGGCGGACATCGACATCCGGCCGGAGCTCTACAAGCACATAGTCCTCTCCGGGGGCTCCACCATGTACCCGGGTCTGCCCAGCCGGCTGGAACGGGAGATTAAGCAACTCTACCTGGAGCGGGTGCTGAAGAACGACACGGAAAAGCTGGCGGTAGGCAAACGCACTGACTGGATAAACTTTATTTATAATTTTATGTCTGGGTGATGGTTTTCCTTATCCAATTTCCTATGCTCTATATATGCATTGGGCATACATATGTATCTCCTACTAATTAATGCACTCTTCTTAATTTGAGCCAGATTTTTAAATGGCATACTCTAAATTCATCTTGAAACTACTCGCCGCCGATCTACCCATAAATCCTCGATTACTAATTGCGAAAATATTATAAAAACTAGAAAGGAAGGCTAGCTTCGGTACCCGAAGCTTAGAATACCCTTGCAGACCAGTTGCCTTAAAACTGTTTGATCGTTTGTATGGCAGCTATAGGATATAGTGGTCCGATTTTAATGAAACTTTCAGGATATGTTAAAGTAGTCATTAATGGGGGTTTCTCAAGAAATCGATCAAATATCTTTAAAACTGGCGAATTTATGCCACTTTTTCCCAATCGTTCCTATGGCAGCTATGTTATGTAGTGTTCCCTTTCCGGCCGTCCCGACTTATATACTACCTGCAACAGATTGAAGGGTCGTTGCAAAGTTTTAGTCCGATAGCTTTAAAACTGAGGGACAAGTTAACACAGCATCCGACAGACGGACAGACGGACATGGCCAGATCGACTCGGCTGGTGATGCTGATTAAGAATATATATACTTTATAGGGTCGGAAATGTCTCCTTTACTGCGTTACAAACTTCTGGTCAAAATTATAATACCCTCTGCAAGGGTATAATTAACATAGGCTTTTTTGGATAAATAATAATACCACTAGATGTAGATGTTCTGAAATCGGGAAGGTTTAGCAGGTCAATTTATTCAATTCAATCTTCTTATTTCATAGAAATTCAAAATACGCATCGAGGATCCACCGCGGCGCAAGGACATGGTCTTCATTGGCGGCGCTGTCCTCGCAGAGGTGACAAAGGATCGCGACGGCTTCTGGATGTCCAAGCAGGAGTATCAGGAACAGGGCCTGAAGGTGCTGCAGAAGCTGCAGAAGATCAGCAACTAGAAGGGCCAGCGCTGCGATGGTGAGAGAGAGAGGACAGCTGCTGGTGGGGTGAAATGAGAATTGTAGCAATTCGTTTCGGCTAGTTTGTATAAGTTAAAAATTGTATCTGTGTGTGATTTTTTTTTGAAGTTGAAAGTTGAATTTGAAAGTGTGCCTGCGTGTCTGTGCCAGCGGGATGAAGTATGTTAGGTTGTCCGCTTGTCCTCCGATTCCCACACAAAAGACATCTCGGCAGACACGCCGCAGACCCGGCTACCCGGACAAATGACAAATGAATTGTAATGAGTTGCTTCGCTGCCAGCGCCCAGCGCTAAATGTGTGTGTAGATCCCCGATGGCCGCCTAAATTGTGTAAACTCGGCATTACTCGTACTATATATATCCAAACCGATTATTAATTTACGCTTACGTCCTGTTTTTCCCCCGTACTTTCGTTGATATAAAATATAAATTTTCGTGTACGATATATTTTTGTAAACGGAGCAACTGTTTTCATTTCGAGCGAGTAGTCTATTCCCACACCTTAAGTATTAATTATATAGGCCAGCGATTATAAATCGTGTGTGCGAGAGAGATAGAGAGCGAAGCACCGAATTTGAGGGAGAAGGAGCGAATGCCCCGCGTTTTTGTTGTGCCTCCAGCTAAGTGAGAATATCTGAATTAACTAACCCACGACCCAACGTACCGAAGTTATCTCGCTCTTTTTATTTTAATTAACGAAAGATAACCAAGTCGGTGGTGGTCCAAGTCTCTAGGATTTATGTACGCATTTGTTCCCCCGGGAAATATATATTTAGTAATCCAAGAATTAACAGATTGGCATTGGCATTGGCATTGGCTGGCTGCGATTTGATTTCCCGCCCCCGCCTTTTCTAGTTAGTTGCAATTTGATGATGATTGTTGGGGCAGATCCAGAGCGAACACACCAGCTGCATATATATGATATATATTCATTAACTATATATCCATGTATTGAAAGTGTGAGGAGAGTGTTTGGTGTGGTGTGGTATGCCAATTATATAAGTAAATGCAATAAACATAATTACCATGTGTGGATGTATACTGTAGTCTAAAGCTGAATCGTGTATTTGACTTGGTTTTTTTTACCAACTAAAAACGAAACAAGAATCACAATAAAAAACAACAAACAAATCCAATCCGCAATGCTTTATGACTGGACTTCTGCAAAAGCAAGCAACAAAACAATTTATGGCCCCCAAATGGAATAATACAAGTAACAATGGGAATGTTCTCACTCGGTCCTAATCAGCCGCCTCGTTCGCGAATCTCGAATTGTTTACAGTCATTCAAAAATAGAGTGCAATCGAATGCAATACAACAATTAAAGTACAACAACAAACAAAGCGAGATCAACAAAAATAATTAAGCCACAAAGTGAAACTCTTGAGATTCCCAGGTGCGGATTTAGCCATGACGGGACTAACTAACGGTTTTTTAATAATTATTTAAATGGGGTTGGTTTATTTTTTTTAATGATTATTTCAATATTTACCTAAAATTTTTTATTTTTTTTATTGGGGCTTTATAATTAAAAGATTAAATTGCGAAATGATTGGTAATTGGTTTTAAACTTATTAAAGTATATGCAATAAAAACTATTTACAAATAGGCGTGCGGTAAACTATTTGAAAATCAAAATACAATCTGAAATTTACACATTTCCCTGATTTACGACCCAACTACTGGTCGGAGGTTTCTCCGGTTTGCACCTGAAATGCCTTTCCGCCCGATAAGAGCAATCTGCTCCGCGCCGTCTGCGGGATGGTCAGATAACGCCAACGCCAACGCCTTTGTGCTCCACTAACCGACTCACCTGGAAATGCCCAACTGTCTTCAGTTGGGGAAACAACGCAGCATGGTCAACATATCGATATTCAGAGTGCAGCAGCTCCTCCTGCTCCTCATCCTGGGCTTTGAAGGGATCCGTGGGGAGTACGGCGATTTGGTTGGCAACTGGCTGGTGGACTACGGTCAGGCGGAATGCAAACTGCAGGAAAAGGACACCCAGCAGCTGGAGCTGCGCATTTACAATGTACAACTGGTGGATCCTAGTCAGGATTACAATTTCCTCATTTACTCCAAGGAGGAGGCTCGAGCCTTTGCATCGCTGACCGTGGCAAAGAACGAGTTCGATGCGGAGGGCAGCTGGCGGGGATTGGTGGAGGTGACGGGCCTGCGCTTTGGATACAGCATCCTGAATGTGGACCTCAATGTCCAGGGGGCAACTGAAACCGAAACGGAAACCTACCCGCAACCTTTAAGGATTGCGGTCGTGAGATCCCGAGTCGTAGATGAGCGGGTCACCACCTATGTTTCTGCAGCCCTGGCGCTTCTGATGTTCCTTAACCTAGGTACGGTGTTGGATCTGCATCGAATAGCCGGAATAGTTTGTCGCCCCGTTGGACCCGTGGTCGGTGTGGTCAGTCGATTTGTTATAATGCCCGCCCTGGGGTTCGGCCTGGGCAGCGCTCTCTGGAGCGGGGAGTGGACCCTGCAACTGGCTCTCTTCTACACGGCTCTGGCCCCCAGCGGGGGACTGGCCAATGTGTGCACCGTCTTCTGCAAGGGCAACCTCAATCTCTCGGTGGCCACAACCACGATCAACAGTCTGCTCGCCCTGGCCTTCCTGCCCATTTGGATCCTGGTGCTGGGGCGCCTGCTCTACGAGGACGACGATTTGGCCGTGCCTTTTGGCCAGCTGTCCGGAGGAGCCGCTGCCCTGGTGGCATGCGTC
The DNA here is from genome assembly GCA_021224005.1 of Drosophila setifemur. Lineage (NCBI taxonomy): Eukaryota > Metazoa > Arthropoda > Insecta > Diptera > Drosophilidae > Drosophila > Drosophila setifemur. Next base: position 11,575,166 of record JAJJHY010001290.1, read on the forward strand.
GCCGTCGGAGTTATCCTGCGCTTGTGCCTGCCGAAGACCACAAGGTTTATCTTCCGCTTTCTCAAGCCCTTGTCCGTGGTGCTCAGCTTGTGTCTGGTGGGCCTCACGGTGGGTCTCAATTGGTTCGTCTTCGAGGAGTTCACCTGGCAGGTGAGTTCAAATAGTTTCCCATGGCCTTACTCTCTTCTTATTGGACAATTGCACACTTCCCAGGTTCTGGTTGCTGCTGTGAGCCTGCCCGTCATCGGTTACCTGTCCACCTACCTGCTGTCCAAGCTGCTCTGCCGATCCGCCACCGACGCCTTGACCTTGTCCATCGAGACCAGCGTTCTGAACATGACCATGCCCATCGTGCTGCTGCAGTCCAGCCAGTTGGAGCAGCCGCAGCTGGATCTCATCCTGGTGGTGCCAATCGCCTCCTCGCTGCTCTCCCTGCTGCTCTTCGTCGTCTTCTACGTGGTTCGTCGCTGCCTGGGCTGGAATGTGCGGCAGGATGAGGACGCCTTCGACCACAAACAGCTGATGGCGGAGCAGGAGCACGGTCAGGAGGGTCCCGTCTACCAGCGACCGTGAAATTATTTCCATACACAATAGTAATAAACTATTTCCTTTAGGATATAGAACTATCTGAAGAGCAACAACAGTAATTAAAATGAAGGCTCATTTTATAAGAATAATAAACCATAAGAGTTAGTAATAGTACAAATAAAACGATAATTGCTATATTTTGTATTTATATTTACATTTTAAAGCAAATTACAAACACCAATCTGGGCTTAATTTTGAAATTTCTGGGCTTGCGATTTCAGATTGGGAGCATCAGGCGAACAGAATTCAGCAGTAGGTGGATATCTCTGCTAGAGTTTCTCTCATGGAGACCTCATTACTCAATGGGTTGATGTATCCGCTAGACCCTTTTCATATGTGGAGACTGGGAGAAATGTACAAGATTGAGAAGTGGGTTGATGTATCCGCTAGAGCTTTTATATGTGAGGACTGGGAGAAATGTACAAAAGGTTGGTATCCCCGCTAAAGCTTTTTCTCCATGGAGACATGCAGAAATGAGAAAGTGGAGATTTCTTGATCATTATGTCTACATTTTTTAAGTTAACAATTTTTGATTATTGATTATTGCGATTAAAGAATACTAAAACCGATCAGCTGTTAACAATTTACAAAAAATTACAACCAGGGCTCCAATTTTTTAAGAATGCTTGGGATTTCAGACTGGGAGTACCAAGCGCACAGAATTCAGCAGTTGGTTGTTGTTTTCGCTAAATTGTTTCGCGCGGAGACTTAATCAAACAATAGGTTTGTGTACCCGCTAAAGCTTTTTATATATGGAGACTGGGAGAAATAAACAAATGGAGCATTGGATTCGCGTCTCCGCTAAAATATTATTATTTTTAAACGTGGAGACTTGCGCTTTTCTGAGGCTTCTGTTCGCCTGGTACTTTTGATGGGTTCGGACAAGATGTTTCCAGTGTTTTAGGGAACCAACCCAATAAATTAAACTTTTGTATTTTTTATTTTTGTTAACGATTTTTTATTATTACGTACAATTAATACCAGGCTCACACATGTTTTAATAGGTTAAAAGCGATCAGCTGTTCACAACTTTCAACAAATTATAGCAACATTCTCGGCTCGAATTTGGAAGCAGTGCTCGGGATTTCAGGCTAGGAGCACCAGGCGCACAAAATTCCGAAGTGGCTTTCTCTAAATTTTGAAAATGTTTGAAGTCAAGGTCGCAGCGAGAGAAGGGCGGAGGAGTGTTCAACCCCTTGCCGCAATGTTCAGTATTATCCCACTGGCACCACCTGGCCACACTGCGGACGAGCCATCCATCCAAGCGAGAATAAATAAATAGAAAATAATAAATCACAAATCTCAAGGAAATGCGCAAATTAACGAGCTTGATGTGCGGCACCGGAGCCGGACTTGCGGCCTTCTATATAAGCCGGCTGCGCGACCCACAGGCAACCGTGCAGGCCTCCTGGACGCACAGCGAAAAGCCGGTGGACCCGGCCTGCCTGTGGGACCACAACTGGGACTGCCGAGATCCCCGCTCCATGGTGCGACCCCTGCGCAACGAAAAGCCCGATGAGGAGAACCGCTACAACCAGGATCTGGAGAAGGTCAAGGCGAAGAAGCCCCGCCACATTATCCTGGTGCGGCACGGCGAATATTTGGACACGGGCGCCACGGACGCAACGCACCATCTCACGGAGCGCGGGCGCAAGCAGGCAGAGTACACGGGGAAGCGCTTGTCCGAGTTAGGCATCCAGTGGGACAAGGTAATAGCCTCGACCATGGTGCGGGCCCAGGAGACCGCCGAGATCATGCTGAAGCAGATCGACTATGACAAGGAGAAGGTGGTTAACTGCGTCTACCTGCGCGAGGGAGCGCCCATTCCGCCCCAGCCCCCGGTGGGGCACTGGAAGCCAGAGGCATCGGTGAGTACCTCTGGAGGATGACCAGAAGGAGAAGGAGGAGGAGAAATCCGTTACTGCGGATTAGCGAGTCAATGGCCAGCTATGTCCTTACCTAACCCTTCCCTCTTAACCCCTCTCCAGCAGTTCCTCCGCGATGGCGCCCGCATCGAGGCCGCGTTCCGGCGCTACTTCCATCGCGCCCTCCCCGAACAGGACAAGGAGACATACACCCTAATCGTGGGCCATGGCAATGTGATCCGCTACTTCGTCTGCCGCGCGCTGCAGTTCCCGCCGGAGGGCTGGCTTCGGATCAGCATCAACCATGCTTCCATCACCTGGCTGACGATCAGTCCGTCGGGCAATGTGTCCATCAAGTACCTGGGCGACTCCGGCTTCATGCCACCCTGCCTGCTCACCAACCGCATCCCGCGGGAGGCCAAGAACGTGGTCTAGCTTGGATCTCCCTCTGGAATTTGGAACACGGAAGCAATCGTAGAGTGTATTTATGGCCAAGCCTTAAAGTAAACTGCATCTGTAAGCTCCCTCAACGGAGCACCCTCCTCCGGCGCAGGTCGGAAGGAGTGGGAGCCCTCCCCTGCCACTAAGTAAATCCTCAGGGATCGTCGTAAACTAATAAACATGAATTGCATTTTTGGAAACCCCGTAACTCTATTAAGCGTACAAACAGGCGTATGATGCACTTAAAACCCTATCCCAGGACATGCTGCAGTCGCTGCAGGCACTTGCGTATACCCACATCCTCGCCTGCTCCCCGCTTAAGCTCCACCTGGAGGGCCTGCTCCCGCACAAAGGGGTAGATGGGGGTGACCAGTCCGGGCGACAGCTCCGCCAGCTTGATCAGCATCTGGAAGTAGAAGTAGGTGCAGTGGGCTAGATGCTTCTCCGCCAGCGTCCGCAGATGATTGCAGCATAGCTCCTGCACCGCACCCTGAAAGCCCTCGTGGGCAACCAGCACGCGGTAGAGTCCAAAGATCTGGCCCCGACTGTGCTCCAGTTCATCCACAAACATCACATGCTCCAGGAGGGGAATGTACACCGCCCGCAGGATGGACACCAGATGGTGCTGGTCATTTTTGGGTGTCCCCTCTATTAGCTGCTGAAGGATGCCTATGACCAGACCAGCCTGCGCACCCGCCTTCCTCCGCTGCACGGTTAGGAATTGGTTCACCAACAACTGAAGCACATGCTGGGCAAGCTCCCCATCCTGGTCCGCCTGGAGCAAGATGCTATAGGGACGCGCCACTACCTTGGCGCTGGGCGAGAAGGTAAAATGCGGCGTCCAGTGCTGCACCAGCTGCTCCAGCGTCTTGCCCACATAGACATCTGTACGGTACTGCAGGCGACCGATGCCCTGCAGCAGCACCGGAAAGATCTTGTGCACCATCTGGGGAAGACGGCCCTCCTGGGGCGTTCCGGCCTGGAGCTGGGTGGTGAGCAGAAACCTCACCATGGCCAGGTGGAAGAAGCAGGTGGGCTTGGATCTGACGTAAGCCAGACTGGGGCAGTTGTAGATGACGGTGGCCAGGAAGCTGAAGAACCGAGTGCCAAGCTCCGAACGCAGGCGGTCCGGAGGTAGCCACACCTCGAAGTGGTTCACATAGGCATGGAGCTTGTGACTCAGCTGCATCCGCACATGGGCATCCTCCAGCTGGGCGCGCCGCCCCAGGGCTCCAAAGAAGGCACACAGTGGTTCGCGTCCCCTTTCTAGGGATGCGGGCTCGATGTCCAGTTGGCGGAACTCGCACAGTTCGGTGACATATGGGGTCAGCGCAAAAACCGATTCATGCTGGGCGGTGAGGAGAACCAGAGACTTCACCCACACGTGTAGGATCAGGGATTTGGAGGAGGGCTTGAAGCCATCGTGCAGAACTAGAACCATCAGCTCGGCCGAGGCGGCCAGGTTGAGGGGCTCGGGCCCTTGCAGGAAGCTGAGCAGGAGCTTTTCCCTGTCCTTTTCCAGACTCACAAACTGGGCAGCCAACTTGGGCAGCCAGCAACTATGTCCAGCGACGTACTGCGTCCGCAGGAGTGGAAGAACATGCTGCTGCAGCGCCTCCTTAATGTTCGCAACCACCTTTTGGGATTCATTGAGTCGCAGGACCAGCGAGTGCAGAGCCTCCCACACGCGATCCTGAGAGACCTGCCCACTCCTCTCCACGTAGTGCATCAGCCAGGGTCCCAGCAGTAGCTGCTCTCCCCGATTGAAGTCCTCCGCTAACTCAAAGATGTCCGGCAGGCTGTCCGCATAAACGGAGGCCACTTTCATATCGTTTCTCACGGTGGTCAGCTGGGTGAGCAGCTTATCCAGGTAATCCTCGAACGAGACGCGCTGCTGGGCGTGCAGGAGCAGCAGAGCCATGTGGCCCTTGGCCACCAAAGTCCTGCGCACCGGCGGCAATTTTTGGAGCGCTAAGGAGAGCAGCATTTCCCTTAGCTTGGGCAGCAGCTGCTCCACATCCTCCTGGTAGAGCAGCAGGCACAGGAAGAGCTCAATCACATGGTGGATGCCTGGTTCGTTGAGGGCCAGCAACTTGGCGGCACTGAACTTGCTAAAGATGCGGCCCAGCAGCTTTTGCCTCTGGTTGCTCCGACCCTGGGACGGCAGTAGCTTTAGGGTCCTGCCCAGCAGCAAGGCATACATGGTGAAGCTGCTCAGGTTCAAGTCCTCCAGCTGTGGCCCGGCCAGCAGCCTAGCGTAGCGCTCCAGGTAAGCGGAGCCACTGGAGCAGGTCAGAGGGAGGTGCTGCAGGTCCGTTCCAGCGCTGAAGTTGCAGTTCAGCGAGCGGTGCAGGTTCTCCCACAGCTGGCAGAGCACATCCGTGTCCGGCTGGCCCAACTGGAGCTGCAAGGGGGCCAGTAGGGTGAGGTAGACCCTCCGCTGCTGCTCATCTGGCTGGCTGGCGAGAAATTGCTTTAGAAGACTTGCCGTTTGAAAGCTGTCCGACGGCAAAGGTAGGAGGACAATCTCCGGCTGGTGAAGACCCTCGCTGTTGTACTGCTCCAGGCGGGCCACTCCCAGACGCAGCCAGGCGTAAAACTCATGGAAGGACAGCTGGACTCCATTGTTCTCAGCTGGAAAAGGACAAAGAAAAGGGGTTTAACATAAAAGGAAGGCTAGCTACGCTACGGTGCCCGCTCACCTTGGAAATGGTTCGCCTTGTGCCTTTGCATGGCCTTATGGAAGAGTGTCCAGAAGTCCATTTCCTCGTGACCCAACCACAGGGGTATCAGTTGCTTGAGAAGTTGCCACGACTCCTTGGTGCAGCGGCAAATGAAGGGGGAAGAGTGAATCAGCTCGGGACGATGCTTCCCACGGTAATAATGCCCCGCACACACAATCAGGTCGTCCAGCGTGCGCTCCAGCTGCCCAGGGAAGCTCGGGTCCTTCATAATCAGGGAGAGCAGGAGGTCCAGGAAGCGCCACTCCAGGATGCCGTGGTAAAGGTGGTAGGCTGGGGCCTGGCACTCGTTTCCCTTGCTGTTCTCGGCAAAGTGCAGAACCTTCCAGGCCTCCGCATCGAGCTGGGTGTTGAGCAGACGCCGCAGGTCCTCCAGGAACGGCTGGGATTCCATTAGGAAATAGTCCTCCTGCTCCTGGATTAGCATGTGGTAGAAATGGGTGACGTGCTGACGCGTTCGGAACCAGCTCGAGTTCATGGAGGAGTTGGGGACCTGTAATTGCTGCTGACCTGCTACGGCTGCAAACAGTTTCTCCACGTTCTTGCTGGAATTTGGGTGAGAGTTTTACAATTGGGAGAGACTGAGGGACTAATTTCTTGATAATCAGACTACTTACCAGGCCTCGGCGTGCAGGTAGCTTCTCACCGAGCCAACCATCAGTTGACCCTCCGAGAACTCAAAGCAGAGATTCTCTAGCCGGCACCGTGGCGGTTTCAACTGGGCAAAGCCAAGCCCCAGGAAAGACTCGCCATGAAACGGGCTTTTCAAGGTGTCCCGACCGCTGCAAACAAATTCCGGCAGGTATTCCAGACCCTCATCGTCAAGGGATATGGAATCGCCCTCATCCACATGCATTTGCTCGTTGAGGGACTTCTGCTGCAGCTTTTGGGTGGCCTGATCGAAGGCCGTGAGAAGGTCATCGTCGTCGTCCGACTGGAACAGGTCGTAGTCCATGCTGATGGCCCCAGGATTCGAAACCCCGAAACTACAAATCTCCGGAAAATTATTTGCGCGGCTTTGCTGGATAGGGTTGCCGTACCGTATGCAGTTACCAGACCAGCAGATTGGGTGAACAAGGCTGCCGGACTGTTATCTTTTAAATGTTAATTCAATAAATTTATCAAAATTACTTTCAATATGTATAATAAAATATATAAACTAATTCTAATCGGTAATGTAAAACTCACAATGTTGAGTTTAGTTATTGCTTATCGTTATTAAGCCACAAAAGAAAACAATAAATTATCGTTTTAATATGGTTTTCGGTAAAATTGGCGTTTAAGATTCCTTAAAATTTGTTTTTGATTATATTTAAATTATATTTATTTAGGACATAACATTTTGGCAAATGAAAGATTTTCGCTCTCGTAAATTTCAAACTCAATCGGTAGCATTGGGGAATTTTAGAGTTCGTAGCTTGGAGTATATGATGTCCCAGTCGACGTAGGCCCCCACCAGGTGGCGCTTGTTTCCCGGGGCATCCTCGTAGGCCGTCCTCCCGTGCAACATGCGTAGGTTGTTGAACACGAACACGTCGCCCGCTTGCGTCTTGAACTCCACTGCCTCCGACTGGGCCAGCTCCAGGAACTTGTCGTAGGCCTTGTACCAGGCCATCGCCCGGTCCAACGGAACGGAAAAGCGGCTGTCCCTCTTGGTGGTGTTCTGATTGATCCTGGCGAACTGTCCATCCACATCCAGGCATATCACGGGGGCCCGCCAAAGGCTGTGGAAGGGCTTGCCAGCATCTCCGTCGTGTCCGATGTCGACCCAATTGGCTGGCACGGAGCGGAGGACCTCGAAATCCTCCGGATGCGAGCGTCGCAATTGCTCGGCCACATTGAATCCATCGGTGAGGGTGTTGGCGCCTCCAGAGGACTCCGATTGGACGAGCGTGTGCAGGATGTTGATGCCCGCCTTGTACTCATAGTACGGCATGTCCGTGTGCAGGGGCAGCGGAGTCATCAAGTACGCATAGTTCCCTGCATTTGGTTTGGACTTCACCTCGAAGACATCCCTGGGGATAGACAGTAATTTGTAATTGCTGTGGAATTGAAGTTTCCAAATATATTCCCATTCCCCCCTCGAAGGCTGTCGATCGCAGGTAGTGGCTACTATCTTTCGAAAGTGCACACCTGGCTGGAGTGGAAATCAAGACACAACAAACATTGCCTGTAACAATCATCCGATCGCGATAATATTCGCTAGATTGCTGGCTAATGGTCATAAACGAGTGCTCGGACTGTGCTCTTGAAAGGAACGGGGTGCCGAGGGTCTGGAGGGGCGCTCCACACTTTAGGGCTCTTACAGAAACTAATTACCCGTATGTGGTGCGCTTGATGTAGCCAATCCTCTCGGCCAGTTTTCGTGCCACATTCACGTCATTGGGGGCGTCTTTCAGAATGGCGAATCCCTGGACGGCCAAGGCCTCCAGCCAGGCCTTTAGCACGGCATCCGCCTGGAGCACCTCCTGGTAGTTGAACTCCCGTCGCACAGCCCCGAACTCCGACTTGCCCCACAGCTGCATGGGTGGTTTGTACACCTCGTCGACAGCTTCGACTCACAAACTGGGCAGCCAACTTGGGCAGCCAGCAACTATGTCCAGCGACGTACTGCGTCCGCAGGAGTGGAAGAACATGCTGCTGCAGCGCCTCCTTAATGTTCGCAACCACCTTTTGGGATTCATTGAGTCGCAGGACCAGCGAGTGCAGAGCCTCCCACACGCGATCCTGAGAGACCTGCCCACTCCTCTCCACGTAGTGCATCAGCCAGGGTCCCAGCAGTAGCTGCTCTCCCCGATTGAAGTCCTCCGCTAACTCAAAGATGTCCGGCAGGCTGTCCGCATAAACGGAGGCCACTTTCATATCGTTTCTCACGGTGGTCAGCTGGGTGAGCAGCTTATCCAGGTAATCCTCGAACGAGACGCGCTGCTGGGCGTGCAGGAGCAGCAGAGCCATGTGGCCCTTGGCCACCAAAGTCCTGCGCACCGGCGGCAATTTTTGGAGCGCTAAGGAGAGCAGCATTTCCCTTAGCTTGGGCAGCAGCTGCTCCACATCCTCCTGGTAGAGCAGCAGGCACAGGAAGAGCTCAATCACATGGTGGATGCCTGGTTCGTTGAGGGCCAGCAACTTGGCGGCACTGAACTTGCTAAAGATGCGGCCCAGCAGCTTTTGCCTCTGGTTGCTCCGACCCTGGGACGGCAGTAGCTTTAGGGTCCTGCCCAGCAGCAAGGCATACATGGTGAAGCTGCTCAGGTTCAAGTCCTCCAGCTGTGGCCCGGCCAGCAGCCTAGCGTAGCGCTCCAGGTAAGCGGAGCCACTGGAGCAGGTCAGAGGGAGGTGCTGCAGGTCCGTTCCAGCGCTGAAGTTGCAGTTCAGCGAGCGGTGCAGGTTCTCCCACAGCTGGCAGAGCACATCCGTGTCCGGCTGGCCCAACTGGAGCTGCAAGGGGGCCAGTAGGGTGAGGTAGACCCTCCGCTGCTGCTCATCTGGCTGGCTGGCGAGAAATTGCTTTAGAAGACTTGCCGTTTGAAAGCTGTCCGACGGCAAAGGTAGGAGGACAATCTCCGGCTGGTGAAGACCCTCGCTGTTGTACTGCTCCAGGCGGGCCACTCCCAGACGCAGCCAGGCGTAAAACTCATGGAAGGACAGCTGGACTCCATTGTTCTCAGCTGGAAAAGGACAAAGAAAAGGGGTTTAACATAAAAGGAAGGCTAGCTACGCTACGGTGCCCGCTCACCTTGGAAATGGTTCGCCTTGTGCCTTTGCATGGCCTTATGGAAGAGTGTCCAGAAGTCCATTTCCTCGTGACCCAACCACAGGGGTATCAGTTGCTTGAGAAGTTGCCACGACTCCTTGGTGCAGCGGCAAATGAAGGGGGAAGAGTGAATCAGCTCGGGACGATGCTTCCCACGGTAATAATGCCCCGCACACACAATCAGGTCGTCCAGCGTGCGCTCCAGCTGCCCAGGGAAGCTCGGGTCCTTCATAATCAGGGAGAGCAGGAGGTCCAGGAAGCGCCACTCCAGGATGCCGTGGTAAAGGTGGTAGGCTGGGGCCTGGCACTCGTTTCCCTTGCTGTTCTCGGCAAAGTGCAGAACCTTCCAGGCCTCCGCATCGAGCTGGGTGTTGAGCAGACGCCGCAGGTCCTCCAGGAACGGCTGGGATTCCATTAGGAAATAGTCCTCCTGCTCCTGGATTAGCATGTGGTAGAAATGGGTGACGTGCTGACGCGTTCGGAACCAGCTCGAGTTCATGGAGGAGTTGGGGACCTGTAATTGCTGCTGACCTGCTACGGCTGCAAACAGTTTCTCCACGTTCTTGCTGGAATTTGGGTGAGAGTTTTACAATTGGGAGAGACTGAGGGACTAATTTCTTGATAATCAGACTACTTACCAGGCCTCGGCGTGCAGGTAGCTTCTCACCGAGCCAACCATCAGTTGACCCTCCGAGAACTCAAAGCAGAGATTCTCTAGCCGGCACCGTGGCGGTTTCAACTGGGCAAAGCCAAGCCCCAGGAAAGACTCGCCATGAAACGGGCTTTTCAAGGTGTCCCGACCGCTGCAAACAAATTCCGGCAGGTATTCCAGACCCTCATCGTCAAGGGATATGGAATCGCCCTCATCCACATGCATTTGCTCGTTGAGGGACTTCTGCTGCAGCTTTTGGGTGGCCTGATCGAAGGCCGTGAGAAGGTCATCGTCGTCGTCCGACTGGAACAGGTCGTAGTCCATGCTGATGGCCCCAGGATTCGAAACCCCGAAACTACAAATCTCCGGAAAATTATTTGCGCGGCTTTGCTGGATAGGGTTGCCGTACCGTATGCAGTTACCAGACCAGCAGATTGGGTGAACAAGGCTGCCGGACTGTTATCTTTTAAATGTTAATTCAATAAATTTATCAAAATTACTTTCAATATGTATAATAAAATATATAAACTAATTCTAATCGGTAATGTAAAACTCACAATGTTGAGTTTAGTTATTGCTTATCGTTATTAAGCCACAAAAGAAAACAATAAATTATCGTTTTAATATGGTTTTCGGTAAAATTGGCGTTTAAGATTCCTTAAAATTTGTTTTTGATTATATTTAAATTATATTTATTTAGGACATAACATTTTGGCAAATGAAAGATTTTCGCTCTCGTAAATTTCAAACTCAATCGGTAGCATTGGGGAATTTTAGAGTTCGTAGCTTGGAGTATATGATGTCCCAGTCGACGTAGGCCCCCACCAGGTGGCGCTTGTTTCCCGGGGCATCCTCGTAGGCCGTCCTCCCGTGCAACATGCGTAGGTTGTTGAACACGAACACGTCGCCCGCTTGCGTCTTGAACTCCACTGCCTCCGACTGGGCCAGCTCCAGGAACTTGTCGTAGGCCTTGTACCAGGCCATCGCCCGGTCCAACGGAACGGAAAAGCGGCTGTCCCTCTTGGTGGTGTTCTGATTGATCCTGGCGAACTGTCCATCCACATCCAGGCATATCACGGGGGCCCGCCAAAGGCTGTGGAAGGGCTTGCCAGCATCTCCGTCGTGTCCGATGTCGACCCAATTGGCTGGCACGGAGCGGAGGACCTCGAAATCCTCCGGATGCGAGCGTCGCAATTGCTCGGCCACATTGAATCCATCGGTGAGGGTGTTGGCGCCTCCAGAGGACTCCGATTGGACGAGCGTGTGCAGGATGTTGATGCCCGCCTTGTACTCATAGTACGGCATGTCCGTGTGCAGGGGCAGCGGAGTCATCAAGTACGCATAGTTCCCTGCATTTGGTTTGGACTTCACCTCGAAGACATCCCTGGGGATAGACAGTAATTTGTAATTGCTGTGGAATTGAAGTTTCCAAATATATTCCCATTCCCCCCTCGAAGGCTGTCGATCGCAGGTAGTGGCTACTATCTTTCGAAAGTGCACACCTGGCTGGAGTGGAAATCAAGACACAACAAACATTGCCTGTAACAATCATCCGATCGCGATAATATTCGCTAGATTGCTGGCTAATGGTCATAAACGAGTGCTCGGACTGTGCTCTTGAAAGGAACGGGGTGCCGAGGGTCTGGAGGGGCGCTCCACACTTTAGGGCTCTTACAGAAACTAATTACCCGTATGTGGTGCGCTTGATGTAGCCAATCCTCTCGGCCAGTTTTCGTGCCACATTCACGTCATTGGGGGCGTCTTTCAGAATGGCGAATCCCTGGACGGCCAAGGCCTCCAGCCAGGCCTTTAGCACGGCATCCGCCTGGAGCACCTCCTGGTAGTTGAACTCCCGTCGCACAGCCCCGAACTCCGACTTGCCCCACAGCTGCATGGGTGGTTTGTACACCTCGTCCAGGTAGCGCTTCCTGGCCGGCTCTCCGAAGTCCCTGGCCCTCAGCCAGGCGATGTCGAAGGAGCTCTTGTGCCGATCCTGCCAGACAACCTCCAGCTGCTGCTGCTCCTGGTTGAAGGTCACCTGCGAGACCCCCACATGCAGAGGTCCTCGCTCCCAGTGACTCTTCCTGGCCTTGGTCGAGGCGTGAAAGCACTCCGCGCACTGGCAATTGTCCCGTAGCCAGACTTGCGGGTACCTGAGGGTACTGTTCCCTTCGGCCGTGCCCTCGTGGATTTCCACGCAGCCGGGAGCCAGCAAACGGGCCACAGTGCTCGCCTGCCGGCGTAGGAGGAGGACCGTTTGGCCAATCAGGTGCCTGCAGCTCAGCATTCCGTGTTTAACTGGCGAAGCTGGCGGGTTCAACACTGTTGTGTCTGCCTGAAGATAGGCGAAGAGCGGGAGATACGCGGAGCTTCAGTTTTAGCTTACCGCTTATCGCTGATGTTCCTCCCTCTTCCCCTAGGGTCTGCACCAGCCAGCACTCTCTCTCCTCTCTTTTGGGCTGGAACTGCGCGAGATAAGAGGAGCTTCAACTCTGGCTAGCTGCGGTTCCCTCTTCCCTTTCCGTTTCCCCTTCGTGGACAGAAATCACCTCCACTGTGGCCTCCCTCTGCTCCAGCCAGCACTCTCTCCGCTCGTTGGCCACAAAGGTCCGACGGCTTTGACAGAGCGGGCACTCTAGGAACAAAGGGATTTCTTCTGGGCGGGAATCGCTTGGTTTTGGGATCCTTTCCTTCGGCTTCCTTCGCAGTCGACGATGGCGGTTCTTTTTGGGCTTAGCTTCTTCGCTTTTTGGCTGATCTGCTTCCTTCCTTGCTTCCCGATCGCGATCCCGAACCAACTGCAGATCCGTATTAATTCCCGGAATCAGGGGCAGGGAACAACGCCTGCAGAGGGAGCGCTTCAAGGCAGGAGCCCTTGAATCGCCATATACAACATTGCATTAATATGCCACAGAACCATATTAGGAGGAGGAATGAGCGGCCATCTTACATGTGCATCATGGCTTTGGTGCCCACATTCCGGCAGAGCCTTCCGTAGTAGGCGGCCAGTTGGGTTTCCTTGCTTTCGGCCATCAAGTGCGCTGCCTGGAAGAGGAAATTCATGCGCGAGGATATATCCTGCTGGGCCGACAGCTTCCTCTTGTTGTCCTTGGTCATGGTGGGGCGACAAAATTATGAAAAACCGCGAATTTTTTAATTTTTGGGCTTTCTGCTTTTCAAAACACATGTGCGAGCCGCAATGTGACCGCAACTGAAGCGCCACAATATACTAAATAAATGGGGATAATATAATACTAATACCAGCAGACCACAGAGGCACTTTCAGTTTTAGTTTTAAAATATATGCCCAAGCACCCTTTAATAATAATAATATATATCACATTTAAGGCGAATAAGCCTTAAGCCAAAAGAAATTCAAAAGATCTGATGCCAAACTATCAACAGGTAGCATATACCAAATATATACGCAACCACAATTTGCAAACGGCAGCGCGACTGGTCACACTGCTCCCGCCAGCTGTTTCCCGCGTTTTTGATTCGCGAATTGCAATTGGCGAAAGTGCAGCGGGAAAGCGGGAAAACAGGCGAACAGAGAGACAGAAGGGAGGCCAGACAAAAGACTTCGCAAAATGCACCGCCACCCGGAAACCTAAGACCTGTGCCCCACTCAATAGCAGCCGTTAAAAGCACCTGTTACGGCCCATTGCCACCCAACTCGTGTGTGATTGTTCTTTGTTGTATTCGTTTCGAGCTTCGGATTTTGGATTTCGGTTTATCGCCGCCAAGTCCACTGCCAGAATGTTTATCCAGGACCTGCGCGAGGACTTCTACCGGCAGCTGGTGGGCAAGCGAATCCTGATCATCGTGAACTACGACATCGATGCCATCTGCGCCAGCCGCATCCTGCAGGCCCTCTTTAAGTACGACCACATGCTGTACACGGTCGTCCCCATCATGGGCATCACGGGCCTGAAGAGGGCGTACGGCGAGCACCAGGGCGACGTGAAGTACGTGGTGCTGGTCAACTGCGGCGGATGCGTGGACATTGTCGAGCTGCTTCAGCCGGCGGAGGACGTGACCTTTTTCATCTGCGACTCGCACCGACCGCTGGACGTGTGTAACATATACAGCGACCGGCAGGTGTGCATCCTGGGTGACGCCACCCTGGAGGAGAACATTCCCGTCTTCGAGACCATTTTCTACGACTCTGATGGGGATGGGGAAGGGGACGAGGAGGATGAGGAGGGTGAGGATGGTGCCTCCGAACGGGATCCCAATGACAGTGGCGCTGATGCCGGCGAATCCGACCGGGAAGAGGAGCCATCTAGAAGGCAGAAGCTCACCAACCTGGAGCGGCACGAGCAACGCATCATGCGGCAGCGGGCACGGCGGCACTGGGAAACGGAGCGCGATCGGATCATGTTCGAGTACACCCAGTTCAGCTACTACGGCAGGTCCACCGCCCTGGTCGTCTTCGAGCTAGCCTGGAAGCTCTCCAAGGACAACATGGACCTGCTCTGGTGGGCCATCGTGGGCATCACCGAGCAGCTGCTCCTGGGCAAGATCGAGAGTGGCGCCTACACACTGGAGCTGGAGCAGATTCAGTCGCACGTCTCGCGGCTGACGAACAAAACCAACGACCAGCATACGATGAGTGCCTCGAAGATCTGCTTCGAAAACGACCTACACCTGGTTTTGTACCGCCACTGGCCCGTCACGGAGTCCATGAGGTGCGAATCGCATTCTAATTTACTTGTCGACCTGCAACCTGCAACCATCTAACGTGATCCATCTCCTCCCTCCCTAGGTATTCCCGCTACGCCAGCTGCCAACTTAAGTTGTGGACCCTGCGCGGGGAGAAGAGGCTCCACGAACTGCTCCTAGAGATGGGGCTGCCTTTGGTCCATGCCCGCCAGACCTACGGCGCCATGGACCTAGTGCTGCGCAAGGAATTCTACTCGATGGTGGAACGCCTGGCGGAGAAATACGACGTCCCGGACATTGTCTACGGGACATTTACCCTAAGCTACGGCTACCGGAGCCGATATGCGGCCGCAGATTACGTCTACGCCCTGCTGGCCATCATGGAGTCGGTCAAGAAGCACAAGACACCGGAGGACTGCTTTCTGGAGGCCTCCGACGCCTTGAGTCGCCAGCACAAGCAACTCCTGTCATCGGGAATCGAGCAGGCCAAGCTGCTCCACTCGGCCGTGTTCCGGCAAGTGCAGAGCAGCCTGGAGGCGCGTCAAGTGCATTCAGCTGGCTCCTTCCTCTACTACGTTCTGCAGGAGGAGCACGCCTTCTTCTCCTACCCCTACGCCCTGGGTTTGCTGGCCCGCTTCCTGCTCCGCGGGCATGTGGCCACGAGCAAGGCCCGGCGCGCTGCGGATCTGCCACTGATCGCTACCTGTCCAATTGACGCCAGTCAGGGGATGTGCCTGCTGGTCGGGATCGCCCCGGTCAGGGAGGACTCGCCTCGCAACTTCTTTGGCAAGGCCTTCGAGCAGGCGGCGCAGAGGAGCGGGGCCTCCCTGCTGCAGGACTTCTTCGAGCCAGCCGTGGTGCAGCTGCGACAGAGTGACCTCACCCGCTTTCTGGACGCCCTCACAGCACTGCTCACCTAGTTAGGCGTTGAAGTGGGGACTTCTCCCGCGCACGTTCCGCACCGCTCACCGCTTCAAAGTACATCTACATCCAGCGCTAAGACGAGAGAGACCTAAAGCTACACTTAACTTTTAATCATAGGAGTAAGCCAATAAGCCAATTGTATTTATAGACCAACATTGTTTTATCGACCACCAAGCTGCGCCCGGACCACAAAAATAGCTATAGCAATACTCTTTTTTTTTTTGCTCTACAAATTTGTGTTAATCTGACCTAGAATAAATCCAATATATGTGAAAAGAATGAATGGAGCTGTGTTTCGAGGGGGCTTCAATAGGTTCCCAATCCGTAGAACAGGGATTTAATAGAGGAAGTAAATCTGGGCTGCATTAAATAAAAATTTTAATTGGAAACACAAAGTTTTTAAACAACTGGTTTAATCTTAGGCACCTATGCATGTATGTACAAATGAGGGGAACTCTTGCTAGCCATCAGCTGGTTTGGGTGCCGATTTGTAACTCCTGCTGCTGCTCTCTATTCAAAGGATCTGCGCTGCGGATGCGCGCTGATCCCAGACAGGCCGTGTCGTCGTAGAAAACTGCATATTGCCCCGGAGTGATGGCCCTCAGGGGAGCATCCAGTTGGACTTCGAAGTTGTCGCCATTAAAAACCCTCAGTGAGCAGTCCACCAGAGGCTTGGTATGTTGGAAACGGAATCGACACCGCAGGCTGCCTTTGTTCATCACATTTTGCTGGGCCTCCGAGCACAGCCAGTTGGGTGGGTCGATGTGCACCCGAGAGCTGAGCAGGGCCGGATGATCGTGCCCGGCTGCCACATAGATGACATTTGCGGAGGCCTCTTTCCTGGCCACGAAATAGGGCTGCAGGAAGGAGCTAAGCCGACAACGCTGGCCCACAGTCCATTGGTGAACTCCTTCGTGATTTCCCACGACGGCTCCACTGTCTATGTCCACAAAGGGCCCGCTTCTGGAGGTGATGTACTTCGGGGAAAGGAGAGAGCTATCATTTTGTTTCTGCATCGAAAAAAGTATCAATCCGCTGCAAACCCACCTCCCGTATAAACTCCTTGAAGTTCCGCTTGCCCACAAAACAAATCCCCGTGCTCTCCCGCTTCGAGGACAGTCTCTGGAGACCGATCTTGGAGGCCAATTGCTTGACCTCACTCTTTAACATATCGCCCAAGGGGAACATGGTGCGCAGAAGGGCCTGCCTGGGAATCCCGGCCAGAAAAAACGTTTGATCCTTGAAGGTATCAGCGGGTATCAGCAGGCGAGCTTCCCCTTCTCCTTCGCTGCTCCTCTCCAGGAAGTTGCCCATGCTATTCCGGGCATAATGACCCGTTGCCAGTGCATCATAGCCGAGCGTTTCCAAGGCGTGCTTGTGGAAGAGATCGAATTTGATGTGCCTGTTGCACAGGATGTCCGGATTGGGGGTCAGCCCCTGCTGGTAGTCGTCCAGAAACTGGCTGAACACCGCCGTCCAGTACTCGCGCACATAGTTCACCTGCCGCAGCTCCACGCCCAGTTGCCGGCACGCCCACTCCGCATCCTTGAGGTCCGCTTCCCCACTGCATCGACCCGCTTCGTCCAATTCGTCCCAGTTCCTCATAAACACGCCCAGCACGTTGAAGCCGCGCTCCTTAAGCAGGTGGGCGGTTACGGCGCTGTCCACGCCCCCCGACACGCCCACCACCACCTTCCGGATCATGGGTTTTGTTTGTCTTTGATTCTATGAATGCAAGTCAATGAAATCCGATAGAAATCAAATTAATTTCGGTTGTTGTTTGATTGGAGGCTGGGAAAAAACAGCTGACTGCAAGACGAGTTGGCAGGCCTACAGAGTGTCGTTTGTTTAATACTGCAGTGCGGTATTTCGGCAGCGGTATTATTTTAAAATTTAAAATTATTTGAATTTGAATTAATTTAATTTCATTTCAAAATAACGATTCACTTGATAACTCTCGAAGCTCGAATAATTTTATTTGAATCCAAGTATTTAGGAAAATTCAGATTTAAAATAAATTCAAAAATTAAAAAAAAAAACAACTTACTATTTTTTATAGTGTTAAAATAATAGAAGTTGGTGTAACTTTTACAATAAATATTGTATGCAGTCATTTAAGGAGTTGGCTTATATTGGCCATCAAAGTGTATTTTTAACTTGATTTGAACTTTGCTCGCAATTGGAGCTAAGTAATTCAAAGGTTAACCTTATTGGAGCAATAGGATTAAGCTTTTCGATGCATCGTATAAGAACATTAATGTGGAGACCAACCATCGCAGCATCAATGATTAAGGAGATGCCAAACAATAGTTATCCAGCCCTAGTAGAAACAGCTTACCCGCTTAACTTTAAAGTTAATGTTAACATTAACAGACAAAACGAGTACAAAATATCGATTAAAGGGTTGTCTTCGCAATTAGCGAAACAACAATATTAACGGTACTAAATATTTTTCGAAGTTTCTTTTTATTGGATTGAAAATACACATTCGAATATTACATAAATATAATATTAATTTGTATGTTCCAACGGAATTTTATAGAGGAATGAAATACAAAAGAAAAGATTTCAGCGACGAATGCTTGGAGCAAGCGAAGAAAACCAAATTCTATCTAAATTAAACAAGATTAATCAAATGAGTTCTTAAACATATCATCACAGTTGGACAAAAATGTAATTTTCCAATCAGAATAACTAAAAAGTAACTTTTAAATTTCAGAAATGACCGGGACACTGCTGCTCTCTAATTAATGGACAGAGTGACCAGACGACATTCAAGCTCAAAAGCTCAAAAAGTACTCTCTCTCAACGGCACATTTATGCGATTCCTAGGAATTTGCCTTCGCCGACGACACTGGCGGGTCATTCAGTTGCGAAAATCGGAGGAATCCGGTGGAAATTCGGAGGATTGCGTGGAAACTCGTTCGTAAAAAGTCCGCTCAGCGTGTGTGCGAGTTTTCCGAACAACGGATATTTCACGTGTAAGCCAAAAACCATTTAATTCCATTTTTTTTTCGAGTGTTCGTGTGTGAATGAGAAGATAAAGTAAAGAGCAACCAAAAAAAAAAAAAGACAAGGACAAACGAAGAATAACGGAGAAAAGCCCGAGAACTGACATAAACGGAGCGAGCGAAAGAAGAGCAGCGAAGACAAGCGGGAAATTGCGCCTTCTGACTTCTTTTGGTTTCCCTTTCGTTCGATCTCTGAAGAATTCGTTTCGGCGTGGAGATCAAATCCTTTTCTCAAGTATATGGTGCAATCTCCCCCTAGGTTGCTAGCTTCCTTGGTTGAACTAGTGAGCAAGACAAGAACCCACATCCCAAATCCGAACCCAAAACCCAAACCCGAAACCCGAAAATTACCAAAATGAATTCCTCGCTGCCCATAACACTTCCGCAATGGAATGTAATTAAAAAAGTTCCTCCGAGTCCCTATATCTGTGTGGGGTTTAAAAGTTATGTTAATTGGTTTAAAGTGGATTAGGTTCTTGATATTCCCCATAACGCAAAAGTTTGGCAAGTCGAATTTGGCTGCGTTTATGGCTTGCCAAGGATTTCGAGAGAAATGAGTTTCTTTTTTTTTTTTTTAAGGAAACCGCAGCTGTAAATAATTCGCAATTTCACGGGAAATTTTATTTAGAGTTTTTGCCAAAAACGCAACACCAATACCACAAAAACAGCCACGTGCAAACTTTATATTCTTCCATTGCATTTCCTTCCGTCGACTCTCGCCCGTTGGCCATGCATATGCATATTCAGATATTCAAATTTAATCAAGCCCAAATGTCAGGAGCAATATTTCAGCGCGAATTACCAGCTGCCAGCTATCAAAAAATCCAAAAAGCCAAAAACCAAAATGCCAATATATGAAAATTTATTGACATGCGGGGCTTGCCGGGGGTGGAAAATGGGACCGCTCGAGGGCGGCACATATGAATTATTGAATGCCACGCCCCCTCCATCAGCCCCTTTTCGCTTTTAGAGGAGATTTCTGCGAGCTCGCCAATTATAGAAGTGGCAACTCTTATTTAATTTAAATGGCGGCTCTTCGCCACGTGTTCCTCGGTTATACGAAAAACTCAAAAAGATCTAAAAAATCGTAAAAAAAAAAGAAAACGACTAAAAGCAATTAGCCCGGTTCAAAGCAAAGCAGCTAATTAAAAATTACACCAAATACAATCTGGGCAGCGGGCTAAGAATTGGAAAAGGAAAAGGAAAAGGGCCTGGGCCGGGTCGAATCTTGTTGCGTTAATTGCAGGCCAGACGCCACATTTTGACCCAGAGCGTCGAGTCTAAAGTGGCAGCACAGCTAGAGCTGCCAGAGGTTCGTGAGTCACGCCACAATTCGGAAGCAAGTACAAAATTAGTTAATGAATAAACTCAATGTCCATTTTGAATCGGAAATGCTTTGAAAAAATATTAACTACAAACGTACTTCTGTTGATTGTAAATTCATATTTAGAGGTAAATTTCCTCTCAACTCGCCACTAAAAAGAGCTGTACACATGTACTTCCTTAGATTTGTAACTTATTATAACAATTTTAAATTTTAAAAGAATCAAGTTTTATTTAAATAACAATATTAAAATAACCATAGTTGTAGATTTCTCTGAAATAAATTGATTTTGTTGTTCTAAGTACGCGAGCATCCAACAAAATCAATCAAAAAAGATTCGTTTTTAGAACTAAACGCATCTAATTTACAAAAATAGTTCCAACCATCTTCAACATTTTCCCCGATTCCTTCTCAATATGTTCCAACTGCAATTCAAATCCCTGCTCTTGATCGTGACGGGGACTCCTGTCACGTGTTCATCTCAGTCAGGGAATTGCTCCATCTTCTAGACCAGCCCCTCCCCCTCCCCATCTCCCCTTACGCCCACGCCGGCCTCAGCTGTCAGTCTGTCAAAATGTATAGCATACTTTTTTGGGGTCGCTCGGCACTTGAGAGAAAGGGAGGTAAAAAATAGAGAGACAGCCGGAGGAGAGAAGGGAAGATGGGACCGGAGTGGAGCGGAGAGAGGGGAAGACATTTGTCACAGGGGGCTTATATAATTTGGAGTGGAGCAATGTTGACGCCAAGTTAAGCGATTAAGGGGGGCGGCTGGGTGGTCGACAGTGGGCGGTGGGAGTGGCGCGAGTGCAATTTGCATTTCAAGCAACAGAAGCGGAAGCAATTACAGGAATAGCGGCGCAGGAATGGCGGAAGCGGAGAGAATCGAGAGTTGTCACCGGAACGGAAGCGGACACGGAAATAGTTTCGCTGGCCGAAAGCAATTACACAAATAGCACGGCGCGGGCAAATACAAACACAAACCAGGTCCATTAATCATGCGGGCGGGAGATGACAAATGACTGAACTGTTCGGGGGCATAAAGCGATCGGACCGGACGGAGAGAGATATGTGTGCGGATTTCCATTCATTCCCATTTCCTCGGGGCTGCATCTCCAGTCGAATGCGCTCAATTTAAATTCGTGCCATCACGTATTTTCCCCTCCTGCCACCCACCAAAAAGGCTAAGCAAGTTAAACAAATTGTTTTTGCTAACATTTTCCCCATTTTACAGACCCAATCTTTTTTTTTGGCAACCTTTTCTGCCTTTTGGCTCCTTCTTTCTGACTTTGTGTCTGCTTCCGCGTTGACTTTACCGGCTCAAAAAACAAAAACCAAATTTCCGCTAAATTATATTCGGGTACAGCGAGCAATGGTGGGGAAGGGGATGGGGGAAGGGGAAGTCGGAAGGGAGAAGTTGCAAAGTATTGCGAAGCCACAAATTTCCTCTGAATCCGCGCAAACATAAAATAAAGGGAAGGGGAACTCCCAGGAGACGGAGCTACCGCTTTTCGCCAGAGTCTCCTGATGATTCATTGCTCAGAAGGAGTTACACTGAGCACAAATTGGGCGTCCCTGTTGAGTTCTAAAATAAAATCTGGCAAATTATTAATCCTGCCTTTAATATGATTTTTCCAATCCTATATTTTCTTGTCGAAAGTTTATTTTTAATGGCTTTTCCGAATTCGCTCGAACTAACACATATGCATTCAAACGTGGATGGGAAATTCATATTGTAGAGAGACACGCATACCAATGCAGACTGCCTTGGCCTGGCTAAGGAGAAAATGCAATTTAAATCATAAAATATAATTTTCATTTAATGAATTGGATCATGTCAGGGAGTGTATGTGTATGTGTATGTGTGGGGGCATGTGTGGGTGAGTGCACACACACTTGCAGGCACACATGAATATATGTATATGGCATATTTTACTTGAATGACTCGCAAGGCAGCAAAGTGGAAAAATTTGCAGTTTGCGAAAATCTTTTGGTGCGAAAGTTTGCTAATGCAGCAAGGAACTTTCGCCCTTGCAACCACGCCTCACGCCTCACGCCCCACGCCCCAATTTCCCATCTCTGCCCTTCTCCCATTTCGCAATACCGTTATCAACTTGATTGAGTCGAAAGCAGCTCGTAGCCAAAGAAGCATTCCGCAACAAAGCCAGCCGGCTAAGATTGAATGGGAAGGAATGCAAGGTGCAAGTCGTGCACTCAGCGAAACTAACCGGGTCAAAGCGAATTTTCATATTTCTTGAAGATTGAGATAGTATTCGAGTTTGGAGTTTCAAAACTATTTACATATATATTCAGTAGTCAGCCCGTTTCGATCATATTACTTTCAGTTAACACTATTTCACTGCTTCTCCCGGTGTGGTCTTGGCTTGTGGCCATCCTGTGGGTCGGGGTTTTGGGTTGTGTTCTGTGGGATGTGGGCTGTCCTAATCCCGGCTAGGCGACATTGGCCCGCTTGTGGGTTATGCAATAAGCTGTTACCCATTTCCTGTCCCGGCGTTCAGGTGAGCGGCTTCCGAGTGGAGAGCTCGAAAAAATGCACCACAATGACAAGTATCCGGCTAGAAACGGGGAGTCCCAGGGTGGATGGGTGGTGAATGGGTGGCTTCTGGGGCTGGGGCTGGGGCTGGGATGGTGATGGGGATGAGGATGTGGAAGTGGATGTGGATGGGGGACATCGCTTGACGTTGGCCTTGCTTGTCCTTATTCATGTTTCATCGCCCTGCCGTTCCACCGCCGAACCTCCCACCACAAGGACTCGCCGTGTTTCATGTTGTCCTTTTGGGGGCTGCATTGTTTGGGAAACTGGCAACAATAACCGACAGCGACAAAGAAATGCAGAAGGAGAAAGGCAGCAGCAGCAGTAGCAGCAGTGGCAGAGGCAGCAGTGGCAGAGGCAGCAGTGGCAGAAGCAGAGCACAGAAAACAGCAGTGAAAGGCCAAGCAGAGGGCGGAGGAAAAACACACGAAAACATATTTTTCGGCAAAGTGTAATCCAAGTGGTTACCCCCAGAGTGCGGGGGGGAGATGGAAGGCTAGTGAGCTTTATCTTATACCATTAGCCAGCCAGAGGTCTGCAAAACAGAGGGAGATGGCCAACCCATCTTTCCTTAATTAGCTTCAATGGCAAAGCAAGTCAAGTTCGTACTTAGAAAGGCAATTTAATTTTAGAGCACATTAAAGTTTAGATTCCGAATGATTTATCGAAGTATGAATATATGTTATATATGTACATATACGTTGAATTATAAGCATCACCATAATTATGTATGGAAATGTTTTTGAATGAAAAGCCAAACTTACCCCATTTATTAGATTAGCTTGCCTTCCTCCTTGGGCTCCTAGTATCGGGAAAGAGTAATCGGTATTACTTATCGGAAATATCTGCAATCATGTGTGCCCCGAAAGCTATTATTTGTGCCCTATCAAGCATCTGTAGATGTGAGATATTGGCCAATCAGCCGATAATTTAAATAAATGGCTGCTCCTTAGGAACGAGCTGCCTCAGCAGCATCCTCCCAGTAAGAAAAGCACAGCCAGAAGGAGACCCACCCAGCAATATTCTTCCATCATCCACCCCTGGTGTCGATGCTGCTCGATGGTGCTCAGAAGTCAGCCGCAATGTTTGCCCATCGGAAATCCCATCACATCTCGGCATCCTTGTTAATTTTGAGGCGAGGAAATTAATTGGCAGGGAGGAGGGGAGGGGTCCCTGAAGTTTATGATGTGGATTGTCGAATGTCGATGGGCTTTAATGGTCGTCAGTTACCCCCAAACAATTCTCCCTTGTGCCGTGACAGGTGCTGCTCCCATCATTCAGTCAAGTGAAGTCAGTGAAGCCAAGTCAAGTCAGGTTCAGCCAGCAGTAGTTGTCACCCAGTCACTTTGCGTGGGCGAATGGAAATTCCTTGTTTATAATTTATCAGAGGCAGAGGCGGAGGCAGAGGCAGAGGCGGAGGTCGAGTGACTTTGACTTTGGGTGCACTTGGGGATTTGGAGATTTAGAGATTTGCATGCATAAGGAATGGCCACTTGACATGTCCTGCCAGGACACCTGTCCTGCCTCCCCAATTCTCGATGAATAATGGAGATGACTCACCCGAGCTGCACCAGCTGAGACAAATAGTTTAAAGAGTGTCGAGGGCGAGAGCGAGAGCTCCTGCTCGAGTAACTCATTTGTGTGACAAAAGATGTTAACGCAGGGAACTCGAGGGAATCATTTATTAGCACTTCCCACTTGGTCACACAACGTTTCGGGTCTACTTATCGAAAAGTAACCGATATGAAGGAGGCACTGCCTCCTGCTTCTTAAAGACAAGTTTCAAACTTCACCCAAGCAACTCCAAATGGTCCGAGGGTCTGAAGAGATGTTTACCAATGCTTGAAACTGTGACATAACCATTTCCAATGGCAGCCCCCGGAGGCAGCCGATTTATGCGAGTTTTAATCATTTTCCTCGTCTCGTTCTGAGCCTTTTCCTGAGGCCTTTCTTGAAGCTGTCGCAGCGATTACGGCTTTCAAGGCAAGTGGCAAGGGCCCCTGCTCACTGACTTCCTTTGTGCTGCTCAAACACATCATAAATATGTTGATATTAAACGCAAACACTCAAACGAACGCACTTAAAGACTCTGCCCATCTGCTCAGTTCAGTGGGGCTCTCCCCAAATCCACTTGCCGAAAATGAAGCCGAGGGGGGGAGAGGGAGGAGTGCGAGGCAAGCCTTTGAATATGTATCAACAAAAGCAACAAATAGCAAGTTGCGAGCAGAGCAGATAATAAAACGCATGTAAATGTGCGCGATGAATACGAAAATAGATGAAGCGAGCGAAATGCAAATTTGGCCAAGGGGTGCCGCCGGGGGGGAGCAACAAAATGGGGGGCACCGACTCGAGGGTTAAGTGTCGAGGCCGGTGACGTCGCAAAAAGGAGCACTGAATGAAACGAAAGGCTTACGCAGAAAGCCGAAAGCCTTGTCCAAAAGGAAAACTGCTGAAAAACTGAAAAACAGAAAAACAGAAAAACACACAGCATTGAAGGGATGGGTCCCAAAACGAGCAACAGCTACAGAAAACAGAAAGCAGAAAACAGAAAAGGAACAACAAAACGAGGAGCAACAGCAGAGAAGTAGCAACCAAAGCAAAAGCAGCAACGGGGGATAAACATCTAAATTGCACGGCGCGTGTGGGCAGGGGCTTCTGAGGCTGCTGGGCTGCTCGGGGGGATAGCCGGAAGGAAAGAGGAGTCCACCAGCCCCATCCGTACCATCCGTACCATCAGTACCGTCGCCATATGCATATGCATGAGGAGCGAGACCGAAAATGTCCCTTTCAGTTTGTTTTCCTTACCCTTAGCAAGCGCCTCGCGTTGCACTTCCTTCCCTGGGTACATTTAATTCATGTGCTCGTAGAGAGCATCAAGCTTGTACAAATAATAATAATAATAAATAATAATATTCATGAATGCACACTAATCAAAGGGAAAGATGAGCCTTGCGTAAGGATTAATCAGATCGAAATGAATTTAGAGTTGTGCACATATCCTCAGCTAAACTTTAATGTAAGTAATGGTTCTATACTTCGGCACTGTGGCAAAGTCTCCTTTTGAACTAAAGGGTATTTCATTGCCCAGCCCCCCGTATCCCATTCCTTGTGAGCAGGGCATATCCTTTTGGTTCTTCCATTTGTTGTAAGCGCTTGAAGTTGCGTTTTGTGCCCGTATGTGTGCCTGCCTGAGATGGTTGTCAGGACTTTCCACACTTAATTTGTCATCTGTTGGCGCCGTTTAGCTGATTCCCAGAGTAATCAGTGATAAATGAAGGCCCAAGTGTGGGTTTGCCCAGAGTCGACTTAACCGGATGGGTTATTGTGTCGCTAACCCTTTAATTGCTTCGCCCCAACCCATGTTCCTCCTATTCATTTACTTAAGTTATGTATGTTCTTATTTTAATTATTTACATTTAATTGGTTTTGTCTTCGTTTTTTATCCTCAGTTGCCTAGCATCTCATATACCCAAAGCACCATGGATTCCCAACCAAATAATCTTCCCACTGATGTCCCAGTTTATACGTTGCTCGTTGATCAGAGCCAGGTTAACACCCTCCCAATAACGGATCCCAACACGGCTCTGGCCTTAGGAGCAGTGAAGGTTTTTACGCCAATCCTGATAAATAGTGTGAATCCGACAGCCACTATTAATACTAACAATGCAATTCTGCCAGCCAACATTATTTTGACTCCTGTGAATCCGCCAATCAATTTGCCTGTGAGCAGTGTACAGCCTGTGCCTGTGCAGAAGCCAACCCATATCCTAGTTTCGGCTGTCGACAAGAAACCTTCTGATGGGGAAGTTAAACCGCCTGTCCGTATTTTACAGCAGTTTAAGCTCGGAGATCGCACGGTTTTTGCAAATATCTTAAATGTGCCGATCAAGAGGCCGGCCCAAGAGTCGGTGCTCCAAAATAGCGATCCTGGACCTAGCCAAGTCAAGGCTGGGACCGAGGACAACCTTGGAAAACCGCCAATCCTAGCCGGGACTTGTGGCGGGAGTGATCCGCCTCAATCCCATGCCATGGATTTGTCGGCTAAGAAAACAGCAGTTCCAATTCAAAATGAACCTATTCAATTTAAAAAAAAATGGGAAATTCCCGAAAAAAAGCCAAAAAATTTGGAGTCTATGCTGGATCCCACGCGCATCATAGACCTAACAGACGGGGAAGATCCTGTAAAGCAGCCCGAGAATATAACACCCAAATATCCGCTACTGCATTCCGATCCCATGTTTTCGGTTACGAATATTTTTGATAAGAAAGTTAAACTTCCTGACCATAACTTGCCAAATATCTCGAATGAGCCAGTCAAGAAGCCGGCCCAAGAGTCGCTGCTCCGAAATAACAATCCTGGGGGTAGCCAAGCCAAGGCTGGGACCACCGGCAACCTTGGAAAACCGGGGAGTGGGCCCATCGATTTGTCGACTAAGAAGACTGCAGATCCAATTCAAAATCAAAATTGTCAATTTACCAAAGATTCGGCTGGGTTCAATGCGCCACCAAAGAGGCAGGGCCACAATAACGCTCCTACATCCAGCCAAGTCAAGGCTGAGGCCATGCTGAATGGGATATATGGTTGGAGTGTGGATGAAATTGCAAAGGCAATTAATGAAATCCCCGAAAATTTGGAGGAACCGCCGGCCGATGCCGCGGTATTCAACGAAATTATGGGCATGGTCTTGACCCCTATTCCTGTCAGCCAGAAGCTTGTGAGTTGATTGGATAAATGGATTTTGGTTGGATTGGATTCCGAAAGAAAGATTAGCGAAAGAATTGTAATGTATTGGTTTTGTTTTGTGTATTTTGCCCTTTTCCAGGTGCCAAGATGAATTTAATATCTTTTCTAAGTTAGTCTATGTTACCAATCTATTTACAAACTCTTTCGCTAGATACTCGGGTATCTGCAGATGGTTTTCCTTCTTTGTTTGAATTGTTCTTATTATTTTATTTTATTTCATGTACTTCTTGCTCAAGCGCTGCGCTGCCCTGGAGCAAATTGTGAAACTACTTTAATCCCGAAATACTCGCACAATACTGGTCACCATTGAAGTTGCTGGCCAAATATTAATCTAGTTACAAGTCATACTCCCAATGTGCCCAACGGAATGAAGGGCTTAATCTGAATCCGAATTTATATCTGAATCTGAATCACCTTGTGGGAACCGGAATTTTTCCATCGAAGTGGCCTGTGCCACATTGCCTGTTGACACTTCCGACCGGTTTTGGAGCATGGAGCTCAGTCTTTATTAGTTCTTTGTACCGATCACTTTGTACAAAAATTATTCCTGGTATTTTTTATATATATAATTTTGTAGTTATTTTTTTTTTTGTAAATTCTAAGCTACTGTAATGGAGAATACACGGCCAAGTGTGGGAAAGCTAATCAACTTCTTCGAGGCGCTCGCAGTTAGTCAGACCCCGAAGTCCCAGGAATCTGATCCAGAGACGATGCAGTCATCTAGCGAGGTTTTGGTGTGTCAATCATGTCAGGAGAAGATTGCCCAGCCCGTGGGGGAACTTGCTCCGGGAGCAAGGGATGCCCAGCCACAAATTTCATCTCGCGAGTTGACATTCCAAGTCAAGGCCCTGGTGGAGACTGCACCGGGAGAACCCGACTTGGGCCAAGATCCAGCAAAGTCCGAATGCCTCGAGGTCGAAGGGAATGGTGACGACAACGGATCGGAGCAGACCCCCCTGATGCCGCCTGTTGATGGGAACCCAATGAAGTCCACAATGTCCTTCTGTCGCCATCTCAACTCCTTCTTCCGCCGCGCAAGCACATTGGATCTCGAAAACGATCGTAGTCAGAGAAATCTCAATTATCCCCATGCCTGGGCAGTGCCGAAAAGATTCCACCAAACCCCCAAGGACCCGAAGAAACGTCCCAAGCGCTGCAATTTGAATTTGTCCAACGCCAGTGGGTGATCTCATTTGTGAATCCGATCTCGAGATTGTCTTCCCGGCATGAATAGAAACTCCCTTTAATTTGTAATTTTTCTGGCCTGTCATCTAAATTAAAAAATGTTAAAAAGTATGTGGAACATTTGGTTTATTTATACGTATTAGTTTCGTAATAGCTTAAATAACTTAGCAGTGTCTGTCGGTTGCACTCGGTTCCCGATGCGTATGTGTGCGATTTTCCACACAATTTTCACGCATTTCCCCAGCAGCCACCTTAAAGGCCAAGTTTCCAAATTGCAGACTGCCGAAGTAGTTCGGGGCGAAACTTTCGCCTCTGGGCTAATTGTTTGCGGCAAAGTCCCGTCTTGGATCAATTGAATTCCACTCTGTCCTTGGCCCACCTATCTCCCCTCTTGGTTTTCTCTCTTCTTGGGCATTTTCTTTTTGGGGAAAACTTCGTGCAGAACTTCTGGACTCTGGTCGGGGTAGTTTTCTCTCTCTTTTTTGGCAATTGTGGCTGCAAGTCAACCGAAAGCTGAATGCAATTCCAAATAAAATGGAGGGGGGATGGGAGCGTTTCGGCTTTCGGCCTGGTCAAAAGTGTACAAGTCGAATGCGAATGTCACAAACAGACAAGTGTAATGCGGGTTGTTGCCGTAGTTGTAGTTTGCTGTGACTAACGAACTATGTAAACAAAGAAACACGCCCACGCTCCACGCTCCTCGCATCTCGCATCCAGAGAGTCGTTAAATGGCGACGGTGCTGGCCTTTTGGCCAATTTCTGGGCCAACAAGACGGGCGATTTAAATTTCTGTTTACCCAGTTACCTACCTAGTTTAGATTTCAAATAAATTCGGTTGTAGAAAACCCATTTTAATAAATATTAACATTAGTAAGTGTTTTTAAATAGTTAACTTGTTTAATTGCAAATTGACGTTTGAATATTAAAAGTTATTCGCGTTTTCGTTTAACTTTTTTCCATTTTAATGGTATAATGCCTAAAAAAAATAAAATTCCAAGTCCTGTACAATGCTTAGTTTAACTTCATATATAAATATTTATTTTTTGGGGTAACCGAATGAAGCTAGCTATTTGTGGTGGCCAGTTCCAATGCTAAGTTTTAGCTCCGTGTTTTTTAGTAGTCATAAAAAGCGCTGCGTATTGTGCGCCCATCCTGCGTGAGTATCCTTTGGACTGGGGCGATGAGGCGGGCAGGTGGCTTGTGGGTTGTGGGTTGATAGTGGTGGTGAAGAGGCAAACGATGAGTGGACCGCAGCGATGCCACTTGATTATCATGCATATTCATTCATGGCTCTTTAGTTGGTCATTTGGCACATGTGGCAAGCGGCAAGCGGCATTTGGCATGTGGTATATAAATTATATAAGAGCCCGAGTCGAGGGGCAAAAGTGAGAGCAGAGCGAAAGGTAGCCACTTGGAGAAAGAGGAGTGGAAAGCATTTCCCGATCAAATGGAAATTTAAGGGGCAAAAAACGAGTATTGAATAGTTCGAGCCTGATTTGGGTTGTTGGGTAGTCCTTCTTGGCATTTCTCTCTGCTCTTTCGGAATTTGCTGGCTCTCCATCCTTGGACATTGTTTTGTTTGTTTTAACTTCTCCGCTTGCGTTGTTAAATTTTTTATTGCCATCGAAATATTTACGTGCCGAGTAAACTGAGAAACGGACAAAAGAGCAGAGAGAAGGAAAGGGCATGGCAGTGCACGGACAAAAATTGGCAGCAAACACAATATAAAATCGGTTTTGCGCAAAGAATTTTAGTACAAGTTTTATTTTATATTGGCCGGGAAATTATGCTTGTACCAAAATTCGAATTCATAGAGTCTTTAAATTACTTTCAGTGTATAATTCCTCAGCATCCTGTACTCCACGCCTCTGTGTTTTGTTGTGTTTTGTTTTGTTTGCTTTTGTTTGATTTATGCGTAAACTTTTTGTTGCCGCTTTTATGTAGGAATTGTGTTTTGTGTGCTCACACACGCACACAATCAAACACTCACACCCACACACCACAGTCCCTCCCTCACGCACACACACGCATACAGACGCACATGCACACGCACACGCCCTCCATTCATTGGCATGCAAATATAACGCATACGCAGCGTATGACAATTTGCAGAGGACCACCAACTGCACAGCGAAATTCGGGGCATGGCAAAAATGTTATTTACTTTTTGCCTCGCTCGCCTTAATTGATTGCATCGAGTGGGGACGGGAGGAGAATATATGGGAGGGAATGCAGGAGGAAGGCAGATGTCAGCGGGGAAGTTGTAATCCATTTACAGTGACTGCGGTCACGCGGTTATTACCTACCACCCACCACCAGCTACCACCTACCACCAGTTCCTTCCATCCAACCGCCGGGCCATCCAACCTCATTTGCCAGCAAGCAATTCAAATTAAACAATAAAATGCCCGCCGAAAACATTTTGCGGTTTCTGTTTTCGCCAGCGTGTGCAGGGGCTCACGGAAAGGGGGGGATGGGTGCTTTTATTTACGCTTAATGAGAATGAAATTAAACATATATTTGATGCATTTTAAGGAATATCAACAAGGGAATTTCTCTTATGAAAATTACCAAATATAAATATATTTAAAAGTATCCCTTGCTTACGCCACTGTTTTCGGATCAGTGTTTGGCCAAAGTGGTTAAGGAGAATCCTAGGGTGGTAGTGGTCACGTTGGAGGTATGGTTTCCTAAATGGTGCTATCCACTTTGCTGGAAAGTCATATTCCAGGGAGTAGTATCGCCCATCTCTGGGTTTTGTCAGGATTTTCTTTGCTTGTGAACTGGGTTGCCAAATCTCTGTGATGCCACCCACTCCGAATCCTCCTCTTCCTCCTCCTGGCTTCCCCATCCCACCTCACATCCCCTGGAAAATTAAGTTAAACAAACGGAGATGGAGTCATGTTCAAATCTATTATAAACTTTGTACATTCAATGAATTTTATTTATCAAACGTTGATTACTCAGTGGAATGGACTTTGTGCTCCTGTGCTCCATCCTCGGATGGAGCAGCTGTCTGTGGCTTCAATGTTAAAATTTCGGAACTTCCCCACCGGCAACAAACTAGCTAGCACTGGGCAAAGTTATGCAGAGCCACACATTTGTCGCCACCCAGCCTGGCGGTGGCGAGAATTTCTCCAAGGAGAAGAGTACAGATGTGAGGGAATGTGGGAGCGGCATGGAGCAGGGATGTGTCCGGGCAGGGATTGCGTGAAGCAGCGTTGCTTGAAAGTTGTGTCTCCATTTATTTCATGTCACAAACTTTGCACGCGTCTGCAAAGCGAAGGAGCAGCCCGGCCAGAGATGCGATGCCAAGACGAGGACAAACACAAATTCCACACTGATGAAAATCGCACAAAAAATTGAAATTCAAAGGAAAATATGAATTCTCTCCCGACCACCACAAGCATTCGCCTTCCATTTCCCTCAGTGCAGAAGTGCAGAAGTCTGACTGCCACTTGCTCATCTCGGGAAGTAAGATAATTGGAATGACACCTAGGACGATAAACCGCTGACGTGGAATGGACTGATGGGATGGGACTGGGATGTTGACGGCGGGGATCAGCTCGTTGTATGCAAATTGACTGCCTCGACTCCCCTTGCACCTGCTCCGCTTCTATTTGCACTTTTCCCGCATTGTTCTGCTGCTGCTGCTGCTTCTTGCCAATGGCTTAATGGACAAGTTAACGGCAAATGTTAATTAAATGTGTGTGTACGAGCACATCCCGGAGGACTTAACCGGATTGCTGGGATGCCAGTCACTTGGGGCTTAAAAATTTGAATGCGAAATCGCTCCGAGTCCCGGGAACTGCAACTGCAGTCAGAGTGCCTCCTGCCATCGCTACTTGCCACCCCGACAATCTCCACCATTTGGCCACCTGCTAAGGGGTGTCCTTGTTCTCGCCTTGGCACTTCCTTTTCGGGGCATTTTCATTGCGGTTTTTTCGCAACGCCACCCGGCCCGGCCATCCTGGCTCTCATGCGGGCCACATCCTTCCGCCTGGCCTGGCCTGGCCGGGCTTGGCCGGGCCTGGCCACCATCAGTGTTTCCTTTTCCTCTCTGCCAACTGCCCCTCCTCATCGTCTCCCCTCCAAAATATCCGGAAAAATGTCCCACCCACACACACAGCGAAAGCCATCGAAATGCAATTTTCAAGGCGAGCGATGGAGAGGAGAAAATGGGAAAGATAAAAAAAAAAACCTGCCAAGGAGACTCCCACGGCTGTCGAACGATGTCCTGATCCTGGCCACAGCAATAATCGGATTTCTTCTTCCATCTACTCCACCATTTTACTCCATTAAGCTGTCTTGCTCCTTGTTTTTAAATTCCCAAAAAATGCTGACCCATTAAATATTTAAATTTAAATACCTAAAAATAATAATAGGAAAACTGACAGGAGTTTGCAACATTTACCAATATATTCCAATCGAAAGAACTACTTAAATTTATTGAACCTGCATTTTTAATAAATTTTCAAATAATTCTCTGTATTACCAAAACAACACTAAATTCAAAATGAGTTATTTTTTTATATAAAATTAAATCGCGAATGTGTGAATCGTCAAAGTCCCTGTCCCTGTCTCTGTCTCAAATAGATTGCAATCACTTTTTGTGACAGATTTAAATCGCGGGGCATCCATCCATTGCGCATCCGTTTCTCCTTCTGGCTTTTTAACGGTGGCATAAAGGGAGCTTTCGGGTATTTATTCCGCATTTATAACCCGACTTGTGTCCTCCGTTTTATCTCTCTTTTTTGTTTTGTGCCAACCGATGACATCAATGGATTCCTTTATGTCCCAAGCTCCCCTGCGGTGACGTGAATGTGTGCCAATCAAATGGATTATTAGACTGATTATGCCATTCAGCTGCAGTTGGGGCTGGGGCTGGGTTCGGGATTCGGGATTCGGTCCGGGTGGATGGGGATGGCATACGTCCTGGTCACGTTGCCTCGTTGGTGGCGAGCGAATTGCAAACGTGCCCGCTATGCTAATTAGAGCTCTGCCTGCCTCCGACCAACCGGAGGCGGGGCAAATTGCATTCAATCCGTAATTGCTTAATTAACATATCGTTTCCATGCTCCTCCAGAATTTTGCGCCCGAAGCGAGGGCATTGTGCGTTCGATTTGCATATCCTGCGAGGCGAAGTGAAGTGGAGTGCAGTGAAGTGAGGAGAGCTGTCCAAAGAGTCCAGAGAGCAGGAGTGGGCAGTGGACGAGGACGAGCAGATCTGGGAGTCTGAGCAGGATTCCTCGCCGTAGAGCAGCCGCTGAAGCGGAAGGAAGGCCGCCACATTGGAAGGAAAACGGCTTTTCACGGCAGTTAATAAATTTTTAACTGGTTCAACAATTGCCCGCGAGTTCCGCCAGCTAATGGTGAGTACCACCCAGCAGCACAGCATTAAAATGGAATTGGGGGCTTTTTGAAGGGTTTTACTATTTTATAAAGTTTAGCAAATTATTGTTGTTTACCCACAAAGCACAAAGCACAATGAAATGATTACTCTAAAAAAGGCTTGGCTAACTTTGTTTAAATAAAAAGCAAACATTTTTGTTAATAAGCACAAACAAAGTAAACCAATTAAATAAAACTGCATTTGTGGTGAAAAAAAGCAGGCATGATTACGTAGTATAATAAGGACAATTTTTATTCCATTTAAAATTCATTTGACTATTTTTTGTTAGGTACTTTAATTAGTTTTTTATCACATTTATTTTGGTGGCTTCATAAAAACACAGTTTTAGAATAGAGCCAATTACCCTTACAATTCCCTAGATTGAAAAGTGCTCTTAAAAAGTTTGCTTTCTTTTTACTATTGCATTTATCGAAGGAAATTGACTTCATTCATTCATTCAAATTAAAGGAAACTATTGAAGATACACAAAAACAAAAAAGGGTGCAGTTAGATATTTGAATTTGCTTTCAAATTAAGTCTTCCCTTTTTATTCAATTTATTTTTTGGTTGCTATTCAGACGAGAAACGCGGCGGTGAGTGGCGATGAACCCGACGAAGAGCAGACGCCAGCAACTGGTGCCGCCGAGCAAGCAGCGGTCCAGGGGGAGCTTGGAGCTGGCCAGGACCAGGATCAGGATCGGGATCGGGACCTGGATTTGGCAGGGGAAAGCCGAAGTCACCATACCAGCGGTCCACTGGAGGAGAAGCATCCTTCGACACAGCAGCGCCGCCAACGGCCCAGAAAGAAAGTGACAACGCCGCAGGAGAAGATAGCGAAGCCACATCCAAGTGGCTGCTCCGATGCGGACACGGATTCCAGCTCTTGCGAGGGGGTAAAGGCAGCAGGGAAGGCTGGCAAGAGGGGCACGCGGATCAGCTACTCACAGAGGCATCTGCGAGAGGAGGACCCCGAGGACTACGACTACGACTACGACGAGGAGGAGGAAGAAATTGAGGATGAAGAGCTGGAGGGTGAGGAGGGCGAGGGCGAGGAGTCCTACGACGACTACGAACAGCCCTCTAAGCTAGGCCGTTCGCCTCCGGTGCGCACGGCGTTGACTCTCCGAAGCAGACGCAAGACGAAATCCCGCCAGATCTCCTACTCCTCGGATCTGGAGGAGGGTCAGAACCTGGCGGGGGAGGGTGAGGGCTTGTCCCTGGACAAGCGCCGCTGCATCTCCAAGGGTCAGATGCGCGAGTTCCGGGAGGCATTCCGCCTCTTCGACAAGGATGGTGATGGCTGCATCACTAAGGAGGAGCTGGGCACTGTGATGCGGTCTTTGGGACAGTTTGCCCGGGTGGAGGAGCTGCAGGAGATGCTTCAGGAGATCGACGTGGACGGTGAGTGGTTGTGAACTCAAGACATCTTGTTGCAAAGTGGATATTTCGTAGATTTTAAATGACTATTTAAATAAATATTAAACAAATTTAAAATTTTTTAAAACAATACTAAAACACCAAATAATTTGCATTCCTGCTGAAACTTTCAAACGATATCCTCTGTTTTTACATGTTTCCCTTCCCATCCAGGTGATGGCAATGTTAGCTTCGAAGAGTTCGTGGACATCCTGTCGAACATGACCTACGAGGACAAATCGGGACTGTCCTCCGCTGATCAAGAGGAGCGGGAATTGCGCGATGCCTTCCGCGTTTTCGACAAGCACAATCGAGGCTATATCACAGCTTCCGATTTGCGGGCGGTGCTCCAGTGTCTGGGTGAAGATCTTGACGAAGAGGATAGTAAGTAGCGCCCCATCCTCCCTTTTTTTTCTGACCAATTTCCCACTAGTTGAAGACATGATCAAAGAGGTGGATGTGGACGGCGATGGACGGATCGATTTCTACGAGTTCGTCCACGCCCTGGGCGAACCCGAGGACTCGCAGGAGAACGATGACGAGGAGGAGAACACCACCTCTCCTCTGCCTACCCCAAAGTCGGCAATATCCCTCAGCTACGAATGAGGGGCCCCAGAATAATCCAACTATTTACTTATAAATAATCGGTGAATTCGGTAACTCGCCTGTTTTGGTCGATCAATTATGCAAGCAATCGAAATTTATCGATTCGAAAATTCACAAATAATCGATCATTTCTCAATACTCAATGAGCAATAAAATGAACCGTTCGTGGTGTTCACCCATAGTGAAAGGACAGGGGCTCGGTAAGGCATTAAAAATATTACTAATTGCCCCAAGTAAATATATATATTTTTTCCATTTCTAAGCCAGGGCCAGCTTTAGCCAAATTTATTAAATAGAATTCATCAAGTTTATTCCATTACATTGCCAGAACGCACAGCTAATCAAATTAAAAAAAAAAAAACGATAATATCGAAAACAAATATATTGCCTATTGAATAATCGAATATACAAACTAATCGATACACGGTTTACTTTACATCGATATATAACAGCAATTAACTCTAACTCCAAATCGAATCCCCGCGATCTTCTACTCTTCCACTTACGTCCAATTGGAAATGTAATCTATTCGTAGCTTGTAATTCGTAAAAGATAACTCTAACGGTAAAGATAAAGACACACGACTACCTACCCGTCGAGACTCTCTCACATATCCATGGCTTTATCCAACTCGAACACACAAACAATTATATTTCAAGACATATCATGAATACGCCTCTGTAAATGTGTTTTGTGACCCACTGAGCCTAGCCTTATAAATAAACACCGCCTATTTGTCACCCATCCACCCAACCACCCAACCACCCAACCACCCATCCACCCACCATTTAGCTATTTTACAACTTTGCCACATACACCCTTATAATCTCCTCAGATTTTCGACTAGCAACATATAATATGAATAAATTAATTTAATTAGGAAATATTTGCTCAATTATTGCTGCTGCCGCAGAGCCAAAGAATACCCACAAACAAGGATATATGTACTTATACTATACACGAAAAATCAAAAAAGCTCGCAAATCAAATACGAAAATTCTTTAATTATTGAACGAACAATTTAATGTAATTTACAATTAACAATTTTAATCCAAAACTCGAATCAAAATCCCCGAAAACCAAAAAAAAAACAAACAAACAAATCGTAAATAAAATAATATGAAAAAAGATAACAAAAAATGCTTATTAATTGGTTTACAGGGTATTTCCGATTATTTACTCTTTCGAGCTCAAAAGGCAGCCACAGCCAGAATTTAATTAGTGGTTGCCACGAAACACAGGATATGAGATATGCGAAGGCATTCCAATGTTGTTTATTTTCCGGTTTACAAAATGGGCTTTTCATTATTCGAGGGTCTCGGCGACATCAGCATCCAACAATTTGCTGCAATTTTGATATATAAATTAGCATATTACCTGCGTTTGCCCTGGTAACCATTGAGGTTTCCCCCTTTTCCCTTCTTTTCTGCCAATTCTATTCTGCTAAGTATGCTGTTCTCTCAGAGCCATCCCCAGTGCCCTGGAATGTAGGCAACACTTTTGTTGACATCCTCGATTGTTGAGAACGAGCACAAATATTGAAGGGACTCAGGACACCGGGGACTGCGGACCCGGGACTGGGGACTCCTGCGACCCGACCAGATTGCGGTCCAGCTGCGGTTCATTCCCAGGGCGCCCCACTTGACCACTGAGACATCCTCCAGACCCACCTCCACTCAGCAGCATTCGCAGCACATCCCCTCAATTGTCTACGCTCTGTTAGTGAACTCAAAGAAAAATATTACGCTATATAGTAGCCAAAAATAAATAAATCAATTTCATCAAAATAATAATACATATTCATTTATTTTAATGTTTTATATGTGAATTTGTATTTGTGACTTAAACCATTTTCTGACCATCAACTAAAGTACAAACAGCTATTTTAATAATAATTATTCACTTTTTTATTCGCTGCCAAATTCAAAACTATTGAGCCAAGTGGTTTGAACAAGTGGAGATACTATAGACCACATATTTTTTAATTAACACTTAAATTGATTATTTTAATATTTCTGTATATTATTTGTACATATGTACTAAGATATTTTTGCCTGTGTGCGTTCGGAGGCTACGTAGACAAAAGTTACGTTAATGGTCAAGTGCTCAAGTGCTTGGCCAGCAAAATTATGATGTTGTCCCCGAGGACACATCCCCCACCGCAGTCCCGCATGTTCACATGTTCACATGCTCCACATGTCCAGATACTCGGAGTTGAGTTCGGCTTGCGGTGCGTGTGCGTAATGTTTTTGTTAGCGCTTTGTCATGGCCTCTGTGGACTCAACTGCCCAATGATGAGTGGCTCGCAATAGGGGGAACCAGCCTCTGGTTCTCTGCGCTATGCTAATGCTATGGCCATTAGCAAGGCTCACAGGCTCACAGAGGCCCCATCCAGCTCCTCCTACTCCTCCCCCTTCCCATTGAAAAGCCAGCAAATTGAAATACACAACACATAATTGTAGTCAAGCTCAATGACATCGCAGCATCCGCCAGCCTCCTCTTTCCTCCTCTCCCCCCCGTGGAAATTGGGGCAATTGACATCGACTAAATCGATGTTTCAAGTGCCTGTCAGCGCCCCTTCTCTTTCTCTGCTCCTCCTCCTCCTCCCACCTCTCCTCACCTGGTCGCCATGGCTGCCGTTTTTCGCACAATCGAGCTGCTGAGTAGCTCAATGAGCCAGTCCAGTCCGTGCGGGGCTTGTTTTGCTATCCACTGTTTCCAGATCCAAACACGGGGGAGTATTGTGTTTCAGGGGGTAAATGTGAAAATGTGGAAATGTGGAGTGGAGGGACAGCAGCAGTTTGCCATGAAACGGTCGATTCCTTAAAACCCGGCCACTAAAGCTCAGATTTCGAAATACTCGTACATTCAACATTCGCTTGTTTAAAATGTATTATTCCTCCCTTGAGTATGATATATAATTTGGGAGCCCTTAAAGATGTATTTAGGAAGTGAAAAGTCGATGGACAGACAGATATAAATTAAGTGAGCTATTTGCTCTGTTTTCCCTTTGAAGATTGCAATGAGCAAGAACTAACTTGTTAAATTGAACAGAGAGAAATAAAGTTCTTTACTTACAGAGAAATCATTTAGGGTGATGAAATACCAGATTGAGGTTAGGTTTGCCTTAATTTATTTAAATTTTAGCTAGTGTGCGTTTAATGTGGTATGCTGCCTTAGAAACTAGAATTTAAAAAAAATTGTGTTACATCTTACCCCACTTTTTCTTGGTGTTTGTGTTGAAGAATATTGATTTTGTATTTTCCTTTTATTTGTTTAGCCGTTGTTTATTGTTGATAATGTTTTTAAATGTATGTTTTTGCTGTAGCTTTTATTGTTGCAAATTTATACAACATTCTTGTCACTATTTCACTTCCCGTTACTTTATCCCGTTGTCTGAGTTATTTTTTACCGACCGTTTACCGTTTTCCGAACTTCCGACCGGCGCTCTCTGATCTTATCGATCTCGCAACCGAAAATGACTGACTTCCAGGGAAGTTCCGTAGCGAGAGAGATGATAAATTTGAGATCCTCTGTTGGAAGATTGGAATTTGGAGAGACGATGAGACGATAAAGCTCCGCTCTAGCTTCCCTCTCCCTCTCTGATCTGTGCTTTGACTTTAAATTTCTCTCTCGCTCTCAGCGCCAGTATTCTGTGGAGAGAAATGGAGAAGCTGATAATTAAACAAGTTTATTCTTTCTGTTCTTCACCCACTCTTTGCACTGCTTGAATGTCTGTGGAGAGAAATGGAGAGGTGCAAGAATTTGCGTTGTTCTTTCTGTTATTTTCTTTACTCTCAAAAATGAAGTGTTCTTCTGTGGGTCCTATGGCAGCTATAGGATATAGTGGTCCGATATTTATGGGATTTTGAGGATAGATTGAAATAGTCATTTCTAAGAATAAACCAATAAAAAATAAGTTACTAGTTAGAAAAGTTCTCGAAAGAAAAATAAATTTTGTATTAATTTTATTATTTGGTTTTCATCTGCAAATTTTTTGCACAGCTTCAAGATATTCATTTTGCTTTCAGTCCGAAAATGTAAAGGTTGGGTTTGCTTCGTTAATGGAAGATCCAATTAAAGCCATTAAAAAAGGACAATTAACCCGACTACTGGGTATGTGGTAGACAGATTACCCCCAGCCCCAACCCAACCAATCCCCTCTCCAACTCCCACTCCAACTCCCACCAGCTCTCTCAGCCACTTGGCGATTATGAACGATTAGTGCGGCGCTGTTGACTGATTAGCAACTACCTGATGCTCCACTCCAGAGTGGATGTGCAAATCTCTCTCGGACTCCTTTCGGCTTCCGGCCTTTGTCCGGCTGCCGTTCCCCGGGGGAAGGGAAACGGTTTCCGTGCCGTGCCGGGAAATCGTTTCTCATAACTGACAGCCCCATTGTTGCGGTCATTATTTCTAATTAATTTTAATGAGGCGCCCACCCACGATGGACTCGCTGAGTGATTGAGTGATTGATTGATTGATGAAAAATATATATAGACGTGTATTGAAACGCGAACAATTAAAATCAACTGGGGAATTTGTGAGGCTTTCGCTACTGCTCTGGTCACTGCCGCTGGAGGGAATTGCCCAGTTCGCGCTCCCTCTCGCGCTCCCGCTCCTGTTGGAGGATCTGCTGCTGCTGCTTGCGCAGCTTGTTCCGGAGGAGGACCTCCAGCTTGACGCAGAACTCCGACTTGGCGATGCCGGTGTCCAGGTAGACTTCCTGCCGCTTCCTGGATCCTGCTCCCCTCCACTGGCCCAGCTCCAGCACGTCCTGCGCGCTTCCCGCGGAGCCAGCTGCTCGGGACCGGAATCGGGCACTGGAGATGTCCGATGAGGAGCGGCGCCTGCCCCGCAGGTAGTTGTAACCCGGCAGCCAGCGCCGCAGCAGGCGGTCGATTCTGGCCAGGAAACCCAGCTGCCCGATGCAGCTGCTCGCGTGGCTAACGCTATCCCTCAGGTAGTGCCCATCCTGCTCCTGGCTGGACATGCTGTTTGGTAGGACCTTTTCTTAGATTTCTGCTTCTGCTTCTGCTGCTGGTTTTATGTTTGTATTTGGTTTCTGGTTTCTGATTTCAGCTCGGAAATCGGTTTGACAATGTTTCGAGATGTTTTGAATGTTCTACAGGGTGGCAGGTGGCATGTGGCATGTGGCAGAGTGCAAACGGAGGGAAAATCTAAATGGAATGGAGATGGAGATGGATACGGATATGGCAGGCCCCCGCCTGCTTGGCCGGAGTTCCCTTCGGAGTCGCTGAACTCCAGGCGTCACGTGGCACGTGATTTGTGGCCGGGCATTATGTGCTGCGCTCAGTGGCCACGTCGCAGCGTACTCCGTAATACGACCCCCGAGTGACAGCTGAAAAGCATTTCCAAGTGCTGCAGGAGCCACTGTGGAAGTGGCAGTGGCAGTGGAAGTGTTGAAGGACCCCTGCAGCGGAGGTTCCTTGAAATCAAATACATATCATGGCTGCAGCGACAGCGGAACTGAGCCAACAAAAACTCTCGGCAGGATATTAATATCCATGCAGTGCGTATCTAGATATCACCACGTTGGGAATCTCAAAGCAGGACAATTTTATACTTTCAACTGGGGATAAAATCTCACTAATTCATCTGTGGGGAGGAGAGGAGAGGGCTGTGGAAGAGATACAAATATGCAATAAAAAGGCTGTGCAGCTCATTCTATTCAAATTTAACAAAGTTCAAAGAGTTTTAGATAATCTCTTAGTTTTGTCATCTTCCATCTGCATTCCGTCGGATCAATCGATGTTTGAATTTAGCTGTTGCAGGAGCAGCAAGTCCATCTGAATCTGTGGAGCTATGATGAGTACAATCGACAGCAGCAGCGGACACTCAACGAGATTATTCAATTAAATAACACGCATACGCCATGTGCGACATGGCAAAGCGCGGCATCTGTTCCCTTCGTGGTGGCTGCGGTCAGTTGTTGTACTTTTTGTTTTTTCTCGACGCTCTTTCGAATGCCCTTCCTTTAAGATTCAAAGCAGAAATAGTATCCTTTAATGATACTCTAATAAGACAAACAATCCCCTCTGCTAATCATTGTTTCCCTTAAATTTGTATAATTACCCGTGGATTGGGTTGAAGGGTATTCGAGGCTGCGGCCCTAAGTGGCAGGTTTAGTTTTGGCTTTTTGTTGCTGCCGTTTTGCCTTATCTCTCAAAGCGCTTATAATTGAAAAAGTTTTTATGCCACAGTCACAGCCACAGCCACATCCATATCCCCGGCCACTTCCACATCCACAGCCACATCCACAGCCACGTCCCCAGCCACTTGACTCGGCGTTCGCACTTAATATCCCGGCTCTCGAGGAGGAGACGCGAACGTAAATGCGGTCTTCGAGGGGCTTAGCCCAGTTAATGTGATATGGCATCTTGATGAACTCTTTCGCCGAGGACTGCTGCAATTGGCTTAAATTCAATGCCACCTGACTTTCTGTGCGTGTTGGTGTGTGTGTTTGTGTGCGTGTGTGTGCGCGTGAGTGTATTGCTTCCGTTTCCGGGCAAAGCGGTTCGCTAGCTGCTGGCTGAACAAAAGGACAGAGAGCAGCCAGGCAGCGGAAAATATTATCCCTGCTTTGGATCGGACCGAGATTTTCAGACAAGGGCGCACCCGTCGGGGGGAGGGGTGGGGTATGTCTTAAATACTATATTCCCACCCAGCCGGAAGTTCAGCCCCCGCACTCAAGGTCGTCGGTGAATTGGATTCGCTTACGGTTTCGGTTTTGGTTTCGGTCTCGGTCTCGGTCCCATCACAGGCAACACAGAAAACAGAAAACAGAAAAGGAGCAAGAGCCACTCGACCACTCCGCCCGATTATCGAGGGCAATTAGAGAGCACAATTGCACTCCTCATAATCAATTACCGCAGAGAACTAGCTGCATTTATCGGTGCATAATTGGATGCGGTTTGCAATTCGATTACGCGCCAAGCCGCCGGCAGCT
Organism: Drosophila setifemur; assembly: GCA_021224005.1. Taxonomy (NCBI): domain Eukaryota; kingdom Metazoa; phylum Arthropoda; class Insecta; order Diptera; family Drosophilidae; genus Drosophila; species Drosophila setifemur. The sequence goes on from JAJJHY010001290.1 coordinate 11,617,995, forward strand.
AATTAACCAAGTAATTGGCACCTGGCGGTGGCATGGGAATTCCGGTTGGTGGTGGTAGAAAGCATTCAGGGAAGAGCCACATCTACTAGTTCCTAATTCCCAGCATTTACATTGTTCCTTAGTGAGTTTTGGCTTCAAACTCCTTTGGATAGAGCAGCATATGTAAATAATATATTTTAAATAGCTTTCTTAAACTTCGAAGCAAGGAAGGAATCCCCAATAAGGAAAGCGTGGACTCGCAAAGCTAAACGATTCAGGATTCCGGATTCTGTTACCATTTCAAGAACTTAATAATGTCTGCAAATACTTGCGCAAAAATTGTTAACAGCAACCTTTTATAGCTTGTTAACTTGTTTAACTTGAAACCAGCAAAGGAATACCAAAAGTGGGAGCGTGCACTCACTAAACCCGATTAAAACCATGAAAACATTTCAAAAAAGCATTTTTTACGAAATAGCCCACTTTTGTTTCTATAAAATAAGTTAATATACCGTTTTTATTATAAATGAAACCATTATAAAAACGAGATACAGAATATGCCATAAACTCTTATAAAAACGATAAGAAATCTTCTATACACTCGTATAAAAGCGAACTAAAACGTACGTTGTAGATTGTTAATCGTAACTTTAGTTCTATATCGTATCGTTTTTTTTTATCGTTTCCATGTAGAACACTTTTACGATTTACGATGGAATTGACCCTGAATTAAGAGGACTGTTTCCCCAGTTTATATTCAGCAACTTAATAAACCATACAAATGCATTGCAATTGCGTTGGTTTGGTTATTTGCTTAAAATAAAACGTATTTTGAACGCCTTTATTAAGTTATTTCGTAAAAAATACTTTTTAGAACATCAAACCGCAGATTTCCCTTTAATAAAGCACACAAAAGTTCTTAAAACATCCCTGCATTTTTTAGATCGAAAAAATTAAAATTTCCCTATATATCCAGTGCAAAAAGTGGCCAATAATTTCCCTGCTCTCAGATAGGTGCGAAAACATGATATCGTTAAGTTTTTCAAATCCTTCGTTGGATTCAAGTTAACAAAGTAAAAAAGGATCCTGTCTATGGAAAATGGTGTCAAACTTTGACAACATATTTAGTAAGTGCACACATTAATTTCGATTTATTCTTTTTGGTTTTTAGGGTACGGATGCTTCTTGGAGATTTATGTTTTCGAAAATGTGGCGCTATGTTTCATATGTCATGGAATTGTGTGGGAATCTTGAATTAAAGAACTTGGGATACTCTATGTGTGTTCTTGAAGGAGCTGCATTCTCCTATCTCCTAATGTGCATTTTTAAAGCATGTCAGAATATGCTGAGATTCGACCAGGTTAATTGCATTGATTACAACAGCAAGGCGTGCCCAAAGGCACAAAGACAAAATGTTTTTTAAAACCCATATATTACAACAATATATTATTTTATTAATTATAATTAGCTCTGCACAAGAAACATTTATTTTAAATTAAGCGAAAATGATTGGGTGGGGAAGCATAGTTGTTCCCTTTATTTACGTGTCCCAAAGTTAAGGGGAAGTCCTTGGGACTCATTTGGACTCAGAGCGGAGAGAGTCCTTGGACTCAACTCACTCCATGTGAGTGAGTCTCCGGGTTGAATTCACTCAAAGTGAGCGGATCGGATCGGGGAGCCTGTCCCGTGCCCCATGCCCCATGCCCCAAACCCTCACTTCCGCTCATTTACGTTCGCTCAGAAGGGGCAATCAAAACGCAGCTGGAGGCATTTCTAAAAACAACTCGAGGACTTGGCAGCACTCAAGTCTTGGACATGGATGGATGGCCCTTGGCTCGTTGCTTCGAGGATGCGAGGATGCGGGCAGGGATTTCGGGGGTCAGTGGATTCTGCGATCAAAGCAAGTGTGAAGGGATTTCGGCGCTCTGCTTTTCTTCTATTTATAGGCCACCGGGCCATGGGTGTCGTCATGGCTTTTGGACCTGGTCACCGAAAGACCCCAAGCGCTTTCGTAAACGTCCGCAAAAAAGTCTGGCAAAGTTTGCCGGCAGTCGGCCAATGCCAAACCGAAAGTCGAGGAAATGACTGGTCGCCCAGGAATAGAAGCTGGAACACGGACAGGCACTGGCACGGTAACAGGAACAGGAACAGTAGTCCCCCAAAGACGAACAGGCCAGACAGGAAACAGAGCTGAAACCTGGACAAGTACAAGTCCAAGTACGAGTCGAAGCCGGAAAAGCCAATTAATTTGACAGCGGACCATAAACGCGGACCTGGCCAAAGCGCACTCAGGTGGAACAGAACGGCGTGTTTTCCGAGAGTTTCCCCAGCACTAGCTCCAGGTGCTCCGCCAACTGTCACGTATCCCCAGCCGAGCCCAACCGAACCGAACAGAGCCACACCGCAAAGTGGGCGGACAGTGAACCCAGCAGAAGGAGAACTGGGAACTGGGAGCTGAGACTTTGGAGCATAGAGCATGGAGAATGGAGAATGGAGCATGGAACATGGAGCAGGGAACACGAGGCCGTGGGCCTAGACGCAGTCCCTCGCCCACTCATCGCAGTCCATCTGTCGCCGGCCTGTCGTTGAAAGTGCCCTCGGGATGCGGCGATACAGTGAAACAAATTCTGGATCCCAACTGGAGTCAATTCTACCAAAAAGAGGACTTTCAGATCGTTTTTGAACTAATAGGTGGTCCAAAATGGAAATCGATTCCCTGGAAATTACAAGAATAATTCAATAAATAAAGCAATATAGTGACAGCTTGGAATGAAACACTATTAATGCATACGAATGTAGTTAGGAGGCCTTTTTGTTGGTCTAAATGAAAAAGTAAATAGGTTGGACGTGACTTAGCGCGCAGGGCAAATTAAATAGGAAATTCGACAGCATTTTATCTGCCCAAAATACAATTTATAAAAATTACTTGTTAGCCAGCCCATGGTACAGCATTTTAGTTCGCAACATTCCCCATTTATAAAGGCGACTACTAATTGTGATGTATGTGAGTTTTCATCACAAATTACAACGCTCATTATTTTACACAATTGAATTACGAGTTTTCAGCTTTTTTGCACGGCCGCAAAATAAAAACCTACTTAGTTATGTTCGTTTGGTGTAAAACAAAATGTTTGATATCATAATTAAAATATGATTAAATCAATAACACTTGATGAAGGGCTGTGGCTGCGGGCTAGCTAATTAAGTTTGTTGATTGGCTACTTCTGGCCAATCGAGTGGCACTGGCACTCGATTTTTCTCCCAGTGCCTCCGTGTTCGATGTCGAAGGAAGGTAAAGTGACAGAAGAGGTCCCCGAGGCCTCTGACGGCACCGCAGGAACGTGAACTTTGTGCCGTGCCGCCTCATTTGCACTACAAAAGCAGTAAGATGACTAAATTAATGAGATTTCCTAGTTAGCAAAGTTGGCTCTGGCTCGGGGTCACCGTTTTGAGGTCACCTCTTGGGCATGGGGGCGCGGGTGCGGGTCCTCGAGACGATCTCACCAGCTGGAAAGTGCCGAGTCCTGAGCACTTTGACTGTTTATTTTGCCACTGGGCTGTGGGCTGTTGGCTGTTGGAGGTTGGCTGTGGTCGGGGAATCGCTGCCGAGGCGGAGATGGATGCTCCTTAATGGGTTGTAAATTATTTACCTTTTGGGAAACTCCTAGGGCGGGGCTTAACAGGACTAGTGGAGTAGTAAAGCAGTGGAGCAGTGGAGCATTGTAGAGATCCTCCACGCTGGTTAAAGAAATATTTAGGCCTGGAGCTGCTTGCTCAATATGTGATTTACTTAGCTGCAGTGTTGGGATCTATCGCGTTGCGTTTCATCGGATCCCGCTCTATTAACGAATTACTTACATCTTTATTTGGGATTATATGGAGACCCAGTACCATTTCCCTTTCATGAGCTTTCCTTGATAAGTCCTCCCCATTCACTTCTTCTAAGCCCCGATTTTCCCGGTTGACCTCTCAACTCGCCACTCGTAATTGTGAAAAGTGCTGCGATGGGTGGTGGTTGGTCGAAAAGACATCAAATACAATCTAATAAGCGAATCGCAGCTCGCGGCCCACGGCGCCAACAACTTTGAAGTCATTGCAGTTTATCACTTGCCAGGCGCTAAACTGCGAGTCTGGGGCAAACTTTTGCCAGGCCATCATAAATCAGCGGGTTGGCTTTCCTCGCGCACTGCATCCCCCCAATTCATCCCAGCCCATCCTCACCCACTTTCTCCATGGACCTTTCAAGATGCGCTCGCTTCATTTCGACTTATCATTGCAGCGAACTTATGCACTAAAAAACGCACTGCATCGAAAAATTGGAATGGAATGGGAAAGGATGGGTTCGGAGTAGGAGTTGGGGTAGGGGTTGGGGTTGGAGATGGAGTTGGGTAAACTAGCCGATTTTATGGCTCTTCATTTTTTACCCGCTGCACGAACATTTTTGGGGTCATGACTATCAAAAATATTGTCGTTCTCGGCTCTTTCAGCTCTCAGCAGAGTTTTGGTGCAGTTTGGTTTGGTTTGGGTTTGGGTTCGGGTTTGGTTTGGTTGTTTTCTCTACCAGCAGATAAATCACGCAGCAGCAGCAGCAGCAGCAGCAGCGGCAGCGGCAGCCATGAACTGGGAACCCCCCAATTCCCCAGTCCCCATCTCGTTTGCCCATAAACCATTGTGTCTCCAGCTCTGTCTGAGAATCGAGCGAGTCTCCCATAAAAACCCGGCGAAAAAAGAGCCAGGTGGCGGCCCCTAAAAGCGTGCAACGCAAATATTGTTGCCCCGAAGAGTGGCGGTGATTGCAAGGAGGAGGCGATTACACTGTTGAGGCTTACTCACGGCTTACGGCTTACGGAAGAGGGGTTAAGCTGGCTGTTTGGCGATTCAGCCATTCATTAATAAATCATCAAAAAGTTGTAATTGTAATTTCTTTGCCATTGTGTCTCGAACTCCCGCTCCAACTCCAACTCCAATCTGGCCACAATAGAGCACCCAAAAATACGCAGCGCAATATGGTTTTTGTCAAAAGAGTTGCCAAAGTGGGTCATTCCCAATTTATAAAGGAACAGGAGCAGTAGCAGTAGCAGGAGAAGGAACATCAGCAGGAGCACCAGGAAGGGGTGTGAACATTTAAAGTTAAACCCGCTGCGGCTTAGTGAAACTTGATATCCTGCTATAAATAAATCAGCTGAAAGTGTAATTGCAATTTCTGCATAATTTTCGCCGTGCATTTTTGAGTGCGAATTTCCGCAATTGCTATAAAAATGGAAATGAAAATACAAATAAAAATATAAATAAAAATGGAAAAGGAAAAAGGAAAATGCCGAACGCGTGTGCTCAACTTTTTGGAGAAGCGTCACAAAAGATATAAAAACATCAGGCAGACAAAAGGCCAACGATCAGGACGCAGGTGAGGGGGACGTATTTGACGGGGGGCTGGGGCATCCAGGGGAGGGGGGAGTGG